>JAENPR010000085.1:1200000-1507054 GCA_018135685.1 Themeda triandra
AAACGACGGAAACACCACTGGGAAGAAACGACTCGTTTCTATCCATATTCATGGGGATCCAGTGCGCCGCACCTCCGCGTGCGCTCGCCAGAGCCTTGCGCTCGCCCGCTAGAGCTGTCGCGCTCGCTCGTCCGCGCCGTTGCATGCGTCCGTCGGAGCAGCGACCTCGCTCGCCGTGCGCGCACGTCCGCGCCGCCGCGTTTTGCTCGCCGGAGCCTCCGTGCTCGCTCGTCCGCGCTCGCCCACGTCTGCCGCCGCTCGTCCGCGACGCGCGAGCTCGCCACGCGCGCGCTCGCCTGCTGGCTGCCGGGCTCGCGCTAGCTGCCGCGTGCGCCGCCGGCCGCCGCACTGCCCGCGCGGCTGGCTGCTGGCTGCCGCGCGCGCTCGCGCCGCCGGCTGCTCCGCTCGCGCGCTGGCTGCAGAGGGTCACGGTGAGCTCCTAACGACCGGGGAGTGGCCGGAGCAGAGGGTCACGGTGCGCTGCTACGCCGTTGGACGAAGGCGCCGTTCGATCTCCTCCGATACTCCATGCCAGCGAGAGCCTTATAGGAGAATGAAAAGCTCTCGAGATGGAGGAAGTGATGGTGTGACATGCATAGCCTGATTCTTGGATTTGGAGGTGGGATTTTGGAAGAAAACGTGGATTTTTTTCTCTGTTCTTGGCAAGCAGTGTGAGGAAGAGACTAGTTTTTCCTCTGTTCTTGGCAAGCAGCGTGAGGAAGAGACTAGCTTTGGCAAGGAGCGTGGGAGGGAGACAGCGAGATAGGGGCTTGTACTGTGTGGCCTCCCGTGACACAAAGTCTTGCCACAACTGATCGTACTCAGTTGGAGAGAAAACGATGGAGAGACGGAGAACATTTATTGATATTTATTGCTAATAGAAACTATGCGTTGAGAACTTCGTAGTTTCTAGATGACGTGGCTGCTATGGAATGCGTGCGTGGTTTCAAGGGTTGGGACATTGCTGCGTCGACCTTTTTTTCTTCAGAGGACTCACTGCTGCATGCAGCGGCACGATTGTTCGCGTCCCCTGTTGCTGCCCGTACGTATGGTGATCGTGAAATCCGTAGCCGTCCAAGCCCATACTACACGCGATTGTGAGGATGACCGGTCCCCAGCTCCGGGTGGTACTATCGAATTCGTACGTGACGACCGACGAGAAAACCCAGCTCCTGGCACATCATGCGTGTGTGTATACACGATCGTCTGTCGCCACGCTACGAGCAAGCGCCCTGGCCGGCCACAGTAGGCCACGGCACGCCGCGTTAAAATCCGCGTGGGGGTAGGGGTAGGGAAAAGAACTAGCGACCGCGCATGGCCGGCACCGTGGCCGGACGCAGGGTCTTGGCGTCGTCCGTCCGGCGTGTCTGCGCGGTGTAGCGAGGTCAATTGAGCGGCGGGGCCGGTTGGATGGATGGTCCACGGACCCACGGATTGGGGTCTACTACGAGCTCACATCACCTGCTGTTTGTCTGCCTGTTGCTTCCACGCAAAAGCGACAGTTCCCGTACGTGATCCAGCGGCCCCGTAATATTCTTTCTTCGTATCGATCGAGTCATCCACGAGAGCGACGGAGACTCTGTCCACTCAATCCTCATTAGGCTAATCTCAATGCTTATTTCACTACACAGTTTTCAAAACACCACATCAGCTAAAGAGGGATGAAACAATGAATGAAATTAGCCTTCACAATGCAAGGTTTCATTTCACCACTTTCAAAACAAAATAAAGCATTTAATTGTTGTTCAACGATGGGACCATATGCACCAATTCATTGTGTAGCCATTGAGACACAGAAAGAACTGCATTTGAGTACGCATTCAGCCAGCCTTTACAATAGGATAGTTCAGAGTTCAGATAACTAAAACATTGTTCACATAACATACGATTGTTCAGATAACTATGGCATTCAACCTTGAAAATAGGATAGTTCAGATAACTATGGCATTCAGCCCTCAGAACCGGATAGTTCAGATAACTAAAACATACGACTGGAACTTAGATAGCAAACTAAGATAGATTAAAAGAAGTTCAGAAAGGAGGCACATGGTCACCCAATAGGTTCAGTAGTGCTAGAACATAATGCCTTCAACCTTCAGCCTTGCTTTCAGATACCCTTCAGCCTTGCTGTCATCCTGCATAGACAAAAAAAGGTTCATCATTAGCTCACAACATTTCAATAAAGGTTATACTCAAAGACATTCAGTAGTGCAGGATATCAAAGATGAAGTACAGCTAAATTCTTAAGGTAGATAACTATAATAGATAATCAATAATGCAAATGATACTCACAAGTACCAGATCTATGTGCACGACCACCAAATTTATTTCAAATATGTTCTGGTGCTTGAACAGTTGATGAACTAGCTGGCACATTCAGATCAAGATTTTCTTCAATCATGTCATGGTCTTTCTCATCTTCAACTATCATATTGTGAAGGATGATGCAAGCTAGCACGATATCACAGAGTACTTCTCGGTCATCGATCCATATTTGCGAGGTCGAGTACTCAAGTCAAAACTGAAACATGGGTTGGGTAGTATCAACTACCAACATGCAGTAGAATTAGGCATGGCCCATGTCCTCACAGAGCTTGTCGATCAAGCTCCTCCCTATAGTTTTTCATGACCTCCATCTTGTTGCCGTTAGACACGGTTTTAGAGTGCGAGTACACAGTTGGATCATTGTGCTACCTTGCTCGCATTACCAAGGTGTAAAGCACGAAAAAAGTGAATATCCTCATTGCAACAAAGGGAAAGTCTAAAATCACTCGATGTTGCTCCGCCACACAACTAGTGACACCAAAAAAACGAAATAGCCACATGCAACCGAAAAATAAAAATACTTTCAACTGATATGCCCTTAGACACGGTTTCAATGACTTAGGTTGAAATTAGCAGCAAGAAATATTTACCAAGCTGGCATTTGATCCTACACCTGGAAGGTCTCTTTGGTAATGAGAAATTTGGATTTGTCTTTGTAAACCTTGATCGGCTCACAAGAAAGAGAAACACACACAGGAATATGATACAAAACATTAGCAAAACAGTCGAACAGAGGAATAAAAACAAGGAAACTACAAAAGTTAGGCGGTGTACATGGGCCTGGATAGGGCAGATTAATTAGGACATCAGGTCCATTTGGCCGGAATTATCTATTCTTTGCGCGCCCTCTCTCTCTCTCTCTCTCTCTCTCTCTCTCTCTCTCTCTCTCAGATACAGCCAGCACTAGACTCTTGGTGCACCTTTGCGCGTTGCTAATGCTAGTAGCAAATGAAGTCCATCACTCCATCAGCCATGCAAACAACTCTCATCAAAATCGAGGGACTATCAAAGATACTCATGTGCGTCCATGCAAGAAAAACGGGAATAATAGAAGCCGCCATGAAAAGAAAGGAGATTCATAGGAGAAAAATGAAAGTTCAATTAGTCGTGCAAAAAAAAACAGTGGAGCACGGGAGGTCAAGATTTTTGTAGCTACCATCGTGTTAGATTTATCTCGAAGGAAAAGAAACAACAATTTCAAAAATTGAAGCGCAACCGAAGAATGACGTCTAGATATAGTCGTGATACACCCTCATAGTACAATTTAGAGAGCTACATCGGGAAGAGAGATTACAACACTACCACCACATACCACCACCAACAACACTTATACAAACTCGAGGATAAGTCTAGACCTAAGCCGAAAGACGCCAGCCAAATGTCGATTTGCACCCCCGCCGAACATACTCGCTAGTTTCACCGTGACCATTGCGTCCACCATCATTCCTCGTAGCTAATGGTGACATCCTCCAGCACATCCGAGCCCACGTACCACCATCCAATGCCATCCACGAGGAGGAATCCTTGGAGGGAAATGGCAGCAGCCGTAGAAATATCACTCGCAATTGATATTCTGGCACCATCGAGAAGTGGTGACAGACACTCAAGCCCATCATCATCCCACACGACGGCCTCCCTTGAAAGTTCTAGCACCATTTGATCAATGATTTTGTTAGAGAGGAGAAACTTTCACATTGTCAATGATGAACGAGGGAAAATCATCCAGATTGACACGCACTAAAAGGCTTTGTTCTGTTAGAATTTTCAAATCATCGAGTCCAAACTTGAACCACACACCGATGCAAATCAATATCGACATACAAAGAGTCTCGACATGAAAACATGCTTCAAACTCGTGCCGATGGGATATACTTCAAATTATAGAAACAAAAAGGCTCCTCATGTTGTACTATCCATTTCTAGTCAAGGAACCAAGTGGATATGTGATCTTATTCCTAGGGTACATTCATCAATTGAATGTACATTGACTATAGCATGTTAGAGAGCGCCATCACCAGGTCTCCGAACTCATCGACCACTGGGTGGTGCCAATCTTGGGCTAGCCCAAAAATCATGCTTCGAGTAGTGCCACCGCGCCGGTGGCTGGCGTGTGCGGATACTTTGCTCTTACGCCAGCTCAAAAAACTTTTCCTTTACGCGTTGGTGGCACAAATCGGATATGAGAAACTGAATCGAATTGAACTCCGCTCTCACTGTATATGGTCGCCGTGCCACACCATCTTCCAGTTGTCTTCCCGTGATCGTCCTACTCCTGCCCGTAGCAAGCCCTAATCCCTTAATGGCGACATGCGTACACACAGCAGTAACCTGCCATCCACAACCTCGGTGGTGCGTGATCACCGCGCAATAGCAAGGCGCAATCCGCAACCCTGGCGCTGCTCAACTGCCGGCATTGGTAGTGCGCGCATCGCTATCGGCGGATACGATACGAGGATGGCGAGACAGTTGGATACGAGGATCGTATTCAACTCTTCGCTCCCAGTGTATATTTGGCATGGCTGCCGCTCGAATCGTCGCCACCGTTTTCTAGATGCCTCCCCCAACCACCGTGATCCTTCTTCTTGCAGGAAGCAACCTCTAATAGCTGCTTATGTAGATGCATACCTATCAAGAATCCTAATGATCACCTGCATAGACACAAAAACCACCGCCATTTGTGACCCTAGCACCTCACCGCCGTCCACATAGACACAGACCCTAAATTTGGTGAAATCCCCTCCATACAACAAGCCCTAATAACCGCCTTCGTAGAATCAACAATCTCCGCCATAGCTAAAATTTTTGTGATAGAAGACCATAGTATACATATGCGTGTGTTATATAGAAAAAATATCTTTTATCATAACAAGTTTACAAACCATGAAGTTATCAACTACATCACTAAGACTATTTTTTTCACAAATCATGAAGTTCTTCAACTGTATAATAGCTATGGAAATCGATTAAGAAATACCTAGTGACAATGATTATTAAAACTTGGATTCTGAACAAATTAGGGGGCAAGTAGAGAGGAGAGAGGCCACAACCAGCATTTGCAAATGAATGTGAGGGAGAGACCCCTTGCCTCCATGTTCTTGGGCACTATATATAAGCAATATTAATGTCAATTTACAAACGACCCCTTAGTGGGGGAGAATTTCAAAAAGGTACTACAACTACAATAATCCTCATTGTACTTTTTCTGAGGAAAGCGTTGGTCTATATGTCATATGGGCTCCGCCAACACCCAGTAGAATTAGGCATGGCCCAAGTTCTCACTATATATAAGCAATATTAATGTCAATTTACAAACGACCCCACGTTCTCATTGTGCTACCTTCTTCGCGTTAGCAATGTGTAAATAAAGCATGAAAAAAGTGAATATCCTCATTGCAACAAAGGAAAAGTTCAAAATCACTCAATGTTGCTCCACCACACAGCTAGTGACACCGAACAAACGAAATGGTCACAGGCAACAGGAGGGTAAAAAGGCTTTCAACTAAATATGCCCTTAGACACGGTTTTAATGACTCAAGATTAAATTACCAGAAAGAAATATTTAGCAAGCTGGCATTTGTTCCTACACCTGGAAGGTCTCTTGTGTAACGAGAAATTTGATTTTTCTTTGTAAACCTTGATCGGCTCAGAGTAAAGGAAAACACACACAGGAATATGATACAAGAACATTATTAGCAGAACAGAGGAATAAAAACAAGGAGGCGGTGTACGTGGGCCTGGATAGGGCAGATTAGGTCTCTCTCTCTCCCTCTCTGTCAGATTCCAACAAGTGGAAGCCAAGTCCTTTGTTACAGCCAGCATTAGACTCTTGTTGGATCTTTGCGCGTTGCTAATGCTAGTAGCAAATGAAGTCATCACCCCATCAGCCATGCAAAACAACACTCATCAAAATCGAGGAGGAACTATCAAGGATACTCATGTGCGTCCATGCAAGAAAAACGAGATTAATAGGAGCCGCCATGTAAAGAAAGGAGATTCACAAGAGAAAAATGAAAGGTCAATTAGTCGACCATAAAAAAAGGTGGAGCACGTACGGGAGGCCAAGATTTTTTTTTTTGTAGCTACCATCGTGTTAGATTTATCTCAAAGTAAAAGAAGATGCAATTTCAAAAATCAAAGCGCAACTAAAGGATGACATCTTGATATAGTAGTGATACGGCCTTGTGGTAGAGAAGGATGGTTTGAGCTAATGATGACACTATATTACCAGTTACATGTACCGACAGTGGTAGGCAATGAAAATATGGTGAAGTGAAGTGACCGTGAGTAGATCCGGTGTGCAAGGGATCAATCTGGAGATCTACAGCAAGAGTGGTATTCTCCTTCAGATGGAGTTTGTGCCATTGCGGAAAATAGCTAAAACATGTTGTGTTTTGGCATCGAAAGACCACCCACGCATCATATGTTTTTGTGCACAGCGCCTGTGGATGGCGTATATATCTTGCTCTGTTGTGTTCGCTGCCGCTAGGCTGGCTCGGTTCCGAGCTGTTAGACCCAGGCAAAGATCTTGTTTTGCATGATTAATGATTTTGTTAGAGAGGAAAAAATTTCACATTGTGAATGACTAAATGAGACAAGATCATCCATACTGATAATATCCACGTACAAAGAGTCTGGGCATGAGGCAGAAACACGCTTTAAAAATTGTGTGCCAATCTAAAAAAAAATGTGTGTCGGGCATAAAAAAGTGTTTTGGACCGTGCCACCCGGCCATGCCCTGCATGCTCATCTTGACACAGGTCGGATGGCGCGTGCGGATTCCATTAGCTTAGGCATTCGCGGCACCCACAAGTCGGATACGAGGATGGTAGGGCAGATAATATGAACACAGGAAGGAAACTGAATTCAACGCTTAGTTGTCGATCCAGTGTATATATATGATGCCCACCGCTATGGTGGCACACCGTATTCCATCTGCCCCTCCCCAACCTCCTGCGATTCTCTTGCCTGTAAGAAACAATCCCTAATGGCCGCCTGCGTACACCACACCTGTTGCAGCCATCCACAACCTTGGCAAGCGCGCGATTCACGAACAACAACCGAACGCGTATTACAATCGGCACCACCGATGACTACGCGGACCAAGGATTTAGTGAAGAATAGGGATAAATTCTTGTGGTAGAAGTCGAAAGGTAAACTATCACATAGAGATAATGTCAATTCTCATAACGATTTTACAAACCATGAAGTACACACAATAGCTACGGAAATCATATAAAACATTATGAAATAAATACCTAGTGACAATGTGGGTTCTAATTTTATATTTGTAATTGGCATGAAAACATTTACAATTGATTTTGAAGCTAGAAACTTGGAATCAAATTAGTAGAGTATTATATTAACAATATTACAACTTGGGTGTTTAGGGGACGAGTAGTAAGAAGAGAGAGAGAGGCTACGGTCATGATTTGCAAGAAGTGATATAAGGGCAGTCGTAATGGTGCAATATGATGGTTTCTATATCTATTAATTGACTTGACCATTTGTTTTTCGGCGTAAGCGATAGAATTAATGAAGAGAGAGAGAGAGCGTGCACGCAAAATGAATAAATACTTCACTCACAGAACCACGTGACGCTAGCTCGCAACGAGACTTGAAGAAACTACCAGAACACCACTGGGGAGAGACAACTCGTTTCTGTCAGCATTCATGTGAATCAAATGCGCCGTGGCCGCCGGCCCGCTCCCGCGCGAAGCCACGGGCTGCTGCCATGCGAGCTTGAGGCCAGGCATAATAAGGTTTACTCCGCTGGCTAAATAGAACCACGTCAGAAAAATAAAATGTGACTTAACAGAGAGAAAAGTAGAAAGCACGACGCTTGAATTCCGACCTAGCTGAGCTTGTTCCCAGCCAGTTACTGCTGGCTGCATGCTCGGCGCTTGGCCACCCTCATCCTCCTTCCGACTGTTGTCAGACGTTCACAACCACGGTACATTTTTTTTATACGAGGGCTCTTCCTCATTTCCATTAGCAATAAACGGAAATACATTGTTTTTGGAATTGTTTGAGAAGCAAAGCATAAGAGCAGATAAGGTAAAACAAGGGGGACGAAACACCCCTAAACACGGGCACAGCCGGCTGCAAAAGGTCTATAAGCTACTGACAAAAAAATTTATCCACTCACGACACGTGAGGCAGCAAATTAGATGAACAGCGAAAAGAGAACTGTAATGATAGAGAGTCAGGTAGAACACGCCAGGAGTAACTTCTTTTTTCTTCTTTGTTGCTTGACTCGATACAACTACGGTACATAACATTCACGTGACGTGTATTGCGCAACGACGATGGCACGTTCGGGCTAGCATGTATAGAGACTGTGCGTTGCGGCTGGCGCGGAGTCGGATACGGAGGAGCCGACTCCGACTGTGCGTTGCGGCTGGTGCTGCTGAGTCGGATACGAGAAGCCGCGTAACCAGTCGAATTCGTATGAGGAACCGAGTATATATGAATAATAAATAATGGCCGCACGTAACCGAGTCGAATTCGTAGGAATCGAGTCTATAAATAAATAATGGCCGCCTCGTCCTCACCACGCCGCCAGCCCCCATCTCCCGCGATCATCTCCAGCCTCCGGCAAGCAGTCGAAATATCCTGTCACTTCCGCCCGCCACAATGGCTGCCTGCGTCGAGGCAGCAGCCGCCGCCATCCACAACACCGGCGGCGAGCGATCGACGCGCAGCAACAGGGCGCGCGTCGCCATCAACTCCACCACTGATGACTACGAGGTGATCTGCCGCCTGGGGATGGGCTCCTTCGGCGCTGTCGTCAAGGCGCGCCACCGCGCCACCGGCCAGACCTTCGCCATCAAGCTCCTCGCCGCCACGGACATCTGCAGCCAGATGAAGCTGCTCCGAGAGGCGTGCCTACTAGAGGCGAGCGGACGCGACAACCCGTTTGTCGTCGGCTTCCACGGCCTCGCCCGCGACCCGGCCACCATGGAGCTCTCCCTCGTCATGGAATGCGTCGGCCCCAGCCTCAACGACCTCCTCCATCAGAACCGCTGCGCTGGGATGCCGCCGCCACCCGAAGCGACCGTGCGCACCGTCATGTGGCAGCTGCTCACGGGAGCCAAGAAGATGCACGACGCCCACGTCATCCACCGGGACATCAAGACCGAGAACATCCTCGTCGGTGACGACGACATCACAGTCAAGATCTGCGACTTTGGGCTCGCCATACACATGGACGACTCACCGCCATACGGCCAAGCCGGCACGATATGGTACATGGCGCCCGAGGTGTTGCTGGGGAAGCCCGACTACGATGCCCTCGTTGACAGCTGGTCGCTCGGCTGCGTGATGGCAGAGCTCATCAAGGGGTCCCCTCTGTTCGTGCAATGGGATGTAGAAGGCCAGCTCGACGCCATCTTCGACGTCCTCGGCGTACCTGATGAAACGACATGGCCGTGGTTCTCGTCCACGTGGTTCTCTGGTTTGGTCCAGATGATGCCAGAGCTACACATGAAGCGGCGCAACCTACTACGCGAGGAGTTTCCCGAGGCTGTTCGAGGAAGGATTCCAAGTACTCAGCGGCCTCCTCACTTGCAACCCTGACGAGCGGCTCACGGCGGCCGCCGCTCTCAACCAACCATGGTTCGCCAAGATGAGTGCACCCTAGCTGCTGTCAAAGGAAGAAGTGTCATCGCCGTCTCAAGCACCCATGGTTCACCAAGATGAACGCATTATAGCTGCTGTCAAAGAAAGTGTCATCACCGGTGATCGATCTGTGCATGTAAAACTAACTTGTTCTTATCAACACAGGTTGTAATGCCTGCTGTATTGTTGTTGTGAAAACTATGATGTACTGATGTAAATTTTAATTGCATTATTTGTATTGGATCCGTCTTGCCACAAATAAAGCACTAAACCCTTAAGTGATCTCTCTGAATATTGTTATGGCAGCAATTGGAACAGTATGTGTATATGGAATTGAATATGGATACTCACTACGTGACTATGAAGGAAATTGGCAAAGCAATAGAGAACTGGAAGTAACCTAACCCAAGGCCGACGCGTTGTAACATGTATGACAGAAAAAGATCGGTGTTTCCCAAATTCAGATAACACCTAGCCCAAAAGATCAAAACCATTACCATTTTCGCTTCAAAATCAACAACTGGACCCCATTTCTATTTCCACATGGGTTTGAATTGGAGCTTCAATTCAATTCATCTTAATCCAATTCCATGAAACCTAGTAGTGCAAATCAAGCTGCCGAGGATGGAAAAAACGATTGCCGACGCTTGGTGTAGTCTGTTTCATGAAGCTATGCAAAGAGCTTTTTTTTTAGATAATGGATTGAAAATCCGGCCTCTACATCCGTGGATGTACACAGCCCAAAGTTACAAAAGCGAAAGAAAGAAAAAAAAAAAGAAAAGTTATAGTCTTATAGAATGGCCAGGGACAAAACAAAAAAATGTTTCGACCCTCTATTTGAGAGAGGGTGTCCTTGGCTTGCTCTTAACGCCGCAGTGAGACCCAAGTGTCGTTGTGCGGGGCATGGCTAGGAGTATGTGTGCTTGTGTTGATGCCTTCAAGAAGGTAAATGACATCCCAGACGCCATCATCAACGAAAGGAAGAGGAAATTGCAGCGACGCCTCCAAGGGGGAAGATGACGTTGTGCGTCATCGCCGCCGGCCCAAAGACCGCTAAGCGGGGTTTTCACCCGTAATCCAAAGTTCTGCAAAAACACATCCAAGCCAAACCTACATACAACAGATGCCGGAGAATCGGCAGGGTCTTCATCAGATATCGCGAGGTAGCAGAAAGCGTGATGCGGGCATTGTCCGATGTGATGTCGTAGACGAGCGCCGCGATGGCCGTACCCACGAATGGGTCGAGCCAGTACTCCCAGAGGTTCTCCCAAACGCAGTTGAAACGCCGAGGACGGCCGTGGCGTACACCGGGTACTCGAGGCCGAAGGATGACACCCAAATCCGCCCAGTAGAGATCCGGCCGGCACAGAGATCCCGGACGGGCACCTGGCCGGGACGGGAGGCCTAGGACGCGGCGGTGGTTGGAATGCCACCACGACCCCAAGCCAAGGAGGTGGCACCGAGCTCGGGGCCATGCCAGGCCGACGAAGCCCAGCGCCGCCCCGATCCTGAATCCACCGCCCCAAGCCGGACCACCCAACCACGCTACAGATCCATGGAGGGGAAGGCCGGCTCCGGCACGGAGGGGGAAGGGCGTCGCGCCGCCGTGGGATCGCGACGCGGCCGCTGCTCCCCGAGCCGCTCTGCCGCTGGACGATGTAAGCCGTGGCGGTGGCATGGTGAGGCCGGAGCGGGTCGACGAGGGGCAGGGCAGGGCCGCGCCGCCGCGGATCGGGGTTGGCGCTGCCGCCACCGCAGTGGATCGGGGAGGTGCATCCAGCGCCGTCGCGGATCACGGATCACGGCCTGGAGACACGTGATCTGCCACCGGAGAGCTGGCCAGAGAGGCTGGAGGTGAAGGAGAGAGGTGGGGGGTCCGGGCGCGGGGGAAGGAGAAGGTGGAGACGCCGCCTCGCGAGAACTCGGCGAGGACGGCCCAGCCGTCGCCCTCACGGCCGTCCGCCGGGTTGTGCCGGCGTTGGGCTCTGGCGACGGCCGGGAGGCGAGGGGAGGGGGCGGCGGCGAGTGGCGGCGCTCGGAGGTGCCGCCCGAGTCGCCCTAGGGTTGGGCGACGCGGGGGCCCTTGACTCTTCAGAGCTATGTAAACCCCATTGTAAATTCTAATTCCCCAACTTCCCCTACTCTTAAAAATCCAAATGTTGTAGGCTGCCAAGGCCGATTGCAATGATATGCCAATAGAATCAAGTGGGGAAATGATCCGGCCCACTAGAGGTCCCTAACACCGCCACAGTTGGTGAAACACTCAATTACCTAATACATGAACAAGGAATTCAACATTTGTGAAATGAAACTCTGATATAAAAGGTAATGTGGATTTGGTTTTTACTGACAAATGATATGAAAAAGGTATTAAAAATATTAGTGGTATCCGAGACCAAAACAATTATTAGTGGTAATCAAGTTGCTTATTAGCAAAAAAAAAGTTTCTTATATTAGCAAAAAAAAAAGATGGAGAATTTTATTGGAAACAAAAAGAGTACAAGAATTACAAAAAAGTAAGGAGTTATGGACCAAGAGCTAGGAGCAAAATTAAGAAGTAAATTGCATTGTATGTACCTAAACTATTTGATGTTTCACAGATAGGTACTCCAACTAAAAAATATAACTTCTAGTTATACTAGAACTATACTTACATAAACTTCTAGGTACTCCAACTAAAAACGCAATGTTTAGGTACTGAAACTATACTTATGTAACTTCTAAGTACTGAGCTAGCTTGAGCAGAGAGAGAGGAAGCAGCTAGGTCCTTGAATATCACATCGTGATCGATGCCAAGTGTGGCCGTCAGCGCTGCCAGACTCCACACCTAGAGCGCACAATAGTCTATGTCGGCGAGGAGCCACCTATGCGAGTTGGTGCTGAACGAGTCCACGGCCTCGGCACCCACAACAACAGCGCATAGCTCTCGCTGTCGAGGGGAGACGAAGGCGGCAAGGCAGGCAAGTTCCTTGCCGCCCCTGGGCCGCGCATGTGTCTCCTTCATCGCACTCATCGTCGAGGGGACTGGAAGAAGTGGTGCCGCAACCTCGGGAAAGGCAGCCACTGGTGGAGCCCTGGCGCGGCTCTATGGTCAAGGTACGGCTCCTCACGGCAGCTCGCCTGCGGTGGTGTGCACGGTGCGTGCGAGTGGGTCCCATGGCGAGCGAGCGCCACCGCCGTCGAAGTGGGCGTGGTAGGGCTCAAGCACTAGTACCCATAAGTTACGTAAGTATAGTTTTAGTATCTAGAATTACGTTTTTAATTTTTTTTTTTAGACGGAGGGGTTGCTAGCCCCCAGCCTTTACGAAGGCTTTAGCATGCAGCACGCCGGGTTCGAACCCGGGCGGGCAGCTCCCGCACCTGGGGGGCTTACCAACGAGCCACCGCTCATTCCGCACGTTTTTAATTGAAGTACCCAGAAATTACGTAAGTATAGTTACAGTAACAAAAGTTATATTTTTTAGTTGGAGTTCTCATCTTTGGAACACTAAATAGTTTAGGTACCTTTACTCAAGAATTTTGAACCATGCATACCAGAATTTCTGCTACAGTGTGTTACATCCCGCGTCACTATACCATATCAACAATCAGTGGAGAAAAATAAGAGAACTTTCGTAGCGTCCCGTGAGTCGGATACGAGAGGATGGCCCGTACGGGTTCATTAGCTTCGCTTGTACGCGTTCTCGTAACACCAAGTCGGATTCGAGGATGCAGGGCAGATGATACGAACGTGGGAAGGAAAACGAATTCAACTCGTAGTCTCGCTCCCATGTATATATGATGGCCGCCGCTACGGCGCTACACCGTCTTTCAGCTGCCTCTCCCCATCCCCAACCTCCTGCCTTCTGCGATCTTTGTGCCTGCAGCAAACCCTGATGGCAGCCTGTGTACACGCAGCAGCCACCGCCATCTGCGACCCCAGCACCGCGCGATCGACGCGTAACAACACGGCGCGCATGGCCTTCAGCACCAATGATGACTACGAGGACATCTGCTGCCTTGGGATGGGCTCCTTCGGCGCCGTTGTCAAGGCGCGCCACCGCGCCACCGGCCAGACCGTCGCCATCAAGCGTCTCGCCGCCACGGACATCTGCAGCCAGATGGCGCTGCTGCGGGAGGCGTTCCTACTCGAGGCGAGCGGCCGTGACAACCCGTTCGTCGTCGGCTTCCACAGCGTCGCCCGCAACCCGGACACCATGGACCTCTCACTCGTCATGGAGTGCGTCGGCCCAAGCCTCGCCCACATCCTCCACAAGCGCCGCTGCGCTGGCCTACCGCCGCCACCCGAGGCGATCGTGCGCATCGTCATGTGGCAGCTGCTCACGGGAGCCAAGAAGATGCACGACGCCGGCGTTTTCCACCGGGACATCAAGACCGAGAACATTCTTGTCGGCGATGACGACATCACCGTGAAGATCTGCGACTTTGGCCTCGCCATGCGCATGGACGACTCACCACCGTACGGCCAAGCCGGCACGATATGGTACATGGCGCCCGAGGTGTTGCTGGGGAAGCCCGACTACGACGCCCACGTTGACACCTGGTCCCTCGGCTGCGTGATGGCTGAGCTCATCAAGGGGTCCCCTCTGTTCGTGCAATGGGATGTAGAAGGCCAGCTCGACGCCATCTTCGACGTCCTCGGCGTACCAGATGAAACGACATGGCCGTGGTTCTCGTCCACGTGGTTCTCTGGTTTGGTCCAGATGATGCCAGAGCTACACATGAAGCGGCGCAACCTACTACGTGAGGAGTTTCCCGAGATGAGGCTGTCCGAGGAAGGATTCCAAGTACTCAGCGGCCTGCTTACTTGCAACCCTGACGAACGGCTCACGGCAGCTGCCGCGCTCAACCAACCATGGTTCGCCAAGATGTAGCTGCTGTCAAAGGAAGAAGTATCATCGCCCTCAAGCACCCATGGTTCACAAGACGAACGCACTGTAGCTACTGTCAAGTAAAGTGTCATCGCCGCTGCTCGATCTGTGCATGTGTGCATGTAAAACTACCTTGTTATCGACACAGGTTGTAATGCCTGCTGTATTGTTGCTGTAAAACTATATATACTGATGTAAATATAAATTACATTATTTGTATTGGACCATTCTTACTGCGCTTTTGAATGAATTTGATTATTCGTCCTTCCATAAATAAAGCACTAAACCCTTAAGTGATCTCTCTGAATATTGTTATGGCAGCAATAGGAACAGTATGTGTAGATGCTAGAATCGAATATGGATACTGGTTCCAAGCCCATTTCACTACGTGACCTGTGACCATCAACAGATTGCAGGCTATGGAGAAAATTGGCAAAGCAATAGAGAACTGGAAGTTCCCCTAAAAAAAATAGAAGTAACCTAAACCAAGGCCAAAAGATCAAAACCATTAACATGTATGACAGAAAAAAATATTTTTCCCAAATTCAGATAACACCTGGCACAAAAGATCAAAACCATTACCATTTTCGCTTCAAAATCCACAACCGGACCTCATTTCCATTTCCACATGGGTTTGAATTGGAGCTTCAGTTCAAATATTCAATTCATCTTAATCCAATTCCATGAACCCACAACCCGGGCCGTTCACATCTCCACTCCTTGGTACAACTCCAAACGACAGAACTCAATAAAATGATTCACCCACGCATCATCTGGCTTTGTCCACCGCGCCAGTGCATGGCGAATCTTGCTCTGCTTTCCCAATTTTTGCTAAAGCTGCAGCTCTGCTCCAAGCTGTTCTAGGCCCAGGCAAAATATTGTTTTGCATGATCAATGATTTTGTTAGAGGAGAAAGTTTCACACTGTGAATGAATGAATGTGGGGGGAAAATACAATGATTCTGCTACTATTTCTTTACTTCAAGAAGATCGTTCAGATTGATACACGCACAAAAAGCTCTGTTCTGTTTGAATTGCCAAATCATCAAGTCCAGACCTGAACCACACCAATGCAAATCAATATCGACTGGATATACTTAAATTATACAAACAGAACCCTATTGTACGTTCCATTTCTGGTCAAGGAACCAGGTGGGTATGGGATTATTCCTAGGGCACATTTATCACTTGGATGGACTGCAGCATGTCGGAGAGTGCGATCACCAGGTCTCCAGACTGCACCATACCCCTAGCCTTCAGCAGGGAGAACGTGCGGTTGAGGTTGCTCTCCATGTCATCTGATTCGCTGAGCCGGAATGGGATGAGACCCCACTGGAGGTTCAGCCGTCTCCTGACGGACATCGAGGATGTGAACGCAAAGATCGGGCAGTCGGGGCGGCATCGTGAGAGCAGAGAGGCCATGTGGCCGTCCTTTGTGTAAACGAAAACAGCATCAACTCCCAAGTTGTTGGCTGCAAGCAAGTGAAGCACACAAGTTAGCACAAAGTTAGGTTCAAATGTTCATGTAGATGCAGCCACCATGGACAAGACAAGATGCAAGGTATCTGAACTAGTCCTGAATGTACGAGACACCAGCTAGCTTCAAAGTTAATCTCAGAGTCAGAAGCACAAATAGGATGCACCAAAATGCAGTAATTACTTATATGCTTTTATAACAAAATTACTGTGGATAGTGGTGTAGTGCAGGGTATACCCATTTTGGCTGCTGAATTGCATATTTGCTCTGATATCTTATCAGAGAATGAAGAAGAGACATCTTGAAGCTCCAGGGCCTCGTGGCGCTTCTCCTCTCTCCACCATTTTTCAATCCTCAGGCTAACACTCCTAAGCACGCTGAGAGCCTTCTCTGGATACCTCCCCATGGCTGACTCACCAGAAAGCATGAGAGCATCTGCACGCTGGCGGACTGCCTCAGAAACATCAGCAACCTCAGCCCTAGTAGGTGTAGGATACTCGATCATTGATTCCAGAAGCTGAGAAGCAACAATGACTGGCTTGTTGAGCTGTCTGCACATTCTAACTATTCTCTTCTGTATGGAAGGGACCTGTTCCAGGGGGATTTGTGCCCCCAAGTCCCCTCTGGCTACCATTATTCCATCTGATGCACGGATAATCTCCTCCAGATTCTTCAGAGCATCAATGCTCTCAATCTTTGCAATGACTCCTATATCACTGGGACAAACAATGAAACAATTACAATTTAGACAACCAAGAAATAACCTGTAAATGAAATTAAAACATCACGTGTATGGTATCTAAGCCATTAAATGTGGTCAGTCGGCACATTTAAACCAGGGCATATAGACCTGCAGGTTTCAGTGTCCACAACCAAACTGCTAGTATGCAAATTATCAACCAAACCATTTAAAATAAAAAAAGGTAGACTCCACAATAATGTACAAACTCAAGAATTTGTTAAATACATGCACTGATACTTATCAAGTTATCATCCAGAAGCCAAGCTAATGACTAGCAAAGCACTACCTTTCTGTTCTGGAAATAAGGATAATCAATATTATGTTAATATTAAAACCAGCTACATTATACATGTGATGAGGTGACAACTTTCAAAACGTAATCCTATTTACCTTCCACGGCTCCGTGCAGAAATGTAACTCTTCAAATGATTAATTACTTCAGCAGACTTGACAAATGACACGGCGATGAAATCAACACCTTCAGCAATTCCAAAATCTATGTCGATCCAATCCTGCAAAGATGAGGTCATAAGTATAATTATCATCTGCAAGTAATGCCCAAGCCTTTATTAGCTACTGATTGATTGCACTATATAAGAGAAGAATATTTCACTCAATTTTACAGGCACTTCTTATCTTATTCTAGACTAGAAGCCTATAAGATAAAAGTTCCAGAGTGATCCAAACCTTCATATTCTTGAAACTAATTTTAGCCATTACGAAAAAGATCAGAAACCCAAGGTGTCAATATGGAATGGCAAAAATTTATATCCCAGTCTGAGCTGAATAACTACATTGAATGTTGAGCACAAAGTATGAGCAGAAAATTCCAAATCAAAGCAAGTGTTTTTCTCACTATATAAATTACCTTTGATGAAATTGTAGGAAGCATAGCGTTCCTCTCCCGCACTACACTGCCATCGCGCCATATAGTAAGATTAGCCCGTGGCAGCAACAAACCAGGATCAGTGCAGCGGCACTTCACATCTGGCCCTAACTTTTCAATCACCTCAAACCTGGCCATTCCACCATCCACAAATAGTTCATCGCCAGCTTTGACATCTGGGTAGGGTTTTGATTATTTATTAAAGCAGGAAAATTACAGTCACATTAATTCATTGGAGTCATTTTGATACAGATATCTTTAAAAAAAATAGATTCAAGAATGACGATCAGCATTGATGGATAACCTTCAGCAAAGCCATCATAGTTCACATGAATGATTCGATCTGGGAGTGACGTGTCAGAAGATCTAACGCTAAATGTCCAAACTTCTCCATCCTGCAAAATCAAAGAGAAGAGTAAATTCTGATAAGTAATGAATGACAAGACTTGGTTCTAAAACTTCAGTACATTGCAAATTAGATGCACTGTTCTCCAAAATAGCCACCTGTTAAAACGGATGTTTTGCCTGTTCGAATTTCCGTTTAGCCTGAATAATGGCTAAACAGTAGGTTACCGACTGTTTGAAGTACTCACAGTATGTATTCATGATCAAAACTCAGAGGTCTTTGTCAAATCATGGCCAGATAGCACATTGTCATTTCTCTTGTCAGAATTTAGTGGTTAGTTTTTATCATGGTTCCAAAACAGACTTATTTTTATGCTAATACAATTTACAATACGGTCTGTACCCTCAATTCAGAAAAGTTCAATAATCAAGCCAACCCTATCATGTTCCCCAACTGATTTCTCATGTTCCCCAACAGATTACACACTACTATCTCAACCTATAGTGGAAAACAGGGTTAATGAACAAGATTACTCCTAACGCTTTTGAAATGACATATATAGCCTTAACAAGTGCAGGCTATGCAGCTGAATTTGTTTTTTTACCATCATTGGTAGCTTAGATTTCCAACATGAAAATTTCGGTCGTCTGTAACACATTTAAGAAGATGTCTGTATAACACATTTAAGAAGAAAAACATAATTTCAGGACACATTTTAGTAAACGAAACTCAGAAGTGCCATCAGACAATTTCTCAGCAATTTACAATATGGTCTCTAATCTCTAAATCAGAAAAGTTCAGTAGCTCAGTTAGCCCTCTCATGTCCCCCAACAGATTACACACTACTATCTCAACCAATAGTGGGTTAGACATGAATTAAAAGGAAAACAGGGTTAATGAACAGGATTACTCCTATTGTAGTTAACCCTAGTGCTTTTGAAATAAAATCTCCCACAAATAAAAAGTACAAGAGTAAGATTACTGTTTCATGCGTAATTTGTTTCCGTCTGCCCTCGGACTCGGGTGGTGCGATACCGCACGCTGCTTCGAAGGCAACTGCGTCGTGCATGTCCCCTGATCCCTCAGCCTTACCAATCGTGAAAGGAAAGTCCTGCCTCCGTGGATTCCGTGGCCGCGTGAGTGAAAGAGAAAGAGGAAAGGAAATTAAAGATCGTGCCCTCCGTAACAAAGCTCTATTATTTCCAAAAAAGCAGCTCCCTGTCAATCACGTCCGGCAATCAAGTGGCTTCTATACTGCTGCCGTGCATGCCACCATGCGACGTCAAATGATATCGTGGATTGTGGATCACCTGGATCGCGCACCTTCCCTTCCTCATGCGACCCCGCATAGAAGGCTGCTGGCCGAGCACCGCACGACTCGTACCAGCCGCTCTCCGCAGCCTGCTGGCCGGCCACCGCGCGCACCGCAGAGGCGCGGACTCCTCATCCCGACGCGCCGCCGCCACCGCGGCCTCGTGCGACGCCCTCGTCGTCGGACAACAGAGTTGCGCTGCCGGCACTCCTCCACGTGAATGCCAGCATTCACGAGATCTCCTCGCCACGCCTCCTCCTCCTCGTGCAACACCACCCGCACGACGCTGCTTCCACCATCGCCCGCCGGTGCCTCCACAATTGAAGGATCGTCACAATCACCTCCACGACGCGATGCAGCAAGATCGCCAGGTGTGCCAATCCCTTCTCACGCCTTCCTGCTCTGAGAAAGTGCGAAACCAAACACCTAATACTTACATTGATGACAATCTTTGTGGCCTATTGCTCTTGGTGACCTGTTTATGATAATCTTTTTCATTATTGTGCATATTCTAGCTTTGTTCGTATTGTTATTTAGTCATAGTGTTATTTAGTTCGTTCATCATTTAGTTGCCTCTCTGATGCAGGATTTGGGATTGACAAATCTTGTGACATTTCTGGTGGAATTTGAAGCGATTTTATGATGCTAGATGTAGTGAGGTGCTTTGGGGATTTTATATCTATGGGTACTGTAGAACTTGTCAATAGTCCCTAATAATTAGTTTCAGTCACTTTCTCGAGGAAAAGAGTTGGATACTCTAACAGTCTAACCTTAACAACATGCTTTCTGATGATGCCTGATTAAAATGTTTTTGTCTAAATATTATTAATTAGCTCTCCTCATAATGAGAGACAAAGCTAGCTCGGGGATACTCATCTGATTAAGCTAGCTCGGGGATGCTCATCTGATTACACTTCTTCAGAATAATTTTAATGTTCCATCGTGCCACGCCTTTACAATTTTGTGATGGCACCAAATGCGATGAAACAAGAACGAAAGAAAGCTATTCCGTTGGGGTTTTGCCTTGGGACTCAAGGTATGCCATGTTTTCTTATGTAGACATGATCTGTATGTAGTGTTTCCATAGAGAAGCTATAGTTTTGCGACCACTCAGAACTCTTAGTTTTTGAATAATCTGTTTTTAATGTCAATTTCAGAAACAATAATGTTTCTTTTATATCGATTCTACAGTATTGTTATCATATCGTGCGATCCATGTGTTTTTAGTACAAAGGTTTTGTTGTCCCGTAGCAACGCACGGGCATGATACTAGTAACATATATAGCATCAACAAGTGCAACCTATGCAGCTGAGTTTTTCTTTTTTCCTCATCACAGGTAGCTTAGATTTGTAACATGAAAATTTCAGTCTTTTGTATAACACATTAAGAAGAGCAACGAAATTTCAGGAAACTTTTTCAGTAAACGCAACTCAGGAGTGCCATCGGACAATTTCTCCTCAGATTTTACATGCTAAACCTCGTCCTGAATAACATCACCGTCGTGGGGTCATCCTCACACGTGATCTCATCAATCAGATGCAGACAAAGGACGAATCAGTATATCAGCCGCGCATCATTCACAGTGTTTAAGCATCGAATGAACCTAGTAGCAAGGCAAAGGAACGATATGAAGCTGGAGTCAGGGTGTCGCGCGCTGACCTCGGCCTTGGCGGAGGGCGCGCCGCCGAGGTCGCCCATGTGGATCTCGCTGCCCTCGGTGTCCATCATCACCGCGACCGCGAAGCCCTTCTCGTCGTTGAGCCTGCGGACGGCGCGGACGACCCCGCGGTGCCACTCGCGGTCGCCGTGGCACATGTTGACCCGCGCGACGTTCATGCCGCCGACGGCGAGCGCCTCGAGCTCGGCGGCGCCGCACGTGGCGGGGCCCACGGTGCAGACGAGCTTGGTGCGGCGCG
Organism: Themeda triandra; assembly: GCA_018135685.1. NCBI lineage: Eukaryota > Viridiplantae > Streptophyta > Magnoliopsida > Poales > Poaceae > Themeda > Themeda triandra. The sequence goes on from JAENPR010000085.1 coordinate 1,221,493, forward strand.
TGCTCCGGAACCCGTTCTCCCGCAGCTCCGCCTCCGTGGCGGCGTCCACGTCGAAGGCGGCGGTGGCCACGGAGGAGGGGAGGCCGCCGCCCACGGCACGTGGGCGCCGTTCGCGGCGGGGGACGGTTCGGGGAAGGAGGTGAGGTCGGAGGAGGACGAGGCGGCCAGGCGCAGGCCGCGGCGGTGGGGGCGGAGGTGGGTGGGGACAGGGAGGCGGCGCGGGGAGGAGGAGGGGGTAGAGGGGTTAGAGGGCGTCGGGCCCTGGAGGTGGAGGGAGCGGGCAGCGGTGGCCATGGCTGGCGCTGACGCTGCGGCGGCGAGGCTGGTCAAAGGGAGGCGGCGGCGTGCCGGCCGGCGTGGCGTGGCTCTGGCTTTGGGAGTGTCGCCCGCGGCAGCTCTGTGCTATGGACGAATTGAGGTGAAGCAGGTGGATGTGCCAACGAGGATTTGTCAGATTCGGATCTACTCAGAGTCGTACTGCCGTGCTAGGGATCGACAAAGCAACGAAAGCATCACCAGTTCACGACTTGACGCTGTTCATCGTCATCAGATAGGCCAAACTCCAAGGTAGCAAAAAGGGGAAAAAAAAACGGTGGGCTTTTAAACCATTTGCAGTTTTGCCGTGTCGAGAAAACGTCTGCTCCTTGAAAGACATGGAAAATGTCGTTATGTTCGCGGTGTAAACACGTGTGTTTAAGATCTTCTATGTAATTTTCCTTTTCTTTGGAGTCCAATCTGTAAAAGGGCCGGTGTAAGGCACTAAAATGAATACATGTTTCTTTAAAAAAAAAAAAAAGGTCGATAGGCTCGGCAGACTTTGCCTTTGGACTAACGATGAGCCGTGCTCTTGAGAGTAGCGTGGAATCCTTAATTTGAGTAGACATGCTTCACACTGAAACGATAACTAGCTTAGTACCTGTTAGTTTTTTGCGTCTTAATCGGGCAAGCTATACACGCATCGCGACTGATCAGGAAGCACAATTCGTGACAACTAGTCTGCCTTGACGCAAAAAAAAAAAAAAAAAAAAAAAAAAAAAAAAAAGACAACTAGTTTGCCAAAAACAGAAGTTATCTGAACATACATAGAGACCATTTTTTTTTACATTGTAGTTATATTAGATATGTATGGATTGTGCTCATGGAAAACTTCATCTTTTAGACTTGTCGTAACCTTGTGACACATGATATTTGGCGTACCATCCCATAACGCCTTCCACAATGTACAAGTGGTGCCCGAAACAAAATAGAGCTCATGTGTTTTTTTTCGAGAGCATGCTAATGGCATCCATTTCATTAAGTAGAAGAAAATAAGCCTGTGCACCCATACAGAAAAAATAAAAGGATTCGCGGGTAATTCAAAATTACCACACGATTTCTCAACAAAAAGAAAAGAAAAGCAAGAACATGAGCTCATGTTCAAAACAAGCATCTGACACTTTGGTTGTAGCGCACGTCGGAATGGACATTGCACGTGTCTATAAAGAATACTAGAACATCAGGCGAAATAAAAAGAATTCGTACCGAGGAAAAGTTCTCTATTAAATGCAAACCCTATGGAATATAGACGGAGGAATCTTTACTATATGAATCCCGCCTCCAAGCTCACGCATGTGAGCGGGCCAAATCGCCTCAAAAAGCTCAGCCGTCGGATCGCGATCGAACGGCTCGAGCCACTCCACACGTCGCTTTCGCAAGCATTGTTCATGCACTGTTTCTTTGATAGGTGTATTGTTCATCCAGGGAATTGCTATGCGCACAAAATAATCTCTTTTCCTTTCAAAAATTTTACAAATAAACTAGAACCGCTCTAGAACCTACTCAAATATTTTTCACCCGTTCTTCATCATCCAAAAAAATCAAAAATATTTTTGAAATTCCTCACATTCGTGTTCTGTCGATAAACTTAGGAAGTTTATATCTCATCCATCCTAACTCTGAATCACGTAGTTCTTTCACCAAAAATCTTCTAAAATAAAACTCATATGAATCCCGCCTCCAAGCTCACGCACGTGAGCGGGCCACGTCGCCTCAAAAGCTCGGCCGTCGGATCGCGATCGAACGGCTCGAGCCACTCCACACGTCGCTTTCGCAAGCACTGTTCATGCACTGTTTCTTTGATAGGTGCATTGTTCATCCGGGGAATTGCTATGCGCACACGAGAGACGTACAAAAAAAAAAAGATAAAAATAATCTCTTTTCCTTTCAAAAATTTTACAAATAAACTAGAACCACTCTAGAACCTACTCAATATTTTTCACCCGTTCTTCATCATCCAAAAAAATCAAAAATATTTTGAAATTCCTCACATTCGTGTTACGTCGATAAACTTAGGAAGTTTATATCTCATCCATCCTAACTCGAATCACGTAGTTTTTTCACCAAAAATCTTCTAAAATAAAACTCACATATTCAATTTTTTATCCCTAATTTTTCACCCCTCCTTCATCATCCAATAATCGAGAATAATCTCCTTTACGAAGTCCATATCTTATCCAACCTAACTCGAGTCCCATAATTCTTCAATGAAAAACTTCTAAAATAATCTTTTTCATAAAAAAATCCAAAATAAATTTCAAATTCCTCACATTTACATTTTGTCGATAAACTTAGGAAGTTTATGACCCATCCGTCCTAACTCGAATCACGTAGTTCTTGCACAAAAACCTTCTAAAATCAAACCCCCTATATTCAAATCCTTATCCCTAATTTCGACCCCTTTTCATCATCAAAAAATAAAAAATAATTTTTAATTTCTTCTCATTCGTGTTTTATCAACATCTTACCCAAACAAACTCCGAATCTTATAATTCTTCAACCAAAAAAAATTCTAAAATGAAACCCTATATGTTCAAATTTTTTCCTAATTTTTGGTGACACCCCTTCTTCATCATCGAGAAGTCAAAAAATAATTTCCAAATTCCTCTCGTTTGCGTTCTGCCGATCAATTTAGAAAAAATATATATGTCATCCATATTAGCTCCGAAGCCCATAATTCTTCCACAACAAATTAATCTAAAATAAAAATCGGTGATTATCATTTTGCTCATTGCTAAATTATAAAACTGTAAGAATCACTGTAAAATCAACACAGGCATATCAAACATGGCGCGGCAACGCCGCGCGCTAAGTTTTCTAGTATGTAGGATTAAATGCAAACTCCTTTTTTTTTTGAGAAAAAAGATTTCAGATTTACTACAACTTCTTTTTACATCGGCCCATTAGGCCCGTAGCTGCGAAGGCCCAGCCTAGAAGAGGGAGACAGAGTGACGACCTACTTACTCTTCCCCTCCCAGTCCTCCTCGTCTTCCCCATTCCGCGGCGGCCGGCGGCGCTCCAAATCTGGAAAAGAAAACCCGCAAGAAGCCGCACCAAGCGAGAGAGAGAGTACTCATTGTTTTCTTTTTGCGATGGCCTCGTCTGCAGCAGGCACCTGCGGCAAGCGGAAGCGGTCGGGGTCATCCTCCGCCATCTTCGCCGCCACAGCAAGCGGGTACCACATCCTCAGGATCCATGGCTACTCCGGCACCAAGGGAACCCCGACCGGAGAGTACATCAAGTCCCGCCCTTTCACCGTCGGCGGCCACCGCTGGGCCATCCTCTACTACCCCAACGGCAACGGCTCCCATTCCTCAGATCACATATCCTTCTTCCTCGAGCTTGACGAAAGCGTCGTCAAGGCCGTGAAGGCTCTGTACCAAATATGCTTGGTCGGCCAAGAGGAGAAGAAACCCCTGACATCGGAACGCGTGACCAGCTTTGATGACGAAACTACTTCGGGCTACACGAAGTTCATAAAGAGGGAAGAATTCGAGAAGTCGGAGCATCTCAAGGATGACTCCTTCGCCGTGAGGTGCGACATCGTTGTCATCGGTGACGTCCTCGTGGAGGACACAGCAGTGGAGTCCCCTGCGTCTGGCTCCGTCGTCGTGCCGGCATCCGACCTGCACCAGCACCTCGGCGACCTCCTCCGGGACGAGAAGGGTGCCGACGTCGTGTTCCAGGTCGGCTGCCGCACCTTCGCCGCGCACCGTTGCGTGCTCACGGCGCGGTCGCCGGTGTTCAGAGCGGAACTCTTCGGCGCAATGAAGGAGAGCAACGCCACCGGCAGTGGCGTTATCTGTGTAGATGACATGGAGGCGCCGGCGTTCAGTGGTCTTCTCCACTTCGTGTACACCGACACGTTCCCGGAGACTCCAAAGGAAGAGGAAGGGGATGAGGAGGAAGACGTCATTTCCCAGCATCTGCTGGTGGCGGCGGACAGGTACGGCATGGAGAGGCTGAAGCTGATGTGCGAGGACAAGCTGTGCAAGTACATTGATGTTGGCACGGTGGCAGCCATACTGATCCTAGCCGAGCGGCACCATTGCCACGGGCTGAAGAAGGCGTGCTTTAAGTTTCTTAGCTCCGCCACGAACCTGAGGGCGGTCGCGGCAAGTGATGGCTTCAAGCATCTGACTACCAGCTGCCCCTCTATTATGGAGGAGTTAATTCTCATGCTTGGCAACCTAGTTTCGTGATGCATGGTGTTTTGGCAATTGCTGTTGGCCTGTTGTAGTTTTCTGGACTTTTGCGTCTTCAGGTAAATTGGGCTGCATCTGCCAGGTAGACACATCTATCCTAATTCCTATGGAGGTGTTTAAGCAGTAACATTGTGTTCTGTGTCCATGTCCTTAGCTTGCTAATGAGATCCAATGTTAGGTTTTCTATGGTCCTTCGGAAAGGTACCAAAAGCTATAGCTTGAATTTGAATTTAGTATCAAATGTAAAAGCATTGGTAAATTACTGTTTTTTATTGTCTCATGCTACAATTGGTGCTACCTCTTGTCATTTGGCATTTTTCAAGGATGTTCCGAAGCTTTTTGATGTTTTAACAGTTTATTATTGGTTTGCCCCTTAATCCTGGGCATGCTTTCTTGTCAGATTGTTTACTGTCAGGCTATCAGCTTATCGCTCTGTTAATCCATGGCATAATTTGTTCTCTGCGGGTTGATGTCAGTTGCTTCTCCACTTGAATGCTCTCTCTGTTTTTGACAAAAACATACCAAGACATGAACTCAATTATATATTGCCATGAAGTTTTGTGTTTTGGATGGACACTTTTTATTTTCGTAAAAATTCGGTTTGAGTTTAACTGAGATGTGCATTTCCTCATTTACATATCATATTCTAAACCAAGAATGGCTTTCTGGATATTTGACTTCAGTCCAACCAGGAAAAGTAGTCCTGTTCTATCTCTCGTGGACTGTCCATGGAACGGCTTTCTTATCACCAGGGCTCTGCGTTTAATCTTTACAGGGTCTGAAAATTCTCAAGTCGATGGATGAGATATGTAAGTCCACCTTAAGAGCAAGTTTGACCACTGTTCTTCTCTTTGCCTCTGTACCAAAATGCCTGATGAAGTCCAACGCCGGTGGGCCTAGATGCCACATCGTCAAAACCATCTAGCATGGGATTGCTAGGTCATCAAAACCACTTCTCAATACCACTCAAGGGGGTATTTGACCAGAATTATAAAGTTTAGGGTGTGGAATAACCGGTTTTATAGTTGAGGGTGTTATGTAGACCACCCTCTATACGTTGGGGGGTTATGTAGACTTTTTCCATTTCAATAATGTTGATTTGGTCATCCAATGGCTCATAGCTCTCTCTACCTCCTCTCGACATGCCGTCACTGGTTCGCTGTGGAGAGGTAGGGTCTTGCCCGAGCTGCCGCCTCCACCTCCTAGCCAGCTTGCCTCCCCCGAGCACCATCTAAGTCCATTGGAGTTGGATGAAGAGGGGGAGAGGATAGATGGAGAAGAATGAGAGGGAGAGGAACCGAGTGTTGGTAGGCAGAAAAAACACTCAAGTGTCATTTAACATTACTCACAAAGTAACCAACTTAGCGCATGTTAGTTCTTTTAGCCTTAATCGCACAAGTCATATCCGCATCAAGATTGATCAAGAAGGTCAATTCATGCTAGTTCGTCAAAAATAGAAATTATTATCTAAACATACAAATACCAATTATTAGACTTATGTGCTTTGTGGTCTTGAAAAACTTATCTCCTAGACTAACAATTGGTACCCTCGTGGCACATGATATTCGCCATAGCCTATAATCATGTCGATAAGTACCGGCACATGATTTCACCGTTTCGCCTAGGTGTGCCTATACTCCTTGGGATTCACATGGTTATAATAGATGAGTGAAAGTATGATCTATGAACATTTCGATAAAAGGACGAAATAAGTGCTAGATGGGTTGTTAGCGGAAGAAGCAAAGGAGGAAAAGAACCAATGACAACGAGCATAACACAAGTAGATGCAGATTGAAAGATGAAAAGTGGGAATGATTTGTTATTTTTCATTGGAAAACACAATAGGAATACGTGGATATCGGGTGCAAATGAGATAATATCTCTACATAGCATTTGAATTTATCAAACTAAATGTAACTATTATTTATAGGTGAATACAACTAAGGTTATTTGTAAACTAGTTTTTTATTCTTGTTAGTTGAGATGCCAGAGGCACATAATAAGTATGTGTGATGACATGATAATTTTTAGAAGTTCAATCATTGATATGAGGATTTTTTTTTTCATAACATTGGGAGATGCTCTAGGCGTGTTCATTTTTTCGCAAAAGTAAAATTGAGATTTGTTCATTTTTTCTTTTGGAAAAAAGGAAGAAGACGTATTCATTTATATCATCTACGCCATTTTCCAAACAGTTGAAAATAGTTCAAAATAGCATTTGGAGTGGGTTGGTGTCATCCATATGACACGTTTGATGGCAACCTCGTACAACAGTTTAATGCCATGTAGATGGAGAACCTATTTTAAGCGAGAATGAAACAATGTACCTGGAAGATAAATTAAACATGGTTACGGAGTAGTGAAACTGGGATGAAAGTATGAAACTCTTGAATTCGTGATTCTGACGAAAAATTGGCTATTGGATTTTTTTTTTGTCTATTGGATTTTTTTTTAGCAGATTGGAATAATATTTTTTTCTGAGCAGGTCCAGATTGGAATAATTTTTATTTTGAGAGGATGGAATAAATAAACAAGGTTACTCAAAACGGAAGTAAAACCTACCAAGCCCAGCCCATCAAAACGGCCCAATCTAACCTGCTCACCACCAACTCCTCCGCAAAATCAAAATCAACGGCCCAGATCTCACCTCCCAAACCCTAGACCTCACACACAACGAGCTCTCATATATAAGGTCGATCACTCCGTCCCCGCCTCCACCCTTCCACCCCGCCGCCGCTCGCCCTCGCCGCCGCCAAAAATGGCTGCCGCCGCGCGCCCCCTGGTCTCCGTGAGGGCCCTGGAGGGCGACATGGCCACGGACTCCGCCGGTGTCCCTCTGCCGGACGTCCTCCGCGCGCCGATCCGCCCGGACATCGTCCGCTTCGTCCACAAGCTCCTGTCCTGCAACAAGCGCCAGCCCTACGCGGTGTCGCGCCGCGCCGGCCACCAGACCTCCGCGGAGTCCTGGGGCACGGGGCGTGCGGTGTCCCGTATCCCCCGCGTTCCTGGCGGCGGTACCCACCGCGCCGGCCAGGGAGCCTTCGGCAACATGTGCCGTGGCGGGCGCATGTTCGCGCCGACCAAGATCTGGCGCAAGTGGCACCGCCGCGTCAACATCCACCTCCGCCGTGTCGCCATCGCCTCCGCCCTCTCCGCCACCGCCGTCCCGTCCCTCGTCCTCGCCCGCGGCCACCGCGTGGAGTCCGTCCCCGAGCTTCCGCTCGTCGTTAACGACTCCTCGGAGTCGATCGAGAAGACGGCCCAGGCCATCAAGGTCCTCAAGCAGCTCGGTGCCTACGCTGATGCTGAGAAGGCCAAGGATTCCGTTGGCATCCGCCCCGGCAAGGGGAAGATGCGGAACCGCCGCTACATCAACCGCAAGGGACCCCTCGTCGTCTACGGCACCGAGGGCTCAAAGATCGTCAAGGCCTTCCGCAACCTCCCTGGCGTTGATGTTGCTAATGTGGAGCGCCTGAACCTGCTTGACCTCGCCCCTGGTGGCCACCTTGGCCGGTTCGTTATCTGGACTGAGTCCGCGTTCAAGAAGCTGGATGAGGTCTACGGTACCTTCGAGACTCCATCGGCCAAGAAGAAGGGTTTCGTGCTCCCGAGGCCCAAGATGGCAAATGCTGATCTGTCCCGTCTCATCAACTCTGACGAGGTGCAGTCGGTGGTGAAGCCCATCAACAAGGAGGTGAAGCGCAGGGAGCCTAGGAAGAACCCACTGAAGAATATGGCTGCAGTGCTCAAGCTCAACCCGTACATCGGTACTGCACGCAAGATGGCGGCCCTAGCAGAAGCAGCCCGTGTCAAGGCCAGGAAGGAGAAGCTTGACTCCAAGAGGACCAAGCTCAGCCCAGTATGATAATCTTATCTTCTCTTATATTTTATTATACGTTGGTAATATAGTTTCTTAGCTGTTCATAGTATTCTACATTAATTGCTTGTTATTTAGCATTGTATATTTATTGCTGCAGTACCATTTCTTTTTCATTGATTGTGTATTTTGACAATTTCTATGCAGTCTAGTAGTATAGAAAACGTATGCTACTACATTTATTGAATTAGGTTGTATCATGTCATAGCTCAGGTCGATTCTTGAGAATGGTATTATTTATTCCTAGTTACATTTTGTTGACATGGTTAGCTCACATGCATGTGACTGAACCTTTATGAGGAACTGTTAACATTGATGCTGCATTTTTGGTTTGCCATTCAAGCTGTTAACATTGATACTGCATTTTTGGTTTGCCATTCAAGCTGTCAATTCTTATTGCTTGATTAGGTCTATTTCACAATGCCCTGGGAGTTTGTCAACTTATTGCTTGATTAGGTCTATTTCACAATGCCCTGGGAGTTTGCTAGTTTAAATACGAATAAGTTATTTGCTCTAGTTTGTGGTGAATCATGTAATCCTTCTGCTACATAACACACCAAGCTACTGTTTTTCTAACTTTGATAAATTATAAATCCATGAAATATGCCTTGACAGTATATTTATTTGGAACTATAGATTTTTATGTAGGTTTTGTATAAACTCCCTTAGCTGCTATCATTTCACAGTAGCTTATTTATTTCAACGATAGATTTATCTTCAAGATGTGAGCTGAAGGACACACAATTGTTTCACCTTTTGCTAGTGTTCTTGGTTCTAGACACAATTCACTCTGTTTTGTCAGTTATTTTGCATGCCTATTGCTGTTCACATAGGGTAGATTGCTGGTGTTAGATGAACTGTGCATTGCATTTCACCTCTAGATTGTTGACTTGTTAATATTCCATTTCCATATCCTCTTCCTAGTCAATCTGGCTAGATGTAATTTATATCTAGGTGCATAGAAAAAAATTTACCTAGAAAAGCCAAAAAGACTTAAAATTTGGAATAGAGGGAGTATCTCATATTACTCAAGTGATGTACTGATCATGTCTTTAATTAATTTCTTTATAGGAGGAGGCTGCTAAGGTCAAGGCTGCTGGAAAGGGGTGGTACAAAACAATGATCTCAGACTCTGACTACACGGAGTTCGAGAACTTCACCAAGTGGCTTGGTGTTACACAGTGATTGTCTGGTCGAAGCCTTGGTAGTTTGTCAAGTCAGAAATTATGATTTTGGTTGCTATTGTCAAGTATCGCTTGTTATTGGTATCTTCAGACAATTCACTCTGTTTTGGCTTTGGTAGTTCTTCACTGCTGGACTTTTATTTCCAGACTCCTATTACACCTATTATGAGAACAAAGTATATGCAATTTTCAATACTCTCTGTGCCTTTGTTTGTGGCTGTGTATTGGTTACTTGAATTTACATGTTCTGTCATGTTGGCATCATGCTTGGTTGCGATGTAGAGTACTCCCTTCAAATTATAAGATGTTTGCCTAAGACATAGGGTATATCTAAGTGTGTGCTAAAAACTGCACCTAAAAAAGTCATGACGTCTTATAGTTCTGGATGAAGTATATTTTGGTTATGTTTCTGTATGCATTGTTCTGTGCCCTTTTGTTTCTTAGTGCCTCGTCTATTTTGGTTTGACAGAAATGGTTTCGGGTGAAGGGCTTCTGTGTTGGTTGTTCCGCCCCTTTGAAGCATAGTACTGTATATGAAGCATCTATTTCTGCAGTTCTTGCCTTTTGTGGTTGTGGTAATTTTGCAGGAATAACCACAGTTCAAATCCTAAGTGTCAAAATTGAAGATTGTAAGTTCAATTGTAGTTTAGATAAGAATGAAGCCGTTGAATTGCATGTATGAAAGTTGTGGCTGGTCATGAATCAACCTGTAAAATCGCACCTCAGAATTTCATCTCTCTTGCGCGCAATCTAGTATAATAGAAATTGATTGGCATCAGCTTATGTAGATGTTGATTTGGGGCTTAGCATAAACTAGTGAACCCTCTATTCAGAATTTATCGCTGGTTTGCAACGCTATCCAGCTACACTTTTCTGCATATTCTCTTTCTGAGAAAGTGGATTGCTTTTGCGTTTCTCGGATGTGGATGTCTCGCTCTCATCTCATCCCCACTTTCACCCTGCAACTTGCCAATCCACATTCCAACATCTACCCATCAAGCTTGCCTCTTGTCTGATACCTTCGCTGTTCCTCTCTCTTTCAGAAACGTAAACTGAGTTTGGTATTTCTTAAGGTCAGCATTTTCTCAGCTGTCTTAAAGCTCACTTGTGAAGGCAGCTGGCTAAAAGCTCACTTGTCAAGGGCTAAAAATGTTGGTCTCTGAGATGGGCTGCCGTGTAAATCAGATCTATCTGTTGTCTCCGCTAAAATAAATTGAACACAAGAGCAGAATCCAGTGAACATGAAACATAAAGGATAGCATGCCTTGTTCCTGACACCATTTTGTGGAACGTTTCTCAGCATCAGCACAGAGACCACCATTTTCCGTGCCTTGTTCCTGACACCATTTTGTGGAACGTTTCTGGCCTTGTTCTCTTCCTGATTCTGGGCACCAAATCGGCACTGTAGCAGTCACATCGCTACAGTGCCGATTTTGTTTTTATGTGGTAAAAATTGTCCAAATTTTGAATAATTAGTCTCAAAATGTTCGTCTCGCAAAGTATAATAAAATTGTGCAATTAGTTTTTTATTTCATTTACATTTAGTCTTTCATGCATATGCCAACATTTTGATGTGATGGGGAATAGGAATTCTGCATAGTGAATTTGGAGGGTGAAATTCTGGAACTAAACAAGGCCTCAGCACAGAGACCACCATTTGTGGTGCTCAAAACTAAAGGGATACGTGTAGATTTGAAACGTTTTTCAGTACAATGACAAGTGCTGTAGATAAGCTCCATTTCAGAATGATAGTAACTCTCTGCAAGCAACTGTTCGTTTTGGTACACGGAGAGAGCGGTCTGGACGGCATAGATGGACGCAGAGGGGTCGTCAGCATTGGCGAATTGGGAATCTATCTGGGTTCGTCCATCCAACTGAATACTATCTGTAGGATGGTGACATCGGATGAATCCATGAGGCAACCAATTAGGAGGTTCCTCCAGTCATAAATCAAACTGAACAAATTTTAAGGTAGCAGCAATTTTAAAAATAAATAAATTTAAAAAGAAAAAAGAAAAAGAAAAGGAAACAGGAGCCAAGAACTGAAGTAAAGAACACCCCCTGCACACAAAACATTTGCAGGGCCACGCCCCCCTCCAAGCCTCCAACTCTAGCGTGAGTGGCGTCCCGATTGCTTCGTAACCGCCTGATTAATCCGTCCCTCCTCCGAGGTTAGTCTCCGACTGGTCTCCAAATTTCTCTCCAATCTTTTTTTTTTCTCCACATGCAATTTGCCTTTGCTATTCTTGGAGTCCGGTGGTGGTAAATTTTTTCAGCTTCTTGTTTTTTTCTTCCTCTGACCTGAACTGCTGTCCCAGCCAGGCTTTCACCTCGCGGCGTAATCCCAATTGGGTTGGCTGGAGCGCAACCCAATTGGGGGTTAATTGGGATTGCTACTCCGCGGCTGCCCATCGTCCCTCGTGTTCTTGGATTGCCGAGGCGAATCGACTGGTTTCCTGCAGGTGAGGACTGAGGACTTACTCACAGCTATTCGATTGGAATGGGATGGATTGGATTGATTGGTTCCTTGCGCCTTCGATTCCGCCGTCTTTTCTAGATTGCGCGGTGAAAACAATGGATCTTTTGGACTTCATGTTCCTGAAACCAATTCGAGCTCCTGCTCCCTTAGTCTCCAGTTCGAAATCTCAATCAGATTTTCTGCAGAGTGATGTGTCTTCATACGCGTTCCTTCCTTGCTGTTCGATCCTTGACGCCCAATGTTTGAGTTGTTACAGGCTGCGAGTGTTCATAGTTTGATCGATTCTTGTCGTTGCATTCAAGTTTGGTTTTCTAGCTGGAAATCCCGATCGACGAATCCGGTTATTAGGACTGAAGGGAAGTCTAGTAGGTAGCTGTTACATGTTCTTCGTTTGCCAAAACTAATCCCCTTTCTTACAAACGTAGTTTATCCGTGTTCCTTTCTCTCGTTGAAAATCCTGCGTGATATTGGATCTCTTTTATGGCTACATTAGTGTGATGTTTCTTACTTTCCTTGGATCATGGATGAATTGATTGGTTCATCCTGCCAGCCATGTAAAATTTCTTTTTGACTTGTTTTACAGGTGTTTAATTTCGTAGTTCCTGCGTTGAAATCTCCACTTTTCTGAAACCGTGTTATTAGCCTTGAAACTGAGCATGGATCTTTTTCTCTGAATTGGAGTTGACTTCTCTGTTGAGTCCTTCTTTTTGCTGTATATGGATGCAGCTGATGGAGCTTTTTGTTGTTTATTAGATCTCGTTTGATTCTTCCAGCTTGAATTTCTCTGTAGTATTTGTATCATGTGGGATTTATCTGCTATATTAAAGTTTTCAGTTGTTGGTCGCAATCAGAAGGTGATATTTACACCAAGGACTAAATTTAGGAATGCGTTAGGTGACAGAAGAACGGAGGAAACTGTTTTTTTTTTTTTTTTTTTTTTTTTCAGAAGAATGTGGGAAGGCAATACTTTTTCGATTTGGTTGGCTCGTTTAATTGCTCCATGAATCGCTGCATCAGGATGACTTATTTTCTCCGGTTAGATCTTGAATCTTCTCTAGCCAAGAGCACCAGATGTCTGACTACGTTGAAAATTTTGTTTCTTCCATTGATTCTGACAGAGAAACAATAGCTCTTGGTTTGATCTATTGACATTCTCACTTCAACATTCTCCCTTGTATCACTTGCCTTCTTTTTTATTCTGTGTCTTTGTCTTCATTCAGATGTCTGCACAGTACCATGTTGTTTGTCACTGTACTTGGTAGTTGGTACTTGCATCCATTGGGATGGTACTGGACTAGTCTTTAATCAGCTCAACATTGATGTCATTATACTGCTCTTGTTTAAATAGAAAACTTAGGGTAACATCAGAATTGAGAGCTTAGTATGAAAGTGATAATGTGCAAAAATGTGAATCAAGACAAAGAAACGGAATAAAAATTCATGTATTTGTATAAAAAAAATACTTTTGGTAGGTTTCAATAATACATCACATGTAAACTGTTACCAAAAATTTATGTGACTGGCGGACACAATGAGTTGCACACATTCTTCTCTACTGTATAGTTTTGTTATCTTGGTGCTTTTGTGATCTACATTTGTTTTCTTTTCACTCCTCCGGTGCTACTGTATATTCTGACCTCTTCCATTTTCTCTTGGGCCAGCCTCCTGGGTAGAATCATGAAGCTGAAAAATTGTGCAGTGGAGACTTTTAAGGAGAACAATATGATTTTCACTTCTAATGGAAATTTCCACTCTAAACAAGTGCGAGAAGACTATGTTGCTAGTCCAAACCAAGCAGATGTTGTTCAGACAAGATGCAAATGGATAATTGGAGATGTGACGGAGGTCTTGGATCGCAACACTTGGAAGCTTGGAAAGATCTTAAAGATGCTAAAGAACAATTACTTTGTTATCAGGCTTGCTGATTGCATCCAACTGAAAGAGTTCCACATATCTAGCTTGAGAATTCCACGTGGTCTGGAAACTTCTCAAAGCAAGCCCTTTCATGCAGCAGATAAGGTAACAGTCACTTCCTGGGAGTACAAAGTTGCCCTGTTTCAAATTTACCTGTTCATGTGTCATTCATGATCGATAGTTCATAGTTCTTGTAAAATTGGCACTTAGGATCTGTGATCCGTCATGCTTGGATTACAGAAACATTTGCATTTTTGCTCAAAAAATACATTTTCATTTTATGATGTTTGGTGTCCTCTTAGTTTCATTAGTGTTGAACTGTCAGTCATTGTCAGGAGTCCCGTTATACTGTACTGAATGATTTCTAATGTTGCTGAAGGGAAATGCCTCGCATACTTTGACCGTTTCCAGTAAATTTATTTATTTTCTACATTGTTTTATTATCTTTTATTCTCTTTTCGGGCCACATAATGGTTCTTCTTCGGTACAATTTAGCAGGTGGAACTAGGAAATCTATCACCGATTGTCAAACATCAGAATTGTGTCATGACATGCTCTCCTTTTAAGTTAGAGTGGCTATCTAGCTCCTCTTTTTTTCAATACAGGCTATCTAGCTCTCTTTCAGTATTCAAAATAGAGTAGAAGTGAAGTTAAGGTTTCGCTGCGGTGCAAGTCTTTGTGCAGTTCATTTGAGGCATTTCACCTCAGACCTCATGGCATTGCATCGCTGACGCTGAGCCCCCTAGATCCTTACATTTTGAAGCTTTAGAAACACAGATGATGAATATAGCAGCATGTTGCTGATTTGAGCCGGACAGTTTGAATATGGCTGCTGTCAGATGTGATACTTCACTCACAGATGTAGGATTTGTTTGCCACCAGAGTGCCGCTAATCCTGAAGCTTTTTTTATTATCATTTTGTGACTGCCAAAGAAATGTTCTTTACAACAAAATGACTGAAGCTTGAAGCATTAGGCCATCTTTTGCCACCATTGTGTTGTGCATTTATTTACCGTGTTTCCGTCCAAACAGAGTAACAGACGATCTTACCGTTGCTCATCTCCCTTTCAGGCCACCGGACGCGGTAAACGCCAACCTGCTGATGGAACCTTGCCTGGCGCAAGAGCTGCACAGCAAATGGATCATCGAACAACCTACGATCTGGGGAGCAGTGGCAAGAAGCGGAAAGCAGCTGCAGATGCCTCTCGCCACCCGAGAAGAGCAGCAGGACATCCCCGAAACGCCGTCGCAGCCTCCAACCTGAAAAGCGGCATGGCCGACAGCTACCTGCACAGCTCTTCACAGGCCATAGAAGACGCCGAATGCTCGGTGGCCAGCTGCAGCGTGAACGATCTGTTCCGCCTCGGCAACGGCGGCAACGCTAAGCGGCGTCGGGACGCCGCGGGGTGCCTCCCTGACGACGCCATGTCTGCTTGCCCATGCACGCCCGGGGCCAGGGACGAGGACAACAGCGACGACAACGAGGAGGCCGCGGCCGGCGTGCACGGGCTGGAGCTGGCAGCGTACCGGTCGACGATGCGGGCGCTGTACGCGTCGGGGCCGCTGACGTGGGAGCAGGAGGCGCTGCTGACGAACCTGCGCCTGTCGCTCAACATCTCCAACGAGGAGCATCTGCTCCAGCTCAGGCGCCTACTGTCCTCGTGATCGTTGGCTCTTGGCATTGTCAGCCACCCCTCTGATCCCTTGCCTTTTCCGTCGTCTCCAGCATCAGGCGTCGATCGGCCATGCACGTCGGCTTCGCCGGCTGAGCGCTGTCCCGTCCGGCGAGCCTCTTCCTTTTACTGTTCTTGTTATTACATACATGGTTCTCCACCGTCGTCTTTGTCTAGTCCAGGTAGAAAGTTTATACCAGTGTCGACTCGATACATGTATGTGTACAGGGGACTCAGAGAGAGACGCCTACATCTTTGTCAAGCCTTGTGTATCCTTGGTATATTCTTGCTTGTAAATGCAAACATATTTACAAGTTTTTCCTTTGAGGGACCATATTTACAAGCTCTTAATTTACTTGTTGATATACTGTCTGTTTATTTGTTCTTCAGGGAAAAACTAAGCGACGAGCCGAGTGATTTGGACGCTTTGCTCACTCTATCTTCGCTATGTTGCTGATTTGCTGTTCATAATACCACTGTCGTATTCCCTAACTCCACTGTTCATAATATCTGTTCATTAAGATTAACTTATCAGTTGCAGCATTTCGGAGACTCGTGAGGAGTTTGGCAATCGCTTCGCTTGCCAGTTCTTTGATGAAAATTCCTTAGCATGGATAAGAACCAAATTACCATCCAAACTAATTAAAGCATGTAAAGCCATGTGTGACGCTGAAGTTAGCCTGTACACGCAGCAGCATGTGAAGCACCAAAGAGGGCCAAAGCCTGGAAAACAGTAAACACCTGGACGACAGGCACGTACGCACGTGTCGCAAGAAGCCATCTCCTTCGGCAAGCAGGACACGTACTCCAGCTCGTCGCCGAACGTGTCAAGCCGCCAGCCGTATAAGGACTTCACCGATATGGTGTTCCACCCGATCTCCTCTTGCCTGCCTTTTTGTTTTCTGTCGCCTATCGTCCTCGAGCAGAGCGCGACGATGCCGGTGAGCCGGCTCGTGACGACGTCGCTCCTCCCGCCGTGCCGCGCCGCCGCGTCATCATCGGCGCGCGCCATGCGTCCGTTCGCGCGCCGCCAGCCGCCTTCTTCCTCCGCCGGACTCGCCAGCAGCGTGCGCTGCCACGCCGTGACGCCGTCGCCGCCGGAGTTCCCGGGGCAGACGACGCCGGCCGAGGTGCCGGGCACGGACCGCCCGCCGTCCGAGGTGCCGGGGACGAACCGCCCGCCGGACGAGCTGCCGAGCATCGACACGCCGCCGGAGTTCAACGCGCCGCCGGGCGTTGACGTGCCGATGCCCGGGCAGCCAGCGCCCGGGCCGGAGCTCCCGGGCCCCGCGATGCCGTCGCCGCCGACGCCGGAGATCCCGACCGTGCCGTCCAACCCCGACCTCCCGGAGGTCCCGACCGTGCCGTCCAACCCCGACGTCGTCCCGCCGCAGCCCCCGGAGGTGGACCCGCCCAGGCCGCCGCCCGAGGTCGTCCCGCCGGAGCCGCCCGGCGCCGCGACCGTGCTGCCTCCCTTTGTGTAGCTTCGCCGTCCGTCCGTCGACGTCGCGGGCCGGGGCTGGTGGATGCGGCGAGCGGCGTGTCGAGGAACCACGTTGGAGTGTACAGAGTAGTTAGTAGCATGATGTTCACGGAATCACGGTTGTACAAGTACAAGTTTGCTTTCGGTTCCAAAACAAGGAGCTACCAAAGTCGAGAATGGCCGGTCCCGTAGCTTAGCTTGGTGCGATCTGTGATCTTGAGCTCGTGGCAACTCTCCCCTGAAACAAGCTTGCTTTTTTTTAAGAAAAACAATGGCGCTTGCTGAGCGCCTGAGCCAGACAAAGAATTCATTCACATGTTGTCAAAAAAAAAAAAGAATTCATTCACATAGAACATGCCCGGCCCATAACAGATGCCAGTGCCGGTGCCACACTGACTCGCAGCTCCAATTTTCCGTCATGATTCTTGGCCGTGTCTGTCCTGGGCCTGTACTGGTTTCCGCCAATCCGATCTGGGCTTAATATTAGCAGCTGTGCACTCTGCTGCTCATTATGGGCCTCCATCTCCTAGAATTTGCTTTGGGCTATTACTATGCTCTCGTGTGAACCGAGCCCAGATGGCATGCGAGTTTCCGTGGGCCAGAAGCGAGGAGGCCCGCGAGGCCGATCAAAGAGGGCAGACGCCCAAGCGAGTGAGCGGCGAGAGTCGTCGCTGCCGCGGCGCCGGCAAGAGGGGTATGGCGGTCGGCGGGCGGGCGGGCGGCCTCGCCGTTCGAAATTTTGGTGCGCCCGGGGGCCGGCGCAGCGGCGCGGCGGCGGAGGCGGCAGCGATGTCGCTGCTGCACGCTACTGCTTCCTGCCGATCGTCAGAGCAGGTGCGCTTGCTGAAATAAATCCTACAACTACTCTACGCACCAATCTGGCCATGGATGCTCCCTACTCGAGCTCTGGGTCACGGATCGCGGGACCATGTCTTCGCCGTAGACGGTAGCCCCTTTGCGCTGTTCTAGGGTTTGAATCATCGCGTCTTGGTAGTTCAACCTCTCAGGTCGGTCAGCTCTGCGATCGTACGCGGGCCGTCTGGCCTGTGGTTCACGAGCCGCATTCATGGACGAACCAGCGCTGCCGGCTGCGCTCCTCCTTGATGGCCGATGCAGGCGACCGTAGTAGGCGCAGGACCACAAGCAGCAGCACCCCGCGCGCGCTCATGCGCAGGCACAGCACGCGCGATGACACGCGCGCACGCCATTGGCAGCGGGAAACGCCGGGGCACGGCGCACGCCGCACACGCATGTCACCATGTTACAGGCGCTGGATGGTAGCCGCCAGATGTTGTTGGGGGTTTAAACTAGAGACTGCATGCAACCTGATCTTTGTGGATTCTGACCTTGGCTTGGCTAATCTGTCCCATGCTGGAGATATTTTCGAGACTCCTGCTTTGCCAGTGCGCGCGGCAGACTGGTTAGCATTACTTTCATGGCCTGTTGGCTGTTCGAGTGGAAGTAGAAATACCACAGTTGTAAACTTCAGCTCGTCTCCGATTTCTTGCCTTACCTTAGCACGCCCACCATTTCTCGTCTCCAATTTCTTGCCTTACCTTAGCACGCCCACCATTTCCAGACTTCAGAAAACGAATCAAACCGCTCTGTACATTCTTGCTTGGCTGCCAAGACGATTTGCAGTTTTAAGTTAAAGAAGGTAAATGCAGTTGGTCATCATACACCGATTTAAAATATGTTTGGTGAAACTGGGACAATCTAACTACTTATTTTTTTCATTGAGTACCTTGTCTCAATGTTATATACTAGTACAAAGGAAGTACTACGTCTTTGATCCAAATTAGATTATGATAAATCATTCTCATTGCAAAAATCTAATTAGTTTATTATTTTTACTGATTACCGATTACCTTGTCTCAAACGCTATACATTTCATTTGAAAATAGAAGTACCTCTTTCACACACTCCCACGTTAGATTGATTAATATCAAAATATTCTCATTGTGAAAATTAACAAACCTCGACAAATGTATTTGTTTTGACCTTTGAGATTCTTACAAGCAGTGTGGTATGATTCTGTATTCATGAATTCTTCTGCTGGAGTTGCATATGGCTTCATGTTTTTTATTTTGTTTGAACAAATGTAGAAGCCAGATCGAGTTACAGAACAAAACTGGAGGTAACTGGTTACTGGTTGGTGAAAGTATCTACCACTGTTCCCTGAAGTGTGCAGTGCAAAAGGCTTCACCTGGGTCTGTACAAAAGCTCCAAAGTACAGTAGAGAAACGTATAGAGCTCGTTATATATATTTTGTCAAAACAATGCATTAACAGTACCGCCATTTTGGCGCCGATCCAGTTGGGCGTTGCATTCTTTGGTCCTGTCAAAGTACAGAGAGTGAACAGTGACAGTCTTGCTAGCTCGAGCTGCTGTCACTGCTCTCACATACGAGTACCACCATACGAGTACCACCACCTCCCCTCCAGCTATCGCCAAAGCGAACCTGCACTCGAACCTGCACTGGGGGTGAGCCGGGATGGAGAGTTGAGCCGGGAGTGGAGAGTACACTGCGCGGCTTTGGATGTGAGAGGTGAGGAGCACAAGTACGCATGCATACATGCCTGGACCACCTAAGCTCTGCTAAGCATCTCTAGGCCTGCACCTGCTAAGAGATCTACTAGATCAGCTCAGTACTGCATCTGCGTATGGTGCTTTAATCGAATTTTTATATAATTTGCTAGTGACAGTGGTGTGTACTCCTACGTGGACCACAGGCCGGCTTGTATTAATTTAGATCAAGGAGTCTATACTACTGTACAGTACGTACAGTAGATTCCATGGGGTATACGGAATGTCTAATCAAGCAGCACGCCTGTCTTATTGTTATTCGTTCTTTTCTCAATATGAAATTTGGGGCGTTCAGTCAGTCGCTGAGCAAGGTTTGCATGGTTCGCCCATGGGATCAACCGATCAAGCCTCGTCTTACTGGCCTACTAGTATAGTAAACATTGTGATCCTACCCCAGTTCATCGTTGAGCTAAGGCGAGGTGAGCATTTGTTCCAGCCCATGTATCTCCCACTTTCTTTAGTTACATAAACTTTGCTGCATATATACTTACCATTTGCCTTTGTTAATCGAAAGTCGTAGACAAGCTGTACATGTTAGCAATAATCATATAGAATGATGATCTCATAAGAAAGAAAATCAAATATAGATCCATATACAAAACTGTTGTGATGCATGATGCCATTCATCCTTTTGTACTGCCTCGTCTTCCACTTCATTTGTGAATCTTTTGCTCAAATCATTGTTCAGGCAATTGAATTATTGGTTTCATATGTCAATATGTGTATGACTGATTACTTTACTATGCACACTATAACTAGGAAGCATCTGTTTACTTTACTTACATATGTAACATATGTTTACACTTGTACCGTTACAGTAGTTGCGTGTCATACATAGTACGTTTTGTTTTAAATTATATAGGTCACTTTATATTTATCCTATGTTAAAATTTATAACTTTAGTATTAAGTTTTCAGAAATACACTAATATCTACAAGTTCAAAATAAATGCATTATTAAACAAAACTTATGGACATTTCAGTGAAATGGACATTTCAGTGAAACTAATTTTATCCTGTTGATGTTAACTTTGTTAAAATTAGAAAAAAAAATACTTTTCCTATTGATAAAGTGTGGTCTATAACTTAGAATCGAGGAGGGGTCATCTCTTTGTCAATGCTGATGGGAACGGTTTTGAGAAATCCACAGTTGTCTGCATTTGTATTGTATATATAGATAGACGAAAGACATGCATGCATGCTGCCTGATTCCCCCATGCATGCAGGACACGGCGCATATATGGGTCTCACCTTTGGCTGTAGTTACAAAGATCCATATGGACAACGATTATGATGGTTTACACTATGTAGCCTCATCCCCATATGGCGCATGGGTCTCAGCTTTGTCCTAGTTTAAATGCATCCTATTGCCATCCCTACATTCTTCAACTGTCAACATCCTGCCATTTATCGTTGTCTGATCAATATTATTGAATCAAACTCCGAAGAAAAGATGAACACATTGAGTCGAACAAACTCTTAATAGCATGAAAGAATGCAATGCTCATTTTTGTGCTGAATTCTTCTTTGCAGGTTTGTTATGATAGTTTCAGTTTACTAACTCGGGTTCTAGTTGGTTTATTACTGCATGCAGTTGTTGCATTTTGATGTTGTTATACTGCGTGATATTGCTTTTTACATGCTGCTATTTTTACAGGCAGCTGGTTTCCTGCCCATCTATAACGAGGAATGCTTCAATACTAATGATAAACAAAGATGAACTAGAGAAGTAGAGATCAGAGGCAGCTGTGGGCTGTGTGTGGCTGCTATATACCAGCTCGCGAGCAAAGGTAAGCCATCAGAGCTCCCATAGGGTACTTGCCAAATTACTTATTTTGTGATGTCTGTTGTACAAATTGGAGAAACAGATGCATAAAAAAAACTCAGCAAAAATATATTTTCTAGCATTCTTCCCTGAGCTAGCATGCACCTAGAAAAGACAAGATCTTGGCAGGGAGTAGTTCGATTGCCAAACTAAACAAGCACGAGGCATAAATAAACTAGCAGCGCACAGTGAAGGCACATCGTCGTGCCTTCTCTTTGGCCTTGCTCTCTTTTGCTAAGCTGGGGTACAGTCAACACTACTTGGGCTTGACTAATGAGCAATGAGTAGTCTCCCTCGCTCTACACGCATGCATGCAAAAGGCAGTAGCGGCCGTGCCCCTTTTCCTCCCTGATGGCTGCAGCCATGGAGAAAAAAAGGCATCATCCACAGTATTTGATTTAGGCCTTGTTCAGTTCCAGATTCGGGACTCCTGAATTGGTACAGCAGCCGTCATGTCGTACTGTAGCTTTTTTATTTTTATTTGGTAAAAATTGTCCAAATTTTGAATAATTAGTCTCAAAATGTTCGTCTCACAAAGTACAATAAAACTGTGCAATTAGTTTTTGATTTCATTTACATTTAGTACTCCATGCATTTGCCAACATTTTGATGTGATGGAGAATAGGAATTCTGCATAGTGAATTTGTGGGGTGAAATTCTGGAACTAAACAAGGCTAGGTCCTACTACAGGGCTAGCTCCTCCTATACTAGCTAGTACTAGCTAGTGTATATAGGTAGGGATATAGGTTAGCCTAGCTAGTAGCCAAGTATCGTCACATCCTCAGCCAGCCAGACACAGGGAGGACGAACAGGAAAATTAACTGTTTGAAAGTACAGTAAACTTTTGGTGCAAAGAGTAAAACTTGCAAAATTGCGTTCATGGTCGGCTATTTTACAGTCCCCAACTTGCAGATGGAGATTTACTTGCAATTTAAAGCCTGCCATACAGTTGACAACTGCTTTCTCCTGATATTATTTATTAAAAAAATCATAGAGTATGTATAATCCCCATCTAAATGCTGATGTTGAGGAGAGAGTAGAAATAGGTCGCCAACTTATAGTCAACTTAGACATAAAATGACAAACTTTGTTTTAGACGCAAGACATACTGTATAGTTGTAAAGAGCTAATTACTGTATAATTAAATTGAGAGAACACTACAAATAAGCTTTAGCCTTGTCCTATAAATAAAGATATCATAGCACTCTATTTATGCATAGTTTATCGATATTTAATAAATTATAGCTAATATTAGTTCGGTACTTGCAGACAGATTGATGATTTGTCTAAAATAACCTAAATCTTTAGAGAGAGATGACAACTGTTTCTTCCTTTCTATTACCATGTACCTGGTATTAGGTAGTTTGAACAACTGGTGATATAATGTAGTTAGATGCTCATCTATAGCTTATCATATAGCTTTGTTTTATCCAAACAACTAACTTTTAGCTACAAACTATTAGTACTATTAGTTATGTGGAGAATTTTGGACAGTCTATTCGGTACTAGTGCTAGAGTTTGTTGACACTCAGAGTTCCGCAAGTCTTGCACACAACATTCTATAAATCCTTGTCCCAAACAGTATGATAATCTCCAATTTTAATTATAAGATATTTTGATTTTCTTAAATTCACAATTTTACCATATATTTAAACACATACACCCCAAAACAATATATCTAGGAAAGGCAAAGCGCCTTATAAACTAGAATCGAGGAGTTTACAAAAAATTAGAAACATTTTCTAGAATGAATTGGTTCATCGTATATTTCATATGAAGACAATATCATTTGAAGCCATTATTATGTCTTTTGTGTTCTTTTAATGAAATACAGGCATATACGTCTGCTCGTGAAAAAAACATAGAAATAACTGAAATGGGTCACTTCATTCCATGTGATCTCATAAGTATAGACACATAGTTTAAATGGAATATTATATATTTGCATTTACATTATACAGAAAACCACTGTGATACCGTACCCGGATACCTGCACTGTAGTCGTTATCTCTGCAGTGCCCATGCGCCTACACTGCCTTTTGCTGCCGTTGTTGTCTCCTCTATGGATTTGTTTAGTTCCCAACTTGGGCTTGCCCAAGTTGGATGTTTTACTGTAGCATGCATTATAGCAATTTTGTTTGTATTTGGTAAAAATTATTCAAATTATGACTAATTAGGCTCAAAATGTTCATCTCGCAAAGTACAACAAAACTGTGCAATTAGTTTTTGATTTTATCTACATTTAATACTCCATGCATGTGCCGACATTTTGATGTGATGGGGAATCTTTTTTTTGCATAGTGAAATTTGTGATTGAATTTCAGGAACTAAACAAGGCCGCGTTGTTGTCTCCTCTATGGATCTTAGCTTCTATAGGGTGCCCTAGGCCAAGTTTGTCCTATCAGGCTGCTATATAGCTATATCCTACCACGACTCTACTTCCACGTCTCCGGTCTCAGCTTTATTACCATTATCGCACAACCACTATACTGACATGAAAATTACTCTGCTCTTGTACATGGTGACGCTGGGCTGTAAAACAGTTTGGAATGCGTGGCTGGGGAGGAATGCGTTTGTAATGCTTGAAGTCGCAGAGAAATTCAAACAAAACTGTGTTTTCTCATCCCTTTATGTTCCTTAATTGTACAATGAACAATAGTACGCTTATTTGCACCATGGTAGAGTTAACACTGTCTAGGTAAGCTGGACGCTTGGTAGAGTTAACACTGTCTAGGTAAGCTGGACGCTTGCAGGCTCGGCACACAGTGCCCAGGCAGCACTCAGCCGTCTTGGCACTGTTCAGGAACCTGGAAGTGCATGTGACTGCAAAGCGCAATACTCTGCAATACTCTCAAGCAGCCGTGAATTCAGAATCTGCTGCAGCTGGTGATGCAGCCGGTGGACGTTGCTGTGTGCTCTAGTTTGATGACATCATTGTCAGTACCGGTGATTCCTTCCAAATTCCATTTCTTCATCAATCGTCGGTTATAACTAGTATTTATGATCATCTGTTTATTATGATATGAAGATAGCAACATTGAAAAGGGCATTAGTCTAGAATTTTTGACTAAAATATATGGTTTCGATTCGTAATAATCGTGCATGAGAGGTGCCCTTGGTTACCATGCATCTTCCTTGAGTTGCTTGTATCGATTTTGTTTGATATACTCAATTTATCTCTCAACTTTTAATATGGCTGTTTTAATCATTAAACTTCACTATTGGGTTTAGTTTAATCCTAGCACTATTGAAGTGAACATTCTGCCCAGGTGAACTTTACAAATTAGGCTCAATTCCAAGAACTATAAACACTTCGATAGTTCATGGTCAAATTTGAGCCCCGAATTAAAAATTTGAAGCCATACGTCTTGTTCTCTTGAACTTACCATCCTAGCTTATCAGCCATGATACAATATTTTTTTCTCGTAACAAAATAGCATCAACCCGGGTTATCAGTCATTTTGGAAGTTTAAGGACCAAGATGCTACTACATCTATTAATTAGGCCTTCAAGGTTTCCATTTTGTTGAACTATTTTTTTAATCTCAATTTTGCCAGACTTAGAGCCAAGATGGCTATTTCCTCGGTTTATGAATTTTAGTGTTTTTTTTACCGAAAACCCTAGCCTATTTTTTTAAAAAATTTTATATGATGCAAACCTATTTAAATCTGTTTCCTTGTAGAGTCGAACTCAGGTTTCCTAGGACCTGGATGCTACTTAGGTGTTCTAACCACTTGGCTAGAGGCCCTTTCGCATGAATTTTAGTGTTCACTATCGACTTTTGTGTGGAAGTTTGATTTGGTTAGGTCTAAGGTTATGTGATTTGAAGTCATTTTTGAGTTGGTTAGGTCTAAGGTTAGTTATGTTAGTGTTCACATTGTCGACCATTTTATGAACAATCGATAATAGCTATGATGTAGTGATTGTACACCAGGCCACCAACGACCATAGTGTCCTAGTTGGTATGTAATTTTAGAAAAAAAAATATCGATTAAATCTAACAAAATTTTACAAACGACCATAGTGTCCTAGTTGGTATGTAATTTTAGAAAAAAAATATATTGATTAAATCTAACAAAATTTTACAACAGGATATTGATATTCAAAAAATACTAAATATGTACTACTGGAATCACTATGGATTGTCATTTTTACAGTAAATATATTTAATTTGCAAGTTAAACTAGTTTGACTTGAACTAGATTAGAATTCCATCTTTTTTTATCGAGGGAGTTGATAAAGATCCCGAAATTTACCGTTGGATTGAAAGCTTGATGACACCAGTACATGCTGGAACACATTCTTAAGCACTGTTGCTGTTAGAAAAGCTGCATCACTAAAGCAACCCATTAACGGCCGAGGCCGCATGGGTACGGCCGGGTTTGTCTTCCCCATCCACCCATCCATCCATCAAAATCTTTTTCCCTCTTTTTTTCGAGCCTCCTGCTGCCTGCACCGGCGCTGCCCCCTGCACTGACACCCCTACTCACACATCCAGCTCTGCAGCGGTGGCTGTCTAGGTCCCCTAGGACTCTAGAACCCTAGGACCTACACCTAGCTCCTAGCCCTCTTGGCATCTTCTGCACCCCTCTGTTTCTAATCTCTTTCTCACTGCCCTTTACTCCCACTCAACAACTATTCTGAGCAGCTGAGAGTTGCAATATTGTTACATCTCCCCCCCACACACAACGGCACAACCCGCTCTATAAATCATGCGCTTCGTCTTGCTTTTCTTTCTACATAATCTTGTCTCTCTTCCTCACCCATCTACCTCACTCTCCTGTAGGTCTAGTTAACTTGCCATGTTATTTCTATCTCTGTTTCCTTGATTCCTTCTATAAACCATTGGCTCTATGTTTCAGAAAAAGCCATTGATTCTTGAGATCCCATTCCTTGCGGCTCCTCGATCGAGTTCGCAGATCTCAGGATTGGTAGCTGCTTCTATTCACTGGTCATCACTTCCTTTGATTTCTTCTGTTTCTTAGATATTCCCATCTTCTGTTCTTTGGATCTGAGATTGAAGCCTCTACCTACCAAGCCATGGTATTTTATGCAGCATATCTAGCCTGGAACTGCCCAAGGGAACGAGTGAAGCTGCCAGCATGATCTAGCTCTGAGTGATCACCCGAGAAGAACAATAGTCGTTCGAGGTGGTCATGCCTTGCTAGGTCATGCTGCGGCAGCCTCACTTCTTCCCGTCGTTGGGCATAGCACGGTTGCTGTGTTCGCTTGGCGAAACAGGTAGTACCAACAATTCCTATACATGTAAAGTGTAATTCTTTGCATTTCTTGGGACGAGTAGTGTTCTGATAGTTTCACTGCATGTTCAAGTTCATTTGGTATGAGCAGTTTCCTTTCCTTTGTGATTTTGGTCCACTCGATTAGTTGATTTGTTGTTGGTTCTGATTGTTAGATTCACTGCTAAGTTAGTTCGGGTTCCTGCTGTGTTTGCTCTGAATGATAGGGGTTCGCAGTCGTAGGTTAGTAGATGATTTCAGATTGCTGTATGTGCATTATGGAGTCCATTCAAATCTATCTATCAGTAACGATCTTATTTTCTTGCTGACTTCGACATAATGGTAGCTCTAAGACAAGGGCATATTTTCTAGCTATACTGTGGATCGTAACATCCTAAAATGTTGAAGGCACTTTCCTTCCTTTATTTCTGCTGCTTGCTTGCTCTTTGTGCAAGTTTCTGATTGATAGCTGAGACTGTTCTTGTGGTCCTCCCATGCTTCATTTAGTATATATAGATCACTGATAAGATCAATCATTTGCTTGTTTCGGTTGCATTCAGTCGGTTGCAAGCAGACGCACTACTAGCTTTATTGCTGCTTTGGCATGTAGCTGGATATCATTATCCACCCTACTTGTTCTATGATTGCAAAAGCACATGTTTTTTTACAAGTACATCCCACAAATCGTTTCTTTATTTTATTTTACAAGTCCGGCAGTAAATTCATAGTAAATTTGTGTATCTAGACAAAATTGGCACCAGCTAATGCTAATTTCTCTACAGAATTTACCAACTCCTATGGGCAATGAACTATGGTAAGTGGTAGATAAATCCTCTTAACCTATAGCTAACAGCATCATGAGAAAAGAAAACTGTGCTGAAAACTAGTTTCCTTTTCCTGTTAGTGCAAAGAATCCAACGAGAGTTTTGAATTTCCCCCTTTGCATCCAGATCGACATCTACTTCTAATGTTTGCAGTCCTGTGCAGAAATGCTCACATTTGAACGTTTATACTACTTCATTAATCTTCCTTTTGCAGTCGATCCTGGGGTAGAAACAGAAATACTTCTGACATCTACCATGTTCAGTATTACCGTTTATTTATTCTATCAACTTTATGTTGTGGATATTAACGTGAGAACTCGTCCTTAAGGGGACCTCAATGTTGTTCATGGCTGCCATGATCGCATGGTGGAGATCCTGGCAATTTTTTTGATCTTCAATTCGGCCCTAAAGTTCATTTATGTTACTGATCGAATAATGTCTTGCAACTATCTACATATTACTGATTATTTCTTAGGCGAGGTGAACTAATTAGGTGGCCGAAAACACCCTCATGTGCTTGCAAAAATATGCTGCGAAAAAATGGTGCTGAGATAAAGCGTGTGAAATCTGGCGGAGCACGGCGGTACTACACCTACTGGGCGAATAGTGTACCATGTCGCTGCTGATGTGACCCAAACTTCTGAATGCATGCACTGATTAAGTCGTAGTCAGACCCTTCAATTTCTGGGCAGGAGACAGCGGCTTCTGATGCACCAGTGCACGGATTTGCGGCCGCTACATTTCGGACATTTCTCGGATGCAAAAATGAAAAATGCTCCTTGCCTTTGTGTTTGTGGCTTGACTCTAAGGTTCTGTCTAATTCTGTCATGAGCGACTACCTAAACGAACTATTACTCTATATAAAGCCTCCCCTAACAAGTTACCTACCGAGTTTTGGGGGTATCTGGATTTGTTGGCTATCAATTTGCCGAAGGCCTCTGCCTTTTTCTTTCCCTCTTTCCCCCATCGGTTTCTTCATCCGTGCCCCACGGCTGGATCTTTGATAACGAGCTCGTTAAGATAAACTCGGTTTAGCTTGCTTATTTGACTCGTTTAGCTCTCAAATGTGACATGAAAAATACAGAATAAGATCTATGTATAAAATTTAAAGCTTGAGATTAGTTATACAATCGATCAATCCGTCCATACAGTCTTGAATCAAAAAAAAAAAATTCTATATACACTATACACATATGGTCTATACTCCCATACTATACATTAAATTATGCAAGTGTAGTCCTTTATTGATTATCCATATATCCATTTACAATAAAGTGATAGAGTTGTAGTAATCCCAAATTTAAAGCATGTTTAGAACAAAGGAATATGAAACAGATAAAAGAGGAAATCGCTGGAAAAAGGATAAGAGCGGGAATGGAGGAACATGAGCAAAAATTATTTCTCTTGGATTGGATTGAAAGGAACTCAACATCTCTTCGACCCAAACTTAAAAAGTAACTCAGCATTTCTTGGTTCCAAATTCCTGGTTTCCAAATTAAAAAAGAACTATAGAATGATTCCTTGTTTCCAAACACTACAGAATGATTCCTTTTCCTTGGAGATTGTCCTTTGAGAATCTTTTGATATAAAGATGCTCTTATACGGTTGCCTAGCTATTAACCAAGTCCTATATTTCCTTAAGGAAAAGAAAGGCAAGCCATACAAAACTAAGGTAAGTTTAAGGCCAACAACTTTATTTCGTTAGGCTTGAAAGCCTTTGTTCTTGAAAGCCTTTGTTAACTGAGTTTTGAAATCCACACAAAATCCTCTTTCCCCCCACCCGACCTAGGGCTACAGTGCCTTAGGCGATTTGGGGGCGACGGGGCGACGACCGGCGTCCCGCCGATGGGCCTAATCCCTCCCCTCTGGTGACCCGCCGGGCGCCGGAGGGGGAGGGGGCTGGCCCTCGCCGAGCGGATGGGTGGCCCCGGAGCCCGCGACGGAGGCGGCGACGGCGACTTCGGCGAAGGCGTCCTCGTGCTCGTGCCCGGCGAAGCGCTCACGGGGAGGTGGTTCGCCAAGGAGGTGCGGACGACGCCGGCGTGGTCCGCGCGTCCCCGCGCAGGCCTTGGCGGTGGAGGTGTCCTGGCTGCATCGGCGAAGCGGAGGTGACGATGCGGCGGTGGAGTACGTGCTTCCGGCATATCCTCCGTCTCGGCGGCGTCTGCTCCAACGCCGGCGAGGGGCTAGTGAAGATAGGGTCTGGCGATTCGGGAGTGACCTTCTTCAACATCGGTGACGACGAGGCTGGCTTCGATGGCGACGGCGGCAAATGGTACTTTTCCTCTTCTTTCTCCGGCGAGGTGATGGCCGATGTTCTTTCAGCGCTTAGATTCGGCTTGGAGAGGAGATCGAAGTCGATGGCTGTTGCGGCATATTCAATGTTTGAGGTCCCTTGTTGGTCGAGTAGAGGATTCGGTGCTGGTGGCGGTGGTCGACGACGACGACAGCGGCGACGGCGGCGAATGTCGAAGAAGGGTGTAGAATCGTTTTGAAGGGTCGGGTTTGTAGTTTTTAGGTTTTCTAGGGTGTTTTTTGTAAGTTTTGGATGTACTGTGCTACCTTTTTAATATAATATCATCCTTCGCAAAAAAAAAAAACTGAGTTTTGACATGTTGGCTGAACTTGTTACAAAATATACAAATGAGCAAGCCGAGCCAAGTCGAGCGAACTATCAACTTTTTGTCCATGTTTATCTGTCCCCCATCCAATCGTGCCTTGATCTTTCGCCGATGACTCCTCTCGATCTTGTCTCCACGCTTGCGCTATCTTCTTCGGTCTCCCTTTGACCGAGCCACCGCCCTAGCCATTGTTGTTGTTGTGGTCGACGCTAGGCTATTCTCCTTTCCACACGTCGATGTACGTAGGTACGTGACAAAGTAGGGGAAAAGAAATAGAAAGAAAGGTAGGGTTCCACACGAGGAAGTGCAAGTTTTAGAAGGGTTAAAAGCTATTTAAAAAATAGTTTTGGGTTTAAAATAAAAAGAGCAAGGCTCTGTTTTATGTACCACACGAGGAAGTGCAAGTTTTAGAAGGGTTATTACAAGCTATTTAAAAATAGGTTTGGGTTTAAAATGAAAAGAGTAAGGCTCTGTAAAACAGACTCACAGAGATCGATACAGTAACAATGCTACTACTCACTGCCCATATTTTGGCAGCTCTGATTGACCGGATCGGAGGGAGGTCACCCCGGCCTCCGGCGGGCCGGCCGGCCGGCCGCCGGCCGCGCTGCTACCGGTGCATGATGCATGCATGACATGCGGTGTCAGCGTTGTTAGTACGTGTAGTACGACCGATCGGGGAGGTGTCGCGAGCAAGACAAGAATTAAAGGTACTGTAAACCACTAATCATACAGCTGTCGCATTAACGCCTGCCCCTCGATCGCTAGCTATGGCCTGTGTCAGCGATGCATAGATCAGCAGACAGCAGCGCAGCCCTGGTCCTGGTGCTGCCTTTAGCTTGCTGATGCTGCTGTTCCTATGCCTCTCTCTCTGACCCTTCAGAATTTACACACTGTAGTTCAGGGGCCGTACTATCTTGTAGTATTGTGTTTGTCCCTTTGTTATACGAGTATTTTGTTGACAAATGAACTCGCAAATGCATCTTACTTGTAGTTCAGGGGCCGTACTATCTTGTAGTTTCATGTTTGACAGTATTTTGTTATACGAGTTCCCGGCCGCGTATCATTCTGTCTCTTACAACATCAGATTCTTGACTATCCGTAGCCGTCGTTGTGCTCTTGTGTGTTACTCGTACTATATAATGCAAGCAAACATGAAACATGCGTATCAAGGTGTATCTCATTAGATTTTGATAAAATCATATGGCACATAATAAATGCTAGCTGCGACACATCTACAATATGAATACTCCATCCGTTCTAGAAAACATGCAACTATGGGTTACGTGCCGGATAAAGTAGCTAATGTTTAACCAAGTTTCTATCGAATAATACTTATATTTATAGTTTCAAATTAATTTATTATGAAAATATATTTTGTAAATCATATAATGATATTTATTTGATATTGTAATTATTTACAGTTTTGTATCTATAATTGGTCAAACTTGGTGGACTTAAATAAGGTACTGTGCTAGAATTGCATGTTTTCTGGAACGCAGAAAGTAAAAAAAGATAGAAGTCTAGCCACTCTTGTGTGTGCCAATTTGGAACATACGCTTGACTCAGATTGGCTAGGCCTAGCATGAGTGCTGTAACTCTGTAAGGCTCAAATCTTGCTCTCAAATTCAAAGGATATCTCACTTTTCACTCAAATCTCATAAAGGGTGAATTGGCAAATGTCACAAGGCTAGTTTGTAGTTAGAAAACAATAGAAGTCATCAACAACCCTCAAACGGCCGTAGGACATTTCACACAAAAACAAGCCGTTGGCTGCCAAAATCGGCCCTAACTGTTTATTCCAACATGCTCTCAATGAACTCCAAAAAGTTCTATGTTGATCTCTCAAATTTCCAACCAGCTCCGACTTGAGTATTTTGAGCACATGTAATTTTTTTATCTAGTATTTAGTACAAACATATCTGTACTCAAGAACTAAATGTATAAAATTTTCACCGTTTGAGGCTTTGAGCTACTCGCTTCTCAGTATCTATTGAGAAGAACCATCTTGACTTTGGATTTCTCGTACCATTCTACAATAATTTCTCGAACCTACTTCCCATCCAAATGTTACCCTTTTCCAAATACTTCTACAGTAATTTGGTCTTCACAACAACAGTACCTCTCAAAGCTTAATAAGTACTCTTTATTTTACTTTTTTTGTTGTTGTGAAACCTCTTTCTTTTTACTCTAGCCATGGTCCCTCGGCTTGGGTGTCCACCCCGAGTCACATAAGTGGCCACTACTACTAATAACAACTCAAAAAAAGAGTTGATGAAAACATATTAAAAGTTAATGATACCGTACAAAGATATGTGCAAATACAAGTACAATTGAGAAGGATACGGAAGACAGTTGTGTCAACCATTTTACACAGAGGCTCCTAAAGAACAAATGAAATACAAGTAAGTGCCTGAATCCTCTGTCGGTTGAATCCTCAAGACTTCGCTGTCACCGACCGTCTTAGAGATCCTTCGCCACAAACCCAAAGTTGGAAGGAGCCCTATCGCCACTAGGCTTTGGAAGTAGCCACAGTACACACTCGCATAAAAAAGAGCGAGACGATGCAATAGCTAAAATTGCATCGGCTAGAGGCACACCCCAAGCTCCATCGACCATGAACTCGTCGTGGACATTGGACAACAGATGCTGCCACAAGATAACCGAGTCTTATCCACTATCCAAACGTCCACACGATCGACCAGAGCTGCCTCTTTATCCTTGAACCCGATCGACCAGAGCTGCCTCTTTATCCTTGAACCAAACAATCAGAAGACGCACCTCTCAATTGGATCAATGTGCCACCGGCCGGTGACTCCTGTGCAGAGATCCCTCACAGGGAACCCCTCCTCCACGGGCTCACCGTCGACGTTGGAGTGGTGTGACAGGGCGAGGTAGAGTCCGAGAGGACTTATTCCGCCACGATGTTGCCGCCTTCGCCTCACCGACCCCACTCGGACACCAAACCCAAGATATACTAAGGCCTTGTTTAGTTGGCTATAAATGTGACTCTGATGAATAGTAACTCTTTTGTCTTATTTGATAAATATTGTCCAATTGTGTACCAACTAGGCTCAAAAGATTCGTCTCGTGATGTACAAATAAACTGTGTAATTAGTTATTTTTTTAACTACATTTAATGCTCCATGCAAACGGCTAAAAATTGATGTGATGGAGAGAGAGTCATATTTATAACATTTTTGCATGCAACAAAACAAGGCCTAAAAAAAAGAGTTATATATCCATTGGATTTATAACCATTGGATGACGTAAATCGACGGGAGAAAACCCAAGTTGGCGAGTGCTAGGTACACTACGTAGCAAACACTTTACACTTACTCCGTATGCTATACAAGTAGGGATATGTATAATCGTACAACATACTGTACTAGTACTACTGCACTTACAGGTACGAGTGCTTTAGAAATTGCAGTATCTAGCGTGCATTAACAGTAGTACTAGTACTAGTACTAGTGTAGTATTCTTTTCCCCTGGTAGGAGACCATGGGTACGCGCGCCTGCTGCTGCCTCTGCACCTTGCATGTGCACGCACCGACGCACGGCACGGCACGGCACGGCATCCCGCATGCGTGCTTCCTCCCGCGTGCGCTGCCATGCATGCGTGCATGCTAAAGCTGCCGCGCCGCGCACGCCGCGCCCGGCCTAGTCGCGTACGTCTCCCCTCCTGCATTGGCCTCCACGGCTCCACCCGTTGAGCGCTCGCTCACGAGCAGATCTGGAGCGTTCATCTCACATCTGACGCCACGTGTTGGCTGCCGGTGCGGCTGGCCGGCTGCGGCGGCCGGGAGCAAGAGAAGCAGGGTTTCTTTGTTTTTGAGCACTAGCATGAAAGGCAGATGAACAGTGAAAGAAGCCCACAGATCTCGTAGAAAGGATGGGCTGGTCTGCCCGTGCCCCATCATCCCTCCCTTCCGTCCATGGTAGTGGCAGCCCAGCCCAGCCCATACATACACGCAAATTATTGGTGGGAAATGTGCAGGGCAGCACAGCGAATGGCAGGTCCTAGTGGTTGCGTGATCCGAGTTCCGACACTGTTTGCGCACAGTTGCGCCCCAGTCTGCTACAGCTTTGCTTCCCCCCGGTCCCTTCTACGGTTCCACCCTAGTACCCTACGGTTCCACCCTAGTACAACTCTTTCCCTAGCATGCTCACTGTGCTATACTTTCATTTGCCTCGGATTTCTGGGCAGCTGATGGCCGGTTCAGCCGATGCTGTTTTTCTTTAGAATCTCAAACTTTATTAGTTGGAGAATGAGAATTACATATGCCCTCTGCCCTCTGACAGATTGATATACCTACTGTCTAATACATGGAGCCTCTCACTAGCTAGGATATTAATATATCTCCTTTTCTAAAAAAAAGCCTATGAGCGTCCCCATTAGACATCCGACCTTCATGAACAAATTCAACTGAAGTGAAACTATCCCCTCGGCCTTGATTTCTTGAACCACATGCCCGTATGGCCCAAAGCCTGCGCCTTAGATATTTCTAACAACTGTGATATTATCACACGCCACCCTAATTTTATGTAGCGTCAAATCTGACGCCAATGCCAGACTTTCTCTACATTCCACCGCCTCGTTTCAGATCAGAAATGCCTTTGCCACCGCTGAAGCTGATGCCTTACTCGAGTTGTTTTGAAATTGCCGCGTCAACATTGATTTTCATGAAGCCCAACGGTGGAGGGATCCAAGAAGTCCAAAGCTGATGCTGTTTTGTTACCAGAACAAACACTCTTAAGGGCCCCTTTGGTTCATAGGATGAGCAAAGAAATTTTGAAGGATTGGATTTTCTAAATATCTTTTTTCTTTCATAGCCTTTGGTTCATAGGAAAAACAAAGGAAGCATTCCATAGAGTTGAATCCCATGGCTTCATTCCATAGGAAAAAGAGCATGAGCTCAAACATTTTTTTTATGGAACATGAGCTCAAACTATGGAATTTTCATGTGTTGGAACCTGCAAGGCTAGCTGTTGCTTTGAAGCATCTAATTCATGTATTTCACCTATGCTCTTGCCAAAGGCCTTAGTTTTCACCTAGAAGCATGACTTTTGGAAGTTTTTTTCTATTCCTATATATTTCCCATCATGTGATCCAAAGGGCACTAACACGGTTTTTCATCGTACAAATGGATCCTGTATCTAGAGTTGTTCACAAACGTTCATTGTTCACAAACAATTTCAATTTCAACGGCTTATTATTCTTTATTAGGACATGTGCACACAAGAGAGCGTCATTGCGCATTCAACTTATTATTACAGCACAGCAGTAACGAAACTCATGCGAATTTACAGACAGGATCCGTGTCGATTTATAGAGAACAACAGTCTATTCAGAGTTTCAGACAAACACACTAGCACTGGCTTCCATATGAACATAGCCACGCCTGCTACCTGAGCTCCGATCCAGTTAAAAAGAAAAGGTCAGTATTGTGAAGACCAATCGGCAGCGCTGCCGACCCTTGGGATGCTGGTGGTCTCCTTCTTGGCGCTTGCATCGACCGTGTACGTCACGCCGCACACCTCACCCTTGCTGTCCACCCTCGGCACTGGCTTCACCTCGTTCATCGGGTGCTCGTAGCTCTTCAGCCCTCCGGACGTCGTGAAGAAGAAGCCTGATGCAATTGCAGCCATCGAGCGCCAGGCGTCAGCGGCGAGAACAGAGTGCAAAGTGACTCGTTTGTTTGTTTGTTTTGGTTCTGCTTACCTTTGGGGAACGGGGCAGAAGATTTTCCACAGGCATTCTTCACGAGCTCGGTGTCGTCAGAGATCACAAGACGGCCGTCGGTATCGACGCCCCAGTAGAATGGGACATTGCCATCCGAATCCTGTAAAATGAGGCCATGAACAGGAGCTATCATCAGTTGCCTGTCAATACCGGCAATACCGATGGTCAAATTGATCATTAATAAATGAACAATGCACAGCTGTATCTGTTCTTTAAATGTAGGATGCTGACATAAAGATGTTAGAAGCATCAAGAACATCCATTCTAGTGAATATTGATAGTGATGTTGTTGTTCTTGTTAAAGCTGAAAACTCAACATTGATAAATGTCACGTAGACGATCATGATCACGAACAGACTAGTTTCAAGAAGTACAAATCTCTCTTTTTCTTTACTTAAAACTTAAAGAAATGAAACAGCACCAGACAGGTATCATAATACCAATTAGTATCTACTTGATGCTGCTAATTATGCACTAACACTGTGATTCAATAGTCTGCTGAAAAAATGGCATTGCCACTTCAACCGTAAGCAAAACCTTTAACTGTATATATGTATGATGTCGATTCTCTGTGGATCACGAGATAAATTGAGTTTTCATCCACAGAGCAATCAGAATACCACTATGCACAATCTTCTTAAAAGAATACCACCATTGACTAATTGATTGCTAAATGTCTGCTCATAAGATGTGAAAAATGACAAGAGCTAAAAGAAATTGCTAAAAAAAATAGGAGTAGATCACTTACAGCAGCCATGAAGACCGACTTAGTCGAGCAATCATACAGAACAAATGCAAATTTCCCACTGATGTCTCTCACTACTTGATCTGCAGGATAAGGACCCCTGTCCCTCAAGGTCCTGTAAGCCTCAATGATGATGTTGACCTCATTAGCGCCTTTACTCAATCCATACTGCTGCTTGAGGACAGCAACGTTCCCAATTGTGCCCTGGAACATGCAGAATATGTCATCCACCGCCCCAAACAACCTGCAACCACAAACGAATTGTATGAGGACGAGAGGTACGACATATACCGCTGATCATGGTAGACTAATGCAACTACAATTCAGTCAGGACCTAATAGAGTTGATAAGAAAACTGCTCGTAATCGGTAGCATATTAGTGTGATAGTGTCCTATCTGTATCAGTTCAGCAATACACTAACAAGGAAACGGGTGTGACCTGATGATTGCTAGTGTCGGCGTATGCTATGAAGGGACTAATTCAATTGAAGCAGAGGATAACATGCTGGGAGTTGAACAAGCTATTGTTAATCTCGCAGGATTGTCAGTTTGTCTCCGAGAGAAAATCAGTAAAACGAGGATCAGAGAGCACGCATTCTGCACAGACACAACAGCGAGGCGAGGATCATCCTCAAGCCGTCAACCGAGACAATACAAAAGCAAGCTCGACTCACTCACCTAGGGAGGAGGGGGCTCTGGTTGCTGGAGGAGTACGCCATGGCGCCGGCCCCGCCAAAGCTGACGGTGACCGCATCGGGGCGCGCCTCTCTGAACCGGTCAGCGAGGCCCGCCGCGCCGCCACCCCCCGCGGCGCCCGGCTGCCGCAGCCCCTCCGGGCTCGGCGCCACCGCAGGATCGAACACCGCCAGCATCTCCGCCCCGCCCAAAGCTGCGATGCGATCCGCGCGTCCGTCGATCGCCCTCGCCCTCGCCCTCTTTTACCTCGTACGCTCCCACTGCCACGCGCCGCGAGCTTGCCAATCACCACAGCACAAGCGTTTCGATGACGACGACGGGCGCACACTGGTGGCGCGCTTTATAGTGCTGTGGTGCGTGCGCGCGCGCGGCGAAGGCGGGAGAAGGATCGGGACTGATCCACACGGTGCCGCGGCGCGGGGTCCGCGGCACACCTGTCGCGGCCGGTCACCGGCCGCCGCGCACTCGTCGGGCGCGGAGAGGAAAAAGACAAGCGGGTAAATAGCAATTCCCTTTGCCTTTTAGAAAAGAGAAACCACCAACGGGAAATTCCCTTTTGCTTTTAGAAATTCTCTATCTCGAACTCGAAGAAAAGGTTTGATTTTTTTGGGGGGGAAGATGGAATGGAAAAGAAATGGGCCCATTGTAGTCATTCTTTTTTGTATAGTTAGACCAAAGTAAAATATAAAAGTAGAGGGGACTACTAGCATGAAACAATTCACTCGAGAAAATAGCATCAAACATAGTTTTCTCATCAGAAAAAATTAGAGAAAAGTTTCGATTTCTTTTTGCTAGTGATTTGGCTAACAATTCTGGCAAGAATAATAAAAAAAAAAAACTTAAAACTACGGTGCCATATTCAGCACCTTTGCCAGATAAACGCTCTACATTTCAGAAGTTAGAAACAAATTCTGCATGCAAATAGATCCCCAGGCACTGACCAACCTAGTACAGTTGTAAATGCGTAAGATCGAGTTCAAAACGTCATCGAATTTCAGCAGCACGACCACTTCGGATCAGTAGGAAAGAAGAGCATCTCATGATCACAGCTTTCCACAGCAACGAGATAACCAGGACAGGCAACGAAACAGGTGCCTAAACAAAGACAATGATGTGGAAATGCGGCGATAAATATGTTATATGTATATATACAGACTAAAGGTGCACATGACAGGTTATTATACATCAGCAGACATATATAGAAGGATCACTTTACATATATACAAGCTATCTGGTCTTTCCCTACAATCTCATAGTGGCAGCCTGGCAGGCCACTGCATTGTACCAGCACCGCAATTTGTTAGAACAGATACACTGATAGCCTGCAGGCAACATAACCATAGGAACATCTTAATCCAAGTACTTCCTTTTGCATGCTGAACAGACTGTATTAACAACCGATATAGTGTCTCATTGATTGAAGGGTCGAATCAGGTACAAAACAGTGATATAACGAGCATAATGGTAAAGATACTCGGAGGCATTGTGATAAAACAAGAGCCGCTAATGTCTGGATCCATGTTCTTTCAATTGAGGCAGGCTACCTTCTGAGACTACATCTTCATATCATCCTGATCAACTGCATTGCCTGCAGCGAGCCCCCCCTCATGCAGAAGGTCCTCCCAGAAATCATCATTTAACTCTGCACTTGGCCTGCCATTAAGACGCTCAGGGCCACCGGACGGAACACCTTGTTGGACCTTGAAACCCTTTGCCTCAACAGATGAACTTTCCAGATCTGCCTGTGTCCCCTGCTCCAGGCTAGAACCAGTGCCCATGCTATCAGCTTCAGATCCCTGAACAATGCGGCGCCTTCTTTTCTTTGAGATGGCATCCTCAAGCTCCTTCCTCATCTCGTGCTGGGAGATCAGCTGACGCATGAACTCAGGGTTCTGCATGACTCGTGCCATGAATGCCATCATCTGCTGTTGCTTCTGCTCGGTATCTTGTAATTTCTCTTCCATGGCCTGCAGATCTGATTTAGTATTTTGCTGCTCCTGCCTCAGCTTCACTACTTCAGCCATCAAGAGCTGTTTATCCCTCTTCAGCTGATCAATCTCTTCTTCATATCCAAAGTGACCTACCTCAAGGTAAGAGCCAAGAGATTGTTGATTTGGAGATGACTGTGGAGGTTTCCGACGCCTAATGTTTTTGAGAAGGTGCCTCTGACCTCTCAGGAACTCCTCATTAGCAAACTCCCATCTGTCAGGATCCACCTTTCTGAAGCCCTGCCAAACCAATAATCCAGTCATCAGAAATATCAATCACCATTTTTCACTGAGGAAGAATTAACTGCTGAAATAATTTCAGGTCAGATAAAATGCCAAAATGAAGAGGAATCCTATGAAGAATATAAACTATTCACCTTTCAGCGGTACACACCACATGTTTCAGTTTGCATGGGTTCAGTTCTTAAATCTTTTAATAGTTTTATTCAACGTATTGTATTATTTTCACACAAAGAAAAGAAAACAAATCCCTCATTACAAGGCAAAATACGGGAAGATCAAAGACAATTTTGGAGTATAGGAATTCATTTGAAAATTGTAGGTGCTGATCTGTTTGCCTGCAAAATTTATATAATGCATCTTTTTTTAACAAAGTCGATCAATGTCATCAGACCTTCAGTACGGTGTCTATGCTGTAAATATATTATCTCAACAAATACTGACAGAATAAGTTGCAAAAAAAAAAAAAAAAAAAAAAAAAAAAAAACCTACTGACAGAATGAAATTGTCTGGAGGTATGGGAATACCAGGTGCCGGCTTTAAAAATTTTAGAAGATCGGAAAAACAAATCCTAGGCAATGAAAGTTTCAAAATTAAGTCAAGCTTAGAATTTTACAACCACCATGCACTGAGGAGCAACAAGCTCAAAATAATGCAGAATTATCAAACAGCCTCTCCTGAAGGATAATTCTGCATTATTTTCTATGATGCAGTCCATGAAAGATCTTAAAACATCAGTAGTTTCTAGATTGTTAGTATTTTTAACCACTAAAGTGTCTGTGGTTAGATTGTTAGCACTTAAGCACCAAAAGTGTATATGGTTTACTTCAATGGAACCAAATTAATCAAACATACTCTCTTCTGTGCATTTTTTCCCTAATAATTATTTTTTTGTTTGAGTTCATTTTCTGTTTCATAGATTTTGACCAACTCTTCACTGGTGCCAACCTACTCCTAAGCATAATAAGTTATTAATCAAAATTCAGCTGGATCCTAATTACCTAGCTTTGATTGCTTCCACAAAAAACTTACAACTTTGCCTTTTCAGTTTCTTATGTGCATATATAAAGAAAAAGACGACACACATTCTATCATGCTAACAATTAGGATTTTTCATGGCTAGCTACATGCTTTTCCGTGCAACAGAAGGAGCAGCCAATCTTCCCTGTTATTCAAAATTCACCATTGAGGAATGCTGGCAATTCTCAAACAATTAACTGCAATTCACTCCACAAATAAGGAAATAGCACATCAAAGAACATGGGACCAAAGCATCAATGGAGTTAACAACTTACGTAAGTGTTGAGCTGCCGAACGAAGCTGGAGAAGTTGTTGTGCTTGAAGTACCTTGGCAGCAGCACCGTCCCAAAGATATGAGGATCCCAAACTATGAAGCTATTGTTGGTGTCGCTCCACGACACAACCGCATCGGTGGTCGGGTCATCAACCATGTCGTACGTCTTGGTAAGGAACGGCGGCGGGCCGCCGTCATGGAGCACATCCATCGGCCTAGGCTGACCATTGGCAGCGATGGCTGCCGGCCGGCTCTCCACCTTGACAGAATTCAGCATCCCGTTCCCATGGTTCATGGTAAGCCCCATCAACAGAGCAAACTTAGAGCCTCGCCTCAGCAGGAAGAAGATCTACGCATCAACGATCTGTAACCCCTTTGGGTTCTACACCAGACACGGTTTATATCTAAGCAGGTCGCTAGTCGGCACTCGCTTGCCAACTGCCAAGCCTTCAGATACTCCAAGAAGACACGGTTCCGGCGTGACAAAAGCAAAGAAGTATGGGCACAAGAACAAGGTGCGGGGAAGCGGACACAGACAGACAGGCGGCGGCGTAATAAACCCACAGCCCAGCCCTGTGAGGAACGCTCCAGTTCACCCCATCACGACCCGCGCGCACCTAACAGCTGCAGCAGCAGCAGAATCACTCGCGCGGTGGGCAGAAATCAAAGCGCCCGGACATGTGAAGCGCACCGAGAGGAAGAGGAAGACGCCGCGTGACCTCACAGAACCCCTGACGCCGGACCAAAAGGGAGATCTCTTGGAGCAAGCTCATGCGCCGATGCCAAGAACCAAATCAGAAAGGCATCGATTTGATTCCGGCGTGAGGAGGTGGAGCGCAAAGCGCCGCTCCCCGCTTTTGACCCACAGCACCGCAAAAGCAAACGCCCCAAGTCCCCAACCTGCTCTACAGCGAAACCAGCAGCACGGCGGCAGCTGAGACCGAGGTGAGCTCGCCGCGCGCTCAAGTGGCGGGAAGCGACAAGGGATCCGGGAAGAAGCGGTGGTGGGAGTGGAAACGCGAATTGGGGATGGATTCCTCTTCCTCGGCAGTCGGCACCTGGAGATTTGGTGGGTAGGGAGAGGGAGAGCTCTCACAACGAAGACGACGACGCGGCGACACGCGTCAGGCGGAAATGGGCAGACAGCGATGGCGGTTTGGGTCCACTCACCTGGGGGCACGGCCCGCGTGTCTGCACGATGGGCCGGCCCAATGGACGCGCTGGATTCGGCCCATGTAGCAATATGCCTGCCTTCTCTTCGAAGGCACCCCCCCCGCATCGAGAAGGTCGTTTTGGTCTTCTTCCCGTAAAATCCAAGTATTCCTTGCGGACCAAACTGTTCGTTTGCTTTCCGTCTTCCTCCTCTGTTCGCCCGCGTCGTCGTCTCCTCTCCACCGGCCGGCCAGCGAAACCCTAGCGAGGCGAGCGAGCGAGAGACAAGCGGCGGCCATGTTCGGGTTCAGGAAGGCGGACCCGGACCTCGAGGCCGGCGGGACCTCGCTGCTGTACCCGGGGATGACGGAGAGCCCCGAGCTGCGGTGGGCGTTCGTCCGCAAGATCTACGTCATCCTCGCCGTGCAGCTCGCCATGACGGCCGCCGTCTCGGGATTCGTCGTCAAGGTGCCCGCCGTCTCCAACTTCTTCGTCTCCTCCAACGCCGGCCTCGCGCTCTACATCTTCCTCATCATCCTGCCCTTCCTCGGTAAGCCCAGCTGTCCCGTCTTTTGGAGATTTCTTTTCCCCTTCCGTGAACTGAAATTGATGCGCAGTGCTGTGCCCTCTGCACTACTACCACCAGAAGCATCCGGTCAATCTGCTGCTGCTCGGCCTCTTCACCGTCGCCATCAGCTTCGCCGTCGGCATGACATGCGCATTCACCAGCGGTAATTGGTTCAGTTATTGCTTGCTCCAAGTCATGATTAGGTGTGAATTTGTGATTGCGTGCATGGTTTGTCTAATTGAGGCTGATTGGTGATTCTAGCGAATGGGAGTTTCTGTTTGCATTAGGATTCCCCTTTTTTTTTCTGCTCCTTTCACCACATTTGTTGGACTAAAACTTGGTATACTTGACCATTCAGAAAATTCTACCAAGGGAATCGACAATAAACAAATCCTGTTAACATTAAGGTCTGTTTTATTGTCCCCGGCACCACAAACTTATAGTTGACCTGCTGGGGTCCTTTAACACCTTGTCGACATTGATTCCACCTGAAAGAATTTGATGTGCCACAAAACCTGCATAACTGTAATTCATCTGAAGCCTCCCTGTTCGTAGATATGTAGATTACAGGTACAAATGTCTTTAGGTGCATATGCAACCTGCACAAATTTTGAACAAAACTTGGTACTAGTTGGCCCTGTCCATATTGTTCTGATAACAACATGTGTTTGTGGCTTAATCTCCAAACTTTAGATGTAAGCATCTATGTAATCTGCCCTTCCAACACAAAGGCATGTGGTGCGTTGCTCCATCTTTGGGTTTGATGAATGTTAATTATTCTTGTTGAGACCTTGTTGAAAGGCTCGTGCTTTGTTGAAAGATTGTCCGGCAGTGGAAACCTTTATTCTTTTCGCCTTTTGTGACAAGAAAACCGATGAGCAAAACCATCATTGGGTTTCTCCCTTTTACAAGTTTGTATTTTTTGAACTCAAATCATCTGGTAGAAATTGAGGCTTCTTTGGCCTTTTTATTAGAGTTACATATCCTCCGTTTGTTTCTGCCTCTATAGTTCTTTTGTGGGCATGACATCAAAACTCCACAAGGCCATTGTTACGAAATACATCATAGTCCAAACAAAATATGTTTAGAAACTGCTTATATGAATTCCATGGGATGCTTTAAGTACATGGGCATATATAGTAGTGTAAGGTCCTAAACTTTGAATGGTCAGAAGTATGCAGTTGGATCAGTTCCATTT
Organism: Themeda triandra; assembly: GCA_018135685.1. NCBI lineage: Eukaryota > Viridiplantae > Streptophyta > Magnoliopsida > Poales > Poaceae > Themeda > Themeda triandra. The sequence goes on from JAENPR010000085.1 coordinate 1,265,342, forward strand.
GTGGCAATTCACTTCATCCACTCACTGGAATTCTGCCATGTGTGATGGCAATGTGTTTTGCTGATGTTCCCATTTGAAGCATGTTTATGGTTTGTGTCAACTAGGATTTCCTTCTCTATATGAAGGAGCTGATTGGCAGTTTGTTATATGTGCAGGAAAAGTCATTTTGGAGGCTGCCATTCTTACAGCAGTGGTGGTGGTCAGCTTAACTGCTTACACTTTCTGGGCTGCAAAGAGGGGCCATGACTTCAACTTCCTTGGTCCCTTCCTCTTCGCTGCTATCATGGTGCTCATGGTGTTTTCACTGATTCAGGTTGGATGGCTCTACCTTGATTCCCATTAAGTATTTTGTACTGTGGTGGATCTTGAGTGCATCTAATTACTTATTTGCTTATGCTGAATTATGCATCATACTAATAGAGATTTTGCTGCACAGATCTTTTTCCCACTGGGCAAGATATCTGTGATGATATATGGTGGATTGGCCTCACTTGTCTTCTGTGGATACATCATCTATGACACGGACAATATCATCAAGCGCTACACCTATGATGAATACATATGGGCTGCTGTTTCACTCTACCTCGACATCATCAACCTGTTCCTGTCTCTGCTGCAGCTGCTGAGGGCAGCCGATAGCTGAGCTCGTCAAGCTTTCACTTTGATCTTGTTCTCACGTACATTTGTGTATATCGCAAACCCTGTAATGCTCATGGATACTCCAATTAATAATTAGATTCTGTTGGTGCAAACCTTGGTTCAAATGGTATTTCTGGATTAGCTGATAAGGATAATTTTGTGTATGGAACTGCCAAGAGTCCAAATATTGTTCACTAGCTCTCGACAACATGATATACAGCTTTATATTAATGCACGACGAAAGTATGAACCCCAGTGAATTGCACTGTGTTTGATCTTACTTTTATTTTACTTTACGGCGAGGCATGTAAATGCATTCCTTAACCTAGATGCTCTGGTCTGCAAATTGGTGCGAATCCGCAATCCTGTTTGCACGTAATTTGATCGTTTACTACACATATTTTCGACAATTGCTACTGTTTTGAAATAACTGAGGCGGACAGATAATTCTAAAAAAAAACGGTGGCTGTTCAGCAGTTTAGATATCGCATATCCTTTTATGCTAATGATTGTAGTTTCGGTTTCGGGCTGATCGCTGGTTACATATAATGCAATCTCGGTATGAGAATCGGGTAGTGATGCAAGACGTTTCTCTAGGTGGTGGTGTGGTATTGTTAAGAGGATACCAAAAGAAAAGAGGGAAAAGGATTTATTAACACTTGAGTTATCCTGGTTGCTTGAGAGATATGGCAGCATCGAAAGGCGTGTGTGTCTGACTGGGTGTAAGCCCAAATGTATAAGTTGGAGCGGTGAATTCGGTGATGAGCAGCCTTTGGTTTTTGGATTGGAAGAAGTACATAGCTTTGATCGGAAAAGCATTACATCACGTGATTAAACAAACAACTGGAAAAGCTATGATAATTTGAGCGCGCCAAGAATAGTCCTCCTACAGTTGCCGCCATCTTTCTCCACCATCCAAAAATTAAGGTTCCGACACGCCTAAACATCCCTCCCCAGCGCAGCGCAGCCCAGCTATCAATAGCCGACGAGGCGCGAGCGAGAACCGACGACCACACCGGCTGCTCGCCGTCTCTCTCCTCTCCCTCGGGAGCCGGGGCACGCACGCGCGCGGGAGACAGACCAGCCGATCGTCTCGTCAGGCGGCCAGCCAGGGCCGGCAGCGGCTAGCCATGGGCAAGCAGCAGCACGGCAAGTGCAGCCACGACATCGAGGCGTGCTACCCGCCTGGGAAGGACGGCGGCATGTACCCGTACATGATGGAGACCCCGCAGCTGCGGTGGGGCTTCATCCGCAAGGTGTACGCGATCGTCTGCCTGCAGCTGCTGCTGTCGGTGGCCGTCGCCATGGTCGTCAACCTCGTGCGCCCCATCGGGGACTTCTTCCTCTCCCGCACCCTGTCCGCCATCGCCGCCTGGATTGGCGTCATCATCTTCCCCATCCTCGGTACGTCCGTACGCTGTGCTTCTTCTTTCTCGACTTCTCGTGTAGTATGCACGTATACATGTTCATTCACATGGATCATCGGTCGACTTCGTTGCTCGTCGATCGGTGTGCATGTATATTTTTTTTAAAAAAAAAAACAATTGCAGTGATGATTCCGATGATGATTTACCGGAAGCGGCACCCGGTGAACCTCGTGCTCCTGATGCTCTTCACCATCGGCATCAGCTTCATCGTGGGGCTCGGCTGCCTGACGGCGAAGGGGCCCATCATACTGGAGGCGGTGGTGATCACCCTGGTGGTGGTGGTGGGGCTCACCGTCTACACATTCTGGGCGGCCAAGAAAGGCTACGACTTCGAGTTCATGGGGCCCTTCCTGACGGCCGCCTTGCTCATTCTCATGCTCTTCGGCCTCATGCGGATCATCTTCCCGCTGGGGAAGACGGGGACCATGGTGTACGGCTGCATCGCCGCGCTCGTCTTCTCCGGCTTCATCATCTATGACACCGACAACCTCATCAAACGCTACTCCTACGACGAGTACGTCGCCGCCGCCATCGAGCTCTACCTCGACATCATCAACCTCTTCCAGGCCATCCTCTCCGTGCTCGAAGGCGTAGACTGATAAGGCGGACGCGCCTGGTGACTGACCGCATACTAGGATCATACCATATATGTAATCTAAGCTACCACTGCGAGGATGGGTTGCAAACTTGCAGGGCAATCTGTATTCCGTAGATAGAGTCCAACGGCACCGCCGTGAATGAACATTACTATCAACGAAATATTGCCAATCTAATTCATTCATTATACCACAGCGGCAGCCAAAAGATCAACGTTGCATGGAGTAACATTCATGAAATGGATTCCGATCGTCTGATTGTCACACCCAAGCCATAAATTGAAGGATTACAAGATGCCAAGAGGCAGTAGCTTCGGCATCAACAGAATCGCACTCTTTAAACTCCTCATCATCATTTGTATAAAAATAGGGGAAAAGAAGTTGCCAGGGTCAACTAGAAATTGCTCGATTTAACATCCAATCTAACTGTTTCTAGTATGCCATACACCCACTGCGATAAGCTCAACCTTTAAATGGTCTCAGTGCTCTTCTATCTTCTTCAAATCCTTCATATTTGTCGTGTCCACACTGCAACATAAACCAAGCAATTTAGATTTAGATTTAGGAAAATCTCCATCATACATGCATGCCATCTGTGAATAAATTAAGGAGAGTTTCTTGTTCTCAATGCCTGACAATGGATCCCCCTCCCCTTGAGCACATTCCTATCTGACTTGGTAAATTGATTACCATCATTTTTCAATTTTGGCTAAAACAAAAAATTCAGTTACTAGATTCTAACAGATTTTCAGCTGTTTTTCTAGTACAGGTAGTACACGTAACCTGATTGTACAAATGAACAGAGAAATAGCAAAGTACATGGCTGTGATCAATAACCAAAGGTTGCACTTGCATATCACGCAGGTATCGGTGTCACAAATCAGCTTTAATTTATATGGACATCCTCGTAAACTTAATTAACTTTATTAGCTCAATTCTTGTTCACATTCCAAAATTGTAAATTCTCCTCCCCCAAATAATTAGCACTATTCCAACTTGGATCTACTTCAGTGACTTTTACTTTAGACATTATCATCATTTTTCTTATCTTCACACTACCAAAAATTTATAATTCTAGCCCTTGCCAAACCAACCAAAACAAGAATAATCACTATGATAGTAAACATGAGGAAGAGAAACTAACGTTGTTCCATAAAGAGCAATCTTGTGAATTTTCGAGACATCACTTCCACTTTGGTTGTCCTCGATAAATATAGTCAGACTGAAATAATAACAGAAGGCCATTAAAAACAGCGATAATAAGAAACAAAAATGAGGGAACAGAAACATATATATCATGGATATGTACATACCTGCGAACATTTTGGAACTTGACATACTTTAGCGGCAAAGGTTTATTCTGCAGGAAAGAAAGGCCAAGAACCATCAGGGTGAGCAAACAATAATGGCTGGGATGCCAAAAAACTGGATGGCCATCAACCATATACTAGAGTAGGGTGACAACTGACAAGTCATACCTCTATCAAATGATCGGAGGATAGCTCGAGGGTGTCACTTGGTGGATAATCATTGACATTGCTGCCATTTATTACACAAATATATGGTCAGGCACTCAGGCTGAATAGAAAAGGATAATGTGTTTTGAAATGATCAAACTGCAAATAACTCCAGTAAGGTAGTACAATACCTGAAACCCATATGCTCTTTGTTGGAGAAGAGTTTTATTGTTTTGGGGCCTGTGATGAAAAAAGGGTATTATTATTTTGAAAAGAATGGCAACCAATAAACTACAAGGACAGGGCATCATGCAGTTCTCAACAAAGAAATTGCCAGAATATCATGCCACATAGTGTTGCAGTGGAAATCATAATTTTTTAAGAGAAACAACCTTCTAATTGTAGAAATTCAAACTTTCAGGCAAAAAGAAGACTTGGCGTTAAGTTGGTAAAACATATTATGTTTTCAGGTAGGGCAAAGTACAAGGCAGCAATAAACTGAGAGAATTAGCTATTCAACAGTTGTATATCAGTGCCTCCCTTATGCGATGCTGGGTCTAACTTTTATTCTCAATAACACTAATGTTAACTTTTCCATCCAGAGTCTGATAAGTGCCATGTGAAGAGATGGGATTGCACTTTTGGTATGCAACTCAGCAGGTAGCAACCGGCGGAAGAAGCAGCTGATGGAGCTGCAAGCGGCCTCGGCCATGCCAGAGTCGAGACAGCATGTTCGACTCCCTGCAGTGCAGGGGCTACTCGAAGGTGCTCAGCGGCAGTGACATTGTTGTCTCAAAGGTCAAAGCAGAATTATACCTAACAAATCACCCCACCCCCCACCCCTGTTGCATAGCAAAGTGGGTCTCAGGCTTGGTGGACTGTTGGAATACTATTCATCTGAAGTCAAATCCTCTCATACGAACTCAACTAGAAGTTATTTAAATTTCACTCTTTCATCCTACAAATCTTTCATTCTTGTAAACTTGTTGAAACTCATCTAAACCTTGTGTGTCCATGTATTTATTTTGTATATCACAGAACTTGTCGAATAAGGGAGGCTGAATTCTCATGCAGTGTCAAACAGGGATTTGTCTCCAATAAAATGGCGACTTAGCATTGGCAATACTAATGCAAGCATCAGGAATCTAAACTAGCAAGCACCTTTGTTTATGTTTCAGCAGCACAACTAACACAATGCATTAGCTAAGGGGCCAACAATCATGAAATCACAACTGATATTACATGATATCACAAGGATCCTCGCAGGCCTAACCTCAAACAGATCTAGCTATCAATATTGCATCTGAAGCAATACTCTTATCCTACCTAATTTGAACATATAAACTGCCAATTGGGCACAAATCTAGTCGCAACACACAGAATCCGAACAGGGAGTTGCAAATCTTACCCTCTTCCTCGGGGCCTTTGAATAGCGCGGAATGCAGCTTCACCACCTGCATGAAGGGGATGTAGATCAGCAGCTGCTCGTCTGAATCGCTGGCGAGGTACAGCCCCTCGTCGTCCCGTAAACTCTGCAACCACCAAACAAGCACCACAACGCAATCGCCATTAGAGTTCGCAGCAGAGGAGAGCCACGAACGATCAGTAAGTCACCACTGACGAAACCCTAGGAGAAGTTCCCGAAAAAAAAAAGGAACACCATACGATCCGCCCCCACCGAAATCGCGCGAAGAGCAGAATCTAAAATCCGTTGGAATCCCGGGGAAGGGCTAAGTCGAGCTAGGGTTTGCGTCGAGGGGGCAACGCGGCGTCTACCTGCTTGAGCGCGTTGACGATGCTGTGGGACGAGTCCTGGTTGAGGCACTCGACGCCGGTCCAGTCGATGAAGTCGATCAGATCCACCTGCCCGCGCGGCACCTGCACGGTCGCGGCCGGGGCGGGGGCAGGGGTGGCCGCGGCGGCGGCGGTGCTGGCGGTGTCCATGGCGGGTTGGTTTCCGGAAGCCTAGAAGGCGGGGGGGGGAGCTGGTGTTCGAGAGGCGCTTTGCTTTGCGTGCGGGGAGTTGGACGAGCGAATCCGACTCGTGAGGTGACTTGCTACTCCAGTTTTTGCGGCAGCTGGGATACTCTTCCATGACACGGTGCGGTCGAGCCGAACACGGTCTGTCAACTTGTCAGTGTCATACTTCGACTCCAAGAAAATTGTATGCTATTTTTTTTTAAGAAAAACATACAATTCTCGTTGTTCAAGAAATCAAATGCTTTCAAATTTATTTAAACTTATTAGAAAAATAATAACATTTATAAAACAAAAACCATTAAATTAATTATGAGAGCATCTTTTCATAATAAATCAATTTGGAGATACAAATGTGAATACGATTAACTTTAAACTTCATTAAACTTAAACTATTATAATGGACATGGATACCATAGCTATATTCTTTCTTAGACGGAGGTAGGAGGCCCAGGCGGTGGGGACGATGGTCGTGTGGCTTCATGGCCCTATCGGCAATAACATGGCCCGGTTAGGTCGAGGCAGAGGTGTCGCGGCTGTTCTCGCCAGAGTTGAGAAGAAAGCGGTGACACAAGAGGGGAGGGGGGAAGAGGGAGGCTGCATGGCGGAGCTCTAGTGAGACCCTACTGTGCCATGGCAGACCTCCTACGAGACCCTATTGTGCCGCAATGAAGCGGTGGGTGGCGGCGGCTGGGGAGCAAGCGGGAGGCAGGACATGGATTGGAAGCATATGCCGAGGAAGGAGATGAATGGGGGGCTAGATCAGCTAGGGCGTTGGATCTGGACCCAACGGAATTTTTGGCATGTTTGGTTCATGACCTGCAAGACAGCGACCCCAACCGTTGAAATGGATGGCTTGGGAAAGCGCCTGGTTCCAGCCTTTTGAAGAATAATTAAACATGTCCTTTACGTCCCCAACTCCCCACAATCAAAGTCTGATAGAAAGACAAAAGAGTCGATCGATTCAATCGAGTGCTTACAACGATGCTGATGTTATAGTTCAGAAGCCAACAGTTTGACAACGATCCTGAATTGCTGATGCTATAGTTCAGAAATGGGCAACAAATTCAAGGTCTCACGGCAACTTAACATGTACTCCCTCCATTCCAAATTATAAATCGTTTTGATTTTTTTTACACAGAATTTGCAATGTATGTAGACATTCGTTGATATCTAGATGCAAAACAAAATGGATGTATCAAGCGATTTATAATTTGGAAATAGAGGGAGTGCCACTTAGCAACAGACACCGAGACAGACACCACGTACATGACTGCCGCGAAGGCAGGTTGATTTCGAAACAATTACATGGAGACGGGAGTATGGGAAACCCACAGTCAAGGGAAACCCACAAGCACAGCTAACACTGAAGTCTGATGCTCAGATTCTAGTACCTTTGCTGTGGGCTTCACAAAGGAAGATGGGCAGCCTTATATCCAGAGTTTTTTAAACATCCAGAGTTGCCCCAGCCAACAGGGAGGATTATGGGTGGTTCTGCGATATATCAGGAAACCAGGCATCTCGTGTTGAGCTGAAAAGTACTGAAAGAAAACATGTTTGCTTAAGCTATAAAAATATGAGGGCACAAACGCTGACAGAACCAAACAAAAACAAAATGCAAAATTGTGGGATAAATCTGTGATATGGTATAATTATAAGTGCAAAGGTGCAAACCTGGAGGCTAAGTTGCGCTTAGAGGTATCAGCTTATGGTGGCAGTCTTCATTTTCACATTCACACATTCAGCCTTGCTGAATCTTATGTTTTTCTATGCCATCTCCTTTTTATCAGCTCAGTTTCAACTGATATCAAGCCTGTTTTAAGAAAACATAGTACCTTTTTTTTATTTCAGGAGTAACTTGTCATCATGTATTACTGTTTTAGATTTTAAACACCCCAATCTGTTAGTAGAGGCCTAGCTGGTGGATTTTGTTTTGTGATGTTGGTGTAGTTCCACATCGGTTTCAGAATAGTCACAAATATGATAGCACGGAATTCAGGCAAGTAACTAAAGCACAATTTAACTCATCAAGTCATCACATAGACTATTATTAATAGCAAAGAATGTGTTTTCCTCAGCAATGGCACAATAATGCCTGAAAAGTACAGGATGTTATCCAGAAAGTAATTATCCGTGTTCATCTTCTTTGATGGTGGTCTTTCAAGTATGTACAAGTACAACCCTCTTATCTTTTCTGCTACAGGTTTCTCTACTTTTCTGGATTTTTCTATCAGTATTCATTATTGACAGTATTCCACGAGAACTTTACCTGGAAACACTATCAGCACTGAAATGGCACTGGTATATCATTTCCCTATCATAGTACACAAAATCATGTCTCAGACCTCAACTTAGTCCTTCCAACAATATGTTGGTCACATTGTCACCATCCACTGTCTGGTAGGCTTCAGCAAGCTCTCTAGCCTCGAGACCAGAGCTGCTGACCAAGACACGGTGAGTCCTTGAATCAGGAACCCACCCCTTTTCCAACATTTGGTCCAGAAACTTGCATGCCTCACTCTTGAACCCTTCTTTAATAAGTCCATAAATAATAATGTTATATATTCTGGGGCTCACTGTTCCACTTGTATCTATCACTTTCAGTAAACTTTGTGCAACCATATTAAGAAAAGAAAACAAAGCCATATCATTGACTAACAATTCAAATGTCTCTTGATCAGGAAAAAAAGAATGATTAACCATTCTGTTGAACAAGATAGCAGCCTCAATAATTGTCTCCTTGGTGAGGAAAGAGCGCAACAGAATATTGTATGCATACCCATCCAGTGGACAGCCTTCCATCAGCATCTGTGCAAAGAGAGTCAATACATCTTTCCCCTTCTTCAAATGGAGCAGTGCTTGGATAATTATGCCATAAGTGGAGAATGTACAAGAAGTGCCTGTGCAAACAGCCAACATACGCAATTTGACTGCTTCGCGGATCTTTCCAGCCAAGCAACTCCCTTCAATTATCATATCAAGTGACTTGTTTGTCAGACTGCAACCTCTATTGTAGTGATATTTAAAAACTTCAGTAGCTTCTTCAATCCTCTTTGCGTGACACAAGACCTCTACAAGCTGTGAGAAAGATTCCGAATTCAAAGACAGGTTACTAATGCTTACCCTTCTGAACATACTCAAGGCATCTATGTAAAATCCTAATCGGCAGTAACAAGATATAACAGCAGAATAGGTAGTCTCATCTGGTGCAAATGAAGAAACAACCATTCTAGCAATGAGCTCAGATGCTCTTCTAATGTTTCCTTGATTGCAGAACTGACTTATAACAATGTTCCATGACTCACAATCAACAAAACCTCTGCTGTGCAATTTCTCAAGATAGCTTACTGAATCCTGCAGCCTGTCATTTCTACACAACCATGCCAGCAGCACATTATATGGTTCTGATGCAGTGACATCATTTTCCTCTAGAAAGCTCACAGCATGGTGGAACTTGGCATTTGCACAGTAGCAATTTATCAGGTCCACATATGTACTTGCCACGGGAGCATGACCCGATGCTATCATCTCTTTGAACACTATGGTAGCGTCATCCAATAATTGATTCTCACATAAACATCTAATAAAGGCACAGTACAACTGCAGACTCAACTGACTGTTATCTTCTTTCATCATCCGATGCAATGTAATTGCCTCCTTAACTTTACTGAACTTGCAAAACAGGGGCATCACTTGAGCATGGAAGCTGCTATCAGGGGAGCATCTAAGTTGCAGCATCTTATCAAAGAGCTTCACCGCTTCATCTGCTCTGCTGTGGGAACAAAGTGCTGTGATCAGTACCTCAAACGTATGACTATTAGGAGTGCACCTCTTCTTGCTCATCCTGTCAAACTGAATCAGTGCCAGGTCTAAACGACCAGATTCACACAAGGCCTCGATCAGCAAATTCAGTGTCTCCAAATCAGGGAGGACACCCGCCTTGACAATCTCCGTGTACACAAGCATGCACAGCCGCAACCCCCTTCCTTGCTTGACCATACCACACAGCACCCCATTGCAAGCTGAGACTGACAACCTAAGCTTCACAGAGCTAGCATGCTGGATTACCAGCAAAGCTTCATCAAACCGGTTCTTACTGCTCAGGCACCCAACTAACTTATCAAGGGCCTGCTCCAACGCAGGCACCCTCAGCCTGACCATCTCACTGAGGAGGCTGTCCATCTCATCACGGTTTTCCACAGCAGTAAGCCTGGAGACCATACAGCTGTAGGTGTCAACCGTGTGAATGTTATACCTCTGATGCGAAACCCATCTGAAGATCCTAAGAGCCAAGCTCGAGTCGGGTGTGGAGTTGAGAACCCGGGCTAGACTCTCCGGCCGGAGATTGTCCTTCAGTGACCGGATCGCAGAATCGAACTCGGAAGAACTTGCTCTGTCGGCAGAAGCGCGCACGGAGGGCGAATCTTGGCACGAACAGTACGCGAGTCTGCCTGGTACCAGGTGCCGTCTCGCAAGGCGAATGCGAGACACAGACACGACCTTCAGCGCCATTCAGGCGGGCGGCTACATGGACACTGACAGTGGCATGCCTAAGCTTCGGATGTGTAGGTCCGTCAGTTTTTACTGGATTTTGGAATCCCTGTCCTCCTGCAAGTGTGCATTCCCCCTTGTTATTGAAATGAAAACCAACAAATTAAACGAGTAATCTATCCGGTCAAGCTGGGGAGGGTTCCTTACCGACGGAGGCGAGGAGGAGAGGCAGCACGGAGTGGCGCTCCGGCCGAAGGAGGAAGCGGCCGCGGGCCGCCCGGGTGCTCGGCGGAGAGGCGTCGATTTGGCTGGCCGGCCTCGCCTTCGCCAGCGCCGCCGGCAGAAGGGAACGGGACGGCCGGACGGGAGGAAAGCAAGAACCAACAAGAACGTGGCGCCGTTGCGGGCGAGGCCCAGCTCACAACGAGCCCACCCACTTTGTTCGGGGAGATCTGGGCCGGCCGTCGGCCCGTCATGTGCTACTAAGCGCAGCGCAGTGGCACCACCGCTCGGCCTGATTTCATATTAGGACACAGTGAAAGACTATGCATTTCATATTCTTCTACTAAGCATCATGCTACAATGCTGATTTGCTAAAGCAAGTACATTTATACAGCTTTTAGGAGAGCTCAATGCTGCTGGTTTTCAGACAGATTCTGAAAATAGTAAGTGATTTCGTGATTGCAAAAAAAAAAAAAGCATTGTAGTACCATGCAGCTTTGCATTATAGGCTAATGGCCTGTTTGTTCGCAATCCTATTATGAATTTCAGATTGGGAAAGAACATCCCTAGAGAAATCCATCAATTTCTTCATAACATCCTTTCTGGAACCATTGCTGAAAGCGTGCAAGGTACGGACTATATTTTCTACTTCATTTTTGTGGCAATGTGTATGCATCGATGTGAATAATCAAAATCCTGCAAAAACTTAGGGACACATGATTGTTTCTGTTGGGATTATTGCTTACTTCAGCTGAGCTCTTCTTAGGTCTTTGATATCATGTGATCTTGTGCTTAAGACCATTTTTCTTTGTCTTGATGATTCTGACACTTCCTGGGGCATAAGTCTGAATCATTTTCTGCCATTTATTCTTGCAGGAGGAACTGGAGAGTGCATACAATGCAAAACTCCAACAGTCCAAGAATTCTTTGAACTGGTAGCAACATGAAACATGTCTAAAATGCATACTGTGATCATCAGCAAAATGCAGGCATTAGACCACTGTTAACCTTCTGTAGATATGTTTCATAAGATCAGCAGAAAGATTATGATTCTATCGGTTGCTAACAGCAGTTTTATGCATCCTCATTTGTTTCATGTACCTTAAAGCTGGCAGCATCATTGACCAGGGGCAGAAAAAAAAATTGTTAGACGTGAGCAAGAAATAAAACAAAACAGAGTACGTAGTGTGTACCGCGTCGCGTCTGAGTTGACACGGGACGCGTGCGTGACCAAAGGTTAACAGATCGGATCTCCCTTGCTTCGTGCAGTAGGTGAGCATGCAAACACGCAGTGGTTGTGCAGAGGCACACGTCAGTACGTCACGCAAATCTCTCTCCATGACCATGGCCATGATAGAATTGGTCGCCTGTAGGCTCCAGTCGGCTTTGGCTCTCGATTCTCAGCTCCTAGTAACGACGCCGATCGAGAATAGAAGATCACGTCGTCTCTGCGCAAGTGGCATTCGTTAGTCTTCGTGGTGACGCAAGAGCAGAGCAGACGTCGGCTGTCGTCTCACTGTCCATATATGTCCATTATATATTTTATATATACACATTGTATTGCATGTCACACTTTTTACACACTCTGTAAATTGACAACTACGGAACAGAAAGTCGCTTCTTCCAGATTTCTTCCGAAAAAAAAAAAAGTCGCTTCCTGAGTCCTACCATGTGCTGAAATATTTCATCGAGATGGTGTTTGTGCCAACTTTTCCCCAGGGAAAAAGTTGTCACCCTTTTGTTCTTTTTCTCAAATACATACAGTAGTTGTGTATCTTTGTATTATGCTAGAAGAAAAGAATCAACACGCTACACTGAGCTACAGAGCTTGGAAAGGAAAAGACCGTGCTATGAAATGGAAGCAGAGGGGTTAGTATTTTGCTAGCACTTAAAGCAATGAAATTGAGTACTCTACAAAGATTTTGTCAAGCTTAGGGATGATCATGGCCCTCTTTAACTAAGATCCGCCACTATTGATATGCTTTAGTTACTCTACTCTCTCAAGCTAGCTAGCAGCATACTGCTCCATGTTTTTCAGTCAAACGGTTTCAGCTCCACGCACTCCACTTAAAAAAAAGTGTGAAGTTGTGAGAACACCTAAAAGGGTGCTCAACAAACTCTAGATTTTTTGGAGCTGCTCATAGTGAAGTTTGTGGAGTAGCCCCAAACACCACATAAGTTGGGTTCTTGCTTCTCATTTACCAAAAAATGCTATCGTCAACAACGTCAACGAGATATGTTTATAGTGGCTTCTTTGTCCATCTCGGATTTGATGGTTCAATCTTCCAGAGGTGCCCATGGAGTTAGATGTATGTATACGTTCATAGAGGAGCATACGTGTATGTTAGAGTCTGCGTCAAGACTATGATTTGCAGAAAAGGTGTAAAATGCATGGTAGGCTTATGAACTCTTAAAATGAATATCCAAGTCCTTCAACATTTTCAACTGGTTAAGTGTAATCCAATCATAGGCCTGAATTTATAATTTAAATAAAGTAACTGAAAAATTAAAAGACCTAGATGATTAGTTTATGGATCCATATGAGAATGCGAGAAAAGTTTAGGATGTAGGGCCCGTTTGCTTCCGAACCACAGCTCGCCACCAGCAGCCATGGAAAAAGTGGGTGCTTGGTTGCTCACCTTGTGATGCGGCTTTCACAGTTTTTGCATGCACTGTTCCGTGAGTGTGACGCAAAAAAAGCTTGACAGCGCCACAAACGTATTCCAAATATGTTGTACCAAATCCTTCTTAAGGCAAAAAAATGAGTATGTGTTACCAAATAAATCCCTAAGCTGAAAATGGGCTGAATAATCTCGAATATATTGTTTGTTCTAAAAATCTTTTAAATTTAATGCATTGTACTTTGATAACCAACCAAGTACATTGAGCCATCACACAAAGACTAGGGGACTGCAAGTACAAGAAACAGGGCACCATCGTGCATCTAGCCGCATTGGAAAATTATGGTGTTGATGTGGACCTCTGGAGTACTGATTGGATTCTTGCCGCACGGACTCTAGGCTCTTAACGCTGTTTTCATTCAGTTTCATCATATTGGCATTGGTATCAGACTATCAACAAGGTTTTATCACCATAAACTTCAATGTTATCTTTCTTCTTAGTTAACCTGTCAGCTCATAAAAAAATATTGATGTGGTGTAGCAATAAATAAAAATAAACCCACTTGAAACCTGCATTGAGAGTTTGAGACTAGCCTAATCGGACGGTATTTGTTTAGAATATATAACTTAGCCATCAGTGTTTTTTTTTATTCTTATCTCTCTTGCTCACAAAGGCATCGAAGTTCGGTAATCGCCTGCAGAGTTTCTCTACTAAAAGAACTCAACAGAAGCCAACTAGATGATTAATGACACATCACCCAACCCAACATTCGTGTTGCAATTATATCCAATTATATATAACGAGCGTATCATATAATGGTATAGATCCCCTTGCATAACTCAGAAGTATTATTATTTGGTCAACACACGCAGCCGACATACACAGCCACACGGAGCTGAGAGACAGTGGCTAAGACGTCATCATAATAAGCAATAAGAGGACCAATTAGATGGAGTGATCGTGTCAAATACTCTTCATGTGCATGCAAGACGAGAACTAAGAACTGTTTTGGAATTAGAGCAGCCGCCATTATTTTCCTCAAAAAGAAAATAGAGCAGCCGTGTACATCACCATCAGCGGCAACAACTAGCAAACGCAAATGATCCATGGAGCACAAGAAACATATATACAAGGGTGGTGTTTTCCTTCTTTTTTGCAATATTGGGCAAGAGTACTGGCACATGCATATCATTTAATAATTAAGACAAATTTATATATGGGAAAAAAAGGATGGGTACCACCAGCTCGTTCGAAGTTGCAGCGGCATTTGTGTTGCTTTCCAAATAGTGCCTGAACAACCAGAGAAACCGATGTTTGAACAAATGATGCTTAAATCCTTACTGTACCATGACAATTGACAAAGATGCACTAAAACCACGTTACTATCTTACTAAATTAACTTCAAATGACATGTTCAGAGCGACACAAGAGGATGGACGGATCGGAACACACACATGGATCATGCATGAATGAGATGAGCGAAAACGAGAGCAGTACCTCACCAACGGCCCAATGGGCGACTCAACGAATTGAACCTGACGTGCCACCAGATTGTGCCGCGCGGCTGCAATGAACAGCAGCAAGTCGCAGGTCACGTCAGGATCTGATGCAAACGGTTCTGTGCCGGGGCGTGATGTGAAGGTCTCGCGCTGCAGTTTGGGAAGTGCAAATAATCATCGGTTTGATGAGGAGATTACGACCGAAATCCCACTGGTCAAGAGAAAAGAAATGACGGATTAAGATAGGTGTTATGGAGGATCGATGGTTGACCTGACCCACCACCTTACATATTGGCAATATAATGAGATGAATTGACCACCATCCATCTGAATGCGATAGAGAGAGATCTGAAAACAAAAGATGCAGTGCAGGCCTATCATTAGTATACTCCTGCACCAACAGACAAGATAGTATTATATCTCAGTGTATGTTTTCTTTGTCCATATTCTTTTCTTGAGATATATCACATATAATACTCTTTGTTTAGATTTTGAGCAGGCGTGGCACAACCACTGGGAAATTGCTAAATCTGCCGGATTCAGTTTATCCTAATGGAAAACTACATAGGAGCGAGCTCCTCCTGACGTGACCCGACGCGGTATCATTCTCATCATTTTGTCCACTATTCCTTGGTTTCAAGTACACCAACTATTCATCATCTAAAAAAGGTACAACAATTATATGCCTTGTTCATCAACTAATCAAATTGTAGCCCGTGTTTAGTTGTTCATTCATGCCTCAGAAACAAAAGCAAGCATTTCAGGCAAAATTATTCTGTAGATACTAGAATAGAAGGTAGGAGTCATGTGTGCCACAGCCAGAGTTAAAAAGAATCTTTCTGTAGTAGAGCAAAAAGGCCTAGGAAATAGGCTTAGTTGTTTCTTAAGAATAAATCAGGCTGTTAGTAGCAAAAGCGATATGGCTGATCGCCCAAATCCTCACAAAAGTAGACTAAAGTAGTAGCTGAAATCAATGACCACCAAGACTGAAACACTGAATAGTGAATACAGAGAAAAAGCAGCCCCTCAACTATCATTCCAAACAGGAAGCATCCTTGAAGCAGCCAAATTGTCAAAAATTCGTGCAGTGCAGGCGACATGATTTTGGTTGTTTCTGTTGATTAGGTCGTGCAAGCATAAGCATAGATAGAAGCTAAAGAAGGTTGTATAAACAAAGCTAAAGGAACAGCACAAGCGGCCGACAAACACGGGGAATAACTAGACCCAAAAGTGTTTCTCTCTCTTTAACTTTCGTGTTGTAATGAAAAGTACCGGTACTGATACGATTTTCAAAGGTACCAATACTTGGCTTTCTCATGCGATCATTTGGTTGAGCACTATAGTACAATACATCTTTTAGTGTGTATGATTTGAAAATCAGAGAAAGAAGAACATAAGCAATCAAGTTCAGTGAAAAAGGTACTAGCAGTAACAGCATCTTATGAGTGGGTGAGATTTCAGGATCATCTATTAAAGGATGAGATTAGCAGCTACATAAACAAGCTCAACTGTTCAAGACAGGAACTGGAAGAACTCTGCTATCTATTCTCTATTCATCAACAATAAATGGGAAATGGTTCTATGCTCCATATTGGTACATACCCTGAACCATAGTACAACAAACACTGGTCCTGGGTTTTCTTTTGACCACGTCTACCGCCACAAAAGGGGCCCAAAACTTCGACACAACAACAAGAAAGCCAAAGGATAACGAATTCACGAGCAGGTAGGTCAATTAGGTAGGAAAAATCTAGTCACTGCTGCCCAAGTTTTATCATGCCCCCAAACATTAACAAACTCTTCGCAAAACGAAGTGGTCAACCGTGCCAATGATCCAAGCACAATAAACAAAGAGAGAGGCCATGAGCAAATGGTGCACGCACAGAGCCTAAAAAACAAGTCAGAAAAGCCCCAAAGGAAGCGCCTATATATACCAAAATCGAACAGACGGCAACAGCACACAGTGGACACGAATCACTATTAGACACAGCAAGCAAGAAACCAAACATTCCACTGCCCTTACCGTTGCATGCAGACAAGCGCGGCCCGGCGATGACGATGAGCTCGAGGGCGGCGGCAGCGGCGTTCTTGGCGCTCGCGGTGGCCTGGCCGCTGCTGGCCTCGGCGCAGCCGGCGCCAAGCATGCCTCCGCCATCCCCGCCTGCGGCGACGGCCACGAACAACTCCCGGTTGGAGAAGGCGTACGTGGCGCTGCAGGCGCTGAAGCGCGCCATCACGGACGACCCCAAGAAGCTGACCAAGAACTGGTGCGGGCCCGATGTGTGCAACTACTTCGGCGTGTACTGTGCGCCGGCGCCCGACGACCCCTGCCAGCGCACGGTGGCTGCCGTGGACCTCAACCACGGCGACCTCGGCGGAACGCTCCCTGAGGAGCTGGGCCTCCTGTCCGACCTCGCCGTCTTCCACCTCAACTCCAACCACTTCTGGGGCACCCTCCCTGAGTCCCTCCGCTCCCTCCACCTCCTCCACGAGATCGACGTCAGCAACAACCAGCTGTCCGGACCCTTCCCGTCGCAGCTCCTCTGCCTCCCCAATGTCCAGTACGTCGACATCAGGTGAGCACGCATCTGCAGACTGCATCAGATTACTCGAACCTGCGAAAGAATCCGTATATCAGTGCAACTTAATTATGTGATGCGTGTGTGTGAACTGTGAAGGTTTAACAACTTCTGCGGCGAGGTGCCGGCGGCCATCTTCGACAAGAAGATCGACGCGCTTTTCATAAACAACAACCACTTCGAGTTCTCGCTGCCGGACAGCTTCACCAACTCGACGGCGTCGGTGATCGTGCTGGCGAACCTGCCAAAGGTCAGCGGCTGCCTGCCGAGCAGCATCGGCGACATGGCCGGAACGCTCAACGAGCTAATTCTCCTCAACAGCGGCATCTCCTCCTGCATCCCGCCTGAGATCGGCAAGCTGGACAAGCTCACCGTGCTCGACCTCAGTTTCAACAACATCGCCGGCACGCTGCCGGATACGATCGGCAACATGCGCGCGCTGGAGCAGCTCGACGTCGCGCACAACCGGCTCGCCGGCGAGATACCTGAGAGCATCTGCGAACTGCCGCACCTCAAGAACTTCACCTACTCGTACAATTTCTTCTGCGGCGAGCCACAGCGGTGCCTCGAGGTGCCGCGGATCGACGACCGGCAGAACTGCATTGCCGGGCGCCCAGACCAGCGGCCAGGCGAGGAGTGCATCTCATTCCTACACCAACCTCGGGTACACTGCGACGCCCAAGGGTGCATCGCACCACCATCGCCGCCGCCACCACCGCCACCAGTTTATGCTCCTCCTCCGCCTGTGTACTGATCTGCGGTAACTTGTAATTGCTTCCTGCCTTGAGGTGTGAAAATTGAAGGGTAAATGCATAGTTGCATACACATGGTACATACTGTAATTTTTATTTCTCAACAAAGAGTAATAATGGATTCATAGATTTTCATTACGGAATGCTAAGCATATTCTCAAAAAGAAAAATATTTGCACTGCACAGCTCAGCTGAAAGTTTGGTGAAAGGGACTTATCAATGTATTCTTTTATTGTTTCTTGTACTGGTTTTTTAATGTTGTGGTACTGAAAGTCATAGCTAAGTAATGTTCTGTTAGCAGTACCATCTGCAAATACTTCACTTCTCATCACATTTATATCAGTATAAATAGTTGAGTTGTAGCTGTAGTTTAGATGAGGGACCATGCCTAGACAGAATTAGGACCACTGCTAATGTGGGAGAAAACAAAGAAAAACGACATAGGAATAGCCGCATTGTTTGCCTTTTACAGGTTAAAAATGATATAAATGTCGGGATAATCGCGCAGCCT
Source organism: Themeda triandra (assembly GCA_018135685.1). Taxonomy (NCBI): domain Eukaryota; kingdom Viridiplantae; phylum Streptophyta; class Magnoliopsida; order Poales; family Poaceae; genus Themeda; species Themeda triandra. Next base: position 1,284,114 of record JAENPR010000085.1, read on the forward strand.
TTGGGTGTTCATAAGAGTTGGCACATTACAGCATGCCAGTTTCGCAATTTAGATGCCAACCATTGTTGAAAAGTTATGTTTGACAACAATATATGACCTATTCAAGAAATGAAGCTAAGAAAACAGAAGAACAAGAAAACAGAGGATAATAAATTAAAAGAATCTAGTTCAGTACACCAAATGATGCATAGTAGTGGAATAATGCATTTGATAAGGATTGGTCAAAGGGGAATATAAAAAGGTGCTCTCATGGATTCCAGCTGCAAAGAGCGTTTTCTTCTACTCTATGGTTGATCAACTCAAAGGGCAAGAAACTTCCCCTACCTCTCATCTTGGCTGGCTCCAGGCAGGCAGGATTTCTTCATGCAAGCACTCAACATACATCTTTACCTTTATCCATATAACTTCTACTTCATGTCCTTCTCACATGATCGACCTACTAAAAGATTACATAACTGAAAAGACTATGATTTACCAACAACCAAGTATATCTGATAAAGCATGCTAATGATTTTCTGGAGATGGCTGACAGAGACCATAAAGCTATGTAAAGATTGTTGTGATGGTAACATGAACATAACACTGGAGAATGCAATCTCAATTGTGAAACTGAGTGATCATGACAAATGGGATGGCTGATTTAGTTGTCACATTTTGATCAACTGAATGACAAATCGATTAACTAGGGAAAGTAGGATAAGTTGGTGCATAGTGCAAGTAAAGAAGATGTGATAATGACCCTATGACAGTGACTAAACCAGTACAATACCAAGTGTAATACGGCTACTTACCCTAAAACAAATGACAAAAAGCTAATGGCATCAATCTTACACCCATTATTGAGACTCCTAAAGTCCTAAGTCATATAGTCAAGGACCAGGTCAACAGAAAATCAAGTCTGCTAAGGTAGCAGGTGGCCTAATGTGTTCTCATTGCAAAGAAGACACAAAGCCAGGGTCGGTCAACCGAGTTTCATGGACAGGGACTGACAGACAACATACAATTTCAAGTTTTCAGGATTCATCAATAAATCGCAGTGGATATTTCTGATTGAGCTATTTCTCTTTTCAGTAATGCACTCGTGCTGTGACTTAACTCTGTTCAAATGCTCCAGCTGTGCAACATTTAATTATGTGATTGTAGCTATATAAATGAGGTTTGTTCATCTATCTGTGAAATAAAATAGTGATGACTGTTACGGGACCAATATGGTACACTACACTATGCCAGTAGTATAACATATGGCCTGAATTCTGAATAACCATTATGACTATCATCAGACATAACTGAATAAAGAAAAGGACTCCTTAGACTTTATGATTGGTTCCAAAGATAGATATATGACAGAATCATAAAGGTGATGCCTTTAACGAAGAGCTGATTCCAATTAATTAAGGGAAGACTCAAAGAATGTTTTTGGGGAATCCTGAACCATATATCTGTAAAAGCATCATTTTTTCATTAAAAATATTCAGTTCTTGTTTAACATGGTGATCTTTTCTTCAAGCAAGCAGAAGTTATGCAGTAATATTGTACCAACCGGAATAGGGGACACATAATAGCTGTAGTCAAGGCAGAACTCAGTGAAAATGCAGAACGAAATTGCATTCTACTCAGAAAAGCAGGAAAATTCAAGGTTACAAAACCTAGTATCATTCAGTGCCAATAATATTCATAAAAAGAATCATCAGTCATCAGTAGGTTTTCCATGGATATACCCAGTGGAGTAGGACAGGTGAGAACTAAGATAGGGCATGCACGGTCTAATAGAGCAATCAACTGTATTTTGTAGCATCTTAGCTGATTAAATGACGTGCTATATTAAGCAATGACAAATTCAAGGTATGGCAATTGCCCCACCTTGCCATACCGAGAGCTCCGCCACTGGATATACCGATTCACCATATCTGAGTGGAAGGCATTGCAATACAAGATACTGAGGTACAAGAATTTTGTTCCTAAAAACCTACCAATAGTCACCGCAAGAGCATATCCCTTGTTCAAAGTGATGGAAGCGGTTCAGATCTCTGAGTATAATTCGCCTATTGAAGACCATTGAGACAAGCTTTGCCATCGAGTGGCAATCTGGGCATACACGGAGATTCTTCACAACACGCAGTGTAGCTCCTGGAGCAGTATTTAGAAGCCCAAAAGCAATTGCCAGCTTCTCACTATGGTATTTTAGGCTTATTGCCTTCTCCTCCTCACCCATTTCGACATGAAACACATGTGAAGTATCAGGGACATAACCAACAAGTTTTAGTTGATCGATCACTTCATCAACCATTTTCCGTGCTTCTTGTGATTTGGGGTGCCTTCCATCTCCAGCGAAGAACTCATGAACTGTGTTATCTATCTCGATTGAGCTGCAGCCTGGCACCTTTACCACACCTTTTTCGCTCATCAGTTTTCTTACCCTATTCATCTCTTCCCAGTATCCAGTGTTTGCACACAAATTCGAGAATATTACATAGTCACCACCATGAGAATCGTCCAGCTCAAGAATCCTCTCAAAGACACGCTTGCCAAGTTCGACATCTCCATGGCCTCCACAGGCAGAAAGCAAGGTCCTCCATAAGATGGGGGTGGGATTTATTGGCAGTTCATCAATGAACCTATAAGCTCTCTCCAGCTGCCCTGACCGAGCTAGTAAATCCGTCACACAACCATAGTGCTTGATCCCTGGAACAATTCCATGATCTTTCATATCGTCGAAATACTGAAGCCCTTCACTCACCAGACCAGAGTGGCTACAGGCATAGAGCACACCAAGGAATGTAATATCATCAGGCTTCATCCCTTGCTTCTTCATCTCTTCAAACAGCGAAATGGCCTCCCTGCCATAGCCATGGTTAGCGTACGCCACGATCATCACTGACCAAGCTTGCCTATCTCTCGACTCCATCCCCTGAAACACAGCAATGGCGTCCTCCAAGCTCCCACACTTTGCATACATGTCAATCAGCGCAGTGCTGACCTTGACGAGGGCACCGAGCCCTATCTTCCGAACATAATCGTGGACCCACCTCCCCAGTTCGAGCGCCCCGAGCAACGCGCACGCCGAGAGCACGCTGATGACCGTCACGGACGTCGGCTTGAGCCCCTTGGCCTGCATCTCCCGGAACAGCACCAGCGCCTCCCCGGGCCGGCTGCTCCGGACGGCCGCGGCGATCATCGCGTTGCACGAGACGACGCAGCCCCCGTCCGTCCCGCCAAACATGACGCGCGCGGCGCGCGCGTCCCCGCACTCGGCGTACATGTTGATGAGCGTGGGGCGGACGTAGTCGTGGCCCGCGGCGCCGAGCTTGAGCGCCAGGGCGTGCGCCTGCCGCCCTTCCTCCCCCGCGCGCGCCGCGGCGCACGCCTTGAGCAGCGACACGAACGTGTACGTGTCCGGCTCGACGCCCTCCTCCAGCATCCGCACGAACACCAGGACCGCCGCCGACGCCGCTGCCTCCGAGGAGGAGGAGCGCGCGTAGCCGCGGAGCAAGGTGTTGTACCAGACGGCGTCCGCCGGGTGGGGCACCCTGTCGAACACCTGGCGGGCGTAGGCGAGGTGGGCGGGGCCCGCGCCGGGCCGGTGCAGAGCGTGAGGAGCCTGGTGACCAGGGCTGGGTGCGCGGCGAGGCCGGCCTTGACGACGGCGGCGTGGAGCTGGGCGAGCCCGCGGAGGCTGGTGCAGTGCGGGAGGTGGGAGAGGACCGGGTGCTGCTGCGGTGGCGCGCTCTTGGCCTTGGCGGGAAGGAGAGGGGCGGGCGTGGCGGCTAGAGGCGCGGACGACATGGCCGCCCGCCCTTCCGTCCCCGTTATCTTGGACGACAGAGAGGGTCGCCGGAGAAGATTAGCGACGATTAACGCCTTGCGGTTTCTACTGGGGAATTGCAGATCGGGCCCTGGGCCTGGCGAAGCTGGGCCGAAATCTGATTAAATCGGGCCAGACATTATATCATTTCAGCAGTAACCAAATTTAAACGCAACAGATGCCGAAAATGGGCAAGAATTTTTTTTTTCTCTTTAATTAAAAATACCAGTCAAGTGAGCAGTATTTTTACAGCAGATAAGAACCACAAGGTACTGATAATTGCATCACTCGCAAGGTTTGGTAACATCAGTATAAACCAGAACAGGAGCAGCATGAACTCATTGAAATGTAATATGGAGAGAATATACAACAGATGCAGATGAGATACAGTGTAAAAGGTAAAAAAGACATGGTGCATCAGCGACACAACAGCTGTAATGGAGCGAGCATCTCCAAACGCTAGCTTCCATGTCACTTCTGGTCTTAGAGCAGTTCAGCTTTGCCCCAAGAATGAGTGTTTCTCATTGGCGTCAGATTAAAGAAGGCCCCTTGGATGGTGTTGAATGCATTTGAATCATCTAAACTTGAACTTGAGGTCCATTCGCCTTTAGCTCTTTGAATGCATTTCCACTGGCATGCAAAGATCATGCAAGGAGTCATCATGAGTTCATGGTAAAAGAACTTCACAGCAGTGAAGAATGTAATTACCACAGCTACCAATGTATTACACCCGCTCCTCTGATCTTGATCTTATGAACCTCCGGCGACTCCTTGGTCTCTGAACTTCTTCATCTACAGCTTCCCCTTCATCCCCCTCCCCCTCATCGTCATCATCATCGTATTGGAGACCTAACAAATTCTCTCCCCATAGATAGCGTCTCCTCTGCCTTCTCAGGCCCCTTGATGCGCCTCTTGGCTCATCACCTGATCTAGTCGGACTACTGCTGAGCATTTGGAATAGAAAGAATGTTGTCAGCAGGGATCCACTTGGTTCACTTGGGCCACTGGTTTCCCGGTCATGTGAAAACATTTCACCACCTTCAATAGCATAATCACCAAGCACAACCGCCCCAGGCATAGCAGACCTAATTGCGCTCACTATGTCAGCAAACTCCCGCTGATGCTCCAGGTGGTGCCACGCACGGCGTCTTGATGGATCAACATCAGCAGGCCTTGTTGTGGGGTGAACCCTTCTGGCATGTCTACGGATCTCTCTGTAGTTACCAGAAAACGTGCAGGCTTCCCGTGAGCAAGCTCTCGGTTTCTCATCCAAATACTGTCTAGCTTCTTTGATGATCTTCCAGCCACTAACAGCACCCCTGCACAGTGGGCACAACAATTGGTTTAAGTTCGATACGTCACTTGACTCTGAAGGACCATTTATCTCAACCTCGTGAGCTTCCAATGTCAAATCTGGGCCTTCATTATAGCTGTTTTCTTCCTGTTCTCTAGTTATGGTAGCAGGTCTATGGCTGGCACCTTGATGATTAGAAGCTTCATCAGGTTCAGATAATATGTCTATGAGTTGCCTGGGGCTCTCTCTAGTGAGGCCAAAACGAGATCTCTGGACAACATTTTGGTTTCTTGTACCCCTAGGTGTGGACAAGCTTGACTGTGAAGGACCGTCCCCATCATTCACTTTCATTTTCTTGAACCTGTCTAGGCAATTTGAATGCCTATAGCTTGTATCACATATATAGGATCGGCATCCTTTGTCATGGGAGCTGCACAACAGAAGGACAGCGTTGTGCGGATGGTCCATGCATATTGGACAGAGAGCATCATCCCACTCCTTGTGCAGTGCAGCAGTATCTGCATCTCCATTTCCCATCTTGAACAACTTCTCTGCATTTGCCATCTTCAACAAACTGTTCAGGAATCGCTGAAAAGTAAGGAAGAAGTCATTACATGGGCTGTACATATGTAGAAATTGCTATCTGCATTCAGCAATGAAGCTAGATTGCATAATCATATATACTATGCGAATATATTGGTATGCACAAGCAGGTAAAACAATAGAAGATGTTATCTTAGCCAGGTTTAACTGCAGAAAAGCTGATTGCTCTTTTGTCATTCTTCAATGAAGAGCCTTCATCCATATTTATTGCTATAAAAAACATAGGACTTTTTTTAAGGTGCGATCAATGCAAATCACAATCCACAACCCATGTTTTCAATAAAAATTAAATTATGAACAACCTATCTTCCAATTAGGATAGTTAGTTTGCATATATTGAATCTTGATTTCATATAGTTAGCAATAAAATGTACATGGTGTACAATGGATGGAAACACTTAACACTTAAGACCAAAAACGTTGATATTCACACAAGAGAAAAGCAATAATTCTGTACTGGGTTTTGTCAGCCCTGATTGACTGATTCAATAAAAGAGGAACACCAACTAATTGACTAAACATCACAAGAACTCAAGAACAAATCACTGCAATCGAGTAATTTGTGTTCTTTTTTCTGTTTTTTATTCTATTTGAAATGGCAACCAGAAAATGCAATTACAAAAGATATGCTAAACATTCTGGATTCTCTCCTATGTACTAAGACTGAGCACATGTTTATGAGTTATGGCTACCAAAAAATTGTACCCACACTAGCACGATCTTCTGTTGAATTACCTCCTAATGCAATGAATGGAGCCGAATTGGTGATCAAGATACTGCAAGTGCCAAAATAACATAAAGATATAATCAAACCGCTACAGTACAACCTAGTAATCATCTATAGTGCAGAAAATGAGCACTCTGCGACACCAGGTGAAGATCAGCCCCTATTTGAGAATTCCTTATTTGAGGCATTAAGCGCTTTCGATTCCAAATACATTTGAAGTCTCAAACACTAACAACACGGGCGGATCCAGTAAAGGGACATGGAAACACATGTACGCCCAATTTTTTTATTTATTTATTTTATTTATTTATTTATTTTGAAAACACTACACCCAATAATTTTTGCAAAAACTTCGAAGTTAAGGCTTGTCTCAAATAGCTAAATAGCTTTAGGTTAGGGTTTCGGTGCTCAGCTTCGCACAGCATGAAGGGAAGGGAAGAGAAGGGGCGGGAGTACCTGGTGGGTGCTCGTCCCCGGCGAAGAGGCCAACGAAGCCTCAGCACCTGCCTTAGGGGGGGCAGCGGCGGCGGCCACACCAGTCGTCGGAACTCGGAAGAGGGGCGAGATTGCGAGAGAGACAGACAGAATGCACGGCACGACGGAGGATGCAGCGGACGGAATGGAAGTACGTTATGCAGAGACGGCGTTAAAGAAAAAACCGCACCAGCATGGGCCTTTCTGGAGTGCTGGGCCATTTTTTCACAATTTCTGTCGATTTTTTTGGTTTTCTTATTTTTCTCTCCCCCTTATAAATTTTGGGCTATTTGTACTCGTGCAGTAACAACTTTCGTGCTTCTAAGATAAGATATATTATTACTACTAGCAATTGTGCATGTTGCAATGGGTGGAAATAATTTTATTTATCATAGTTGAAATCTTCTATAGGTACACGGGATTTGAGGAGGTCCAATTTGATCATGGCTTTACCAATGCTTAGAGCAAGTGCATTAAGTCAATTTAGCTCAAGTTCGTAATTTTCTTCACCTCTGGTTGTTCAGCTGGAAGAATTCAACTGGGACATTGAGGGTTTTAGTTTCCATTTCATTATGCATTAGTCGATGCAGAAGTTTGGATATTAATTTTATTCCCTTTTAACTTTCAGGTGGCAGAGTGGTCTATACCCCACATGACCTTTGGGACATCATAAACTCTTATTGTAATCCCTCTATCTATAACTAACGAAGCTCCGGTTTCCCATTAAAAAAAAGTCCGTAATTTTCTATGTGAGAGAGAAGAGGTGAAAGAAGGTAATCGGCGCTAGTTGTGGCTTGTGAGCAAACCGGTTGCGTGCCTCCTCGTTGCCATTATGCCTTAGCTGCAGGTCCTTTAAGCATGGATGTGAGCCGAAGGAAAGGTAAAGCCATTGTGGATCCCATGCAATAAAAATATTGTTTTTAAAATAAGAAGAATGCCTAGCTTATTGTATACAGTACCACCTTGTCTACTAGAATTGTCTCCTGTCGTATATAGAAAAAAAAAAGAGTTGTCTCGTGCCCATGTGGAGCTTGGCTTTAAGTCAAGTTTATTGAACTTGCTCTTATTGCACCTCGAATGAGATTTCAATGAGGTCCAATATCCTTGATCATGGCTTTAGCCGTTCTTCCTGTAGCTTGGTTGATTAAGGTTTTATCTAACTTTTTTTTTAAAAAAAATGTTTTATATAAATTTGTTAATATTTTGGAGATCATAGCTGCAAAATACAATAGACAACATGATGAATAGTTTTATACTTAAGTAGTGAAATTGCCCTATATATATATCAATTGATCAATATTTCAACTTAGCATTAGTTAGTTGGACCATTGAGTTATCCAAATTTTAGTAAGAAAAGGTTTTGTACTTAACTACTTAATCCATTCCAATTTATAAGATGTTTGACTTTTTCAACCCTAAGTTTGACCACTCGTTTTATTCAAAAAATTTATAAAAAAACAGTCAAATTTAAGTTAGTATTGAAGAACTTTTATTAATAAAGGAAGCCATGTCAAAAGAAATGATATTTTGAACAAATTTTTAAATAAGGCGACGGTCAAATTTTGTGTTAAAAAAGTCAAACATCTTATAAATTGGAATGGAGAAGTACTGTTTTCTCAAAAAGGGTCCATGATTAAAATCTTTACAATGTTACATTTATTTGCTATACACAAGAAATCAATACGAGTATATGACGCACTGAAAATGGAAAACGGTCCAAACATACAGAACGAATGGAACCAAAAAAATTCAGGCAGACTCGGTGGACAAAAAAAAAAAATGAAGTCTATAGAAAACCAAATTCGGAGTGGAGAAAGAAACGTGAACAAAAAAAAAGCAGAGCATAGCTTCAACATGGAACGAACAGAGTTTGTGAAATGGGAAGGGACTAGAGTTTGTGCTGCTCTCGTTAAAAAAAAAATGTAAAAACACACGAACAACAGAAATAATACCGAAACAAAAAAGGATTTGGTGCCGACCGCGAGTTCGGACTTGGCGTCGTGGTGGTTGACAAGGCGGCGACGGCTTGTCTCCGAGGGCAGGCCAACGTTCGACACGGTCCTGGTGCTCATCATTTGGACACTTTGGAAGGAGCGCAATGCGAGGGTCTTCCGGGGCACTACGTCGTCCTTACAACTCATCGTGCGTGCTGCTATTGGTGAGGCTGAGGATTGGTTCCAGGCTGGGTACTCCTCGCTTGCGCCGTGTGTCCAGCTTTGGTCGCAGATTCCAGATTTTAGTTAGCATGTAGCGCCTGTCAAGGGTCCAGTAGTGTCGGTGTTTCGTACCCCGGGGGTATCACACCAACAAGTAAATTTTTAAGCGTGCTCCCTAATCCGGATGGTGATGCAAGAAGGACACAAGATTTTTATCCTGGTTCGGGCAAAAGAAGGCCCTACGTCCAGCGGGGGGAGGAGAACTTGTATTATCTTGCACCGAAGTGCTTGCACCGGGGTGTGTACAAGGCAATCCTGGGACTGGGCGTGTGGAGTGTGTGAGTGAAGGCGTGAGAACCTGCCCTAAACTATGCCCTGGCACCCCTTTTATAGGCCAAGGGGATGCACAGGGTTACATGATTGCTAGGGCGGTCGTAAGCGTGACGTCGAGGTACGGGCGCCGAGTCGAATCGCCGGGACTGTGGACGCCTTCTTTGGTCCGGTTCAAGCTGGTAGGTGCAGGCTTTGGTCCGGTTCGAGCCTGTAGCAGTATGGACGCGTGCGTCCTGTAAGTGGAGGTAGGTGGCGGTTGGCAGGGAGATTTAATGCGGTTACCGTTTTCGACGAGTCCGCCGGGGCCGCGTGACCGTTGGATGGCGCAGTCTGGGCCGTTGGATGCGCACGACGCGGCCCGGCTCGGGCTTTATAAATCCGGGGGAGTGGGCTTGCGGTTCCCTTCCTTCGCATTCCTAGCATTCTTCTCTCCTGCCGCCGCCAGTTGCGCTTCCGTCCTCGCCCTAGGCGCCGCCGCCATTTGCGCTTCCGTTCTTGCCCTAGGCGTCGCCGCCGCCGCCGCCGCATCCACTGCGCAGCGGCCTGAGACTCAAGGGGAGGAAGTGAGAGTATTCGAGCGCGCGCGTCGCCGGGGTCGTCGTCCTTTCCGCCTTGCACCGCCGCTACTCCCGCCTCGCGCCGCCGCCGTACCCTTTGATTCCCGTCGCCACCGCCGTCGTCGCCATGGGAAGGAAGCGCGGTCAGGGGTCAAGCCGTGCTGCCGGGGGAGGCAAGGCCGCTGGCAAGGGCGCCGCCGGCCAGGAAGCCGCCCAAGCCCCTCCGCCGCCGCCGGCGCTTCCGCCGTTGCCGTGGCTGCGGTCAACGGTGCGGGAGGAGCATCTCCAGCGCCTTGTCGACGAGGGGCTGCTCCTCCCCAATCCGCCGGAGGGACCGCCGGAATGGCGGGTGCCGGGCGACGACGACCGCGAGCCCAACCCGCCGGAGGGCTACGTGGTCAGCTTCATCAGGTTCCACAAGCGAGGGCTCGGGGCGCGGCCGAGCCGCTTCATGCGGGCTCTCCCCCACCATTTTGGGGTCGAGCTCCAGCATTTTAGCCCCAATTCCATCTCGCACGCCGCCAGCTTCGTCGGTGTGTGCGAGGGGTACCTGGGGATGGCGCCCCAGTGGGACTTCTTCATACATATCTTCAAGGCGACGCTATTCACCATGGCGGTGAAGGACGCGAACGGCAAGGAGTGCGCCCGCCGATATGTTCGGGCGGGCTCTTGCACGCTCGCCTTGAAGAGGCGGAACAACTGGCTTCCCGGCACCCTGACGACGAACAATGCCGGGTGGGCCTCGAAGTGGTTCTACCTTCGCAACGAGGGGAACCACTTCCCTCGGTACACCGGGAGGGTGGTGACCGCGCCCTTCCACACCTGGAACTACGGCCACCCCACGCGGCTTCATTACCGCCTCGACCCCCTCACCACCGCCATGGATGTGCTGCGCAGCAAGAGGGTCGGCGAAACCTTCTTCAATGTCGCCCACGTTCTCGCCGGGATTCACAACCGCCGGGTGCTCCCTCTCGTCGAGCGCCCGTTGCGGTTGGATCAGATGACTGCTGATGCGGACCCTGAGGCCCTCGAGGCCAGCCGGATGTCGAGCGACTCCCTTTCGGCCGAAGTGGTGGCCGCTCGGGTGTGCGAGGCGATGGAGGGGAGGTGCTTTGACGAGGACCAGGTCAACCTCTTCCCCATGCGTCCTGACGCTGACCTTCTCGGCAGGGTATGTTGCCTCGAGGCCCTTTACTCGTTCGACTCTGTTTCCCTCCCGCTCGTCTTAATTTTACCGAGGCGTGTCTCTGCAGGAAATCACCGACCACGTGGAGGTGGCGCCCCCGGTGAAGGAGGACGCGCCCGTCCACGAGGTGAGACGCCTTGACTCTGACAAGAAGCACTCAGCAAACCTCTCGAAAAGGGAGGAGAAGGCGAAAAAGGCCGCTGCGCTGGAGGAGACGCAGAAGCGCAAGGCTAGGCGCCGCCGGGAGCGGGAGATGCGCTTGAGGGCGGACCCAAGTGACTGGAGTCCCAGCATGGACTCGACTGACGACGAGGAGGAGGAAGAGGATGAGGAAGAGGATGATGAGACGACGGACAGCGACGACGCCACCGCCGCTCGAGCCCTGATGCCCCATCGGTCTTTCGTGCAGGAGGAGCCCTTGGCGCAGCCCGCCTCGAGCTGCGCGGGGATTCATCGTTGGCTCGAGGGGATCTGCGGGAGGAATCGTCCCACCGTTCCGACCAAGGTGCTCGAACGCCGTCTCCATCCCAGCGGGGGTCCTCCTCCCGTCAACCGTCCTCAACAACGGGCGCGCGCACCCGGCAGCAAAGGGCTGCAGATGCGTGCACATCCACGACAACTCAGGGCGTCGAGCGCCCTGATGCGCGTCGGGCTCCTTCCAGTGACCGCTGTCCTGGACAGACGCCGGCGCGTCGGGCGCAGGAACCCGTGAGAGACCCGTCCAAGGGCTCGGCCAGTGAGCCGGCTAGGGCGGGGAAAGCCACTGAGGGCACAAAGCCCCCGAGCCGCTCCTCCGACGCCACCGTGGCTCGGAAGCCCCTGCGTGGCTCGAGCGACGCGGATGCGGCTCGGGAACCCCCGCGTGGCTCGAGCGAGTCGGGGGCGGTTGCCAACCCCGTGGGTGGTTCGAGCAGCACCACCCCATCCACAAGGTAAGCCCCTCGATCGGACCCCTTCTCATAATCTTCTTATTCTGTTCTGGATTTTCTTGTCGTCATTGTTCTTTGCTTGTCCTTCTCCTCTAGGACCAAACGTCCTCTGCCGTCACTCCCTCCCCTCCTGCCTTCCAAGAAGCTGAAGGCCGCCGAAAGGTCGAGCGGAACCTCATCCGCCCCAGGTGGTGTGACTCTTCCTGCTACTGCTTCGATCTAGTTAGCGCAAGCCAAGGAGGCGATCGAGCGCGGGAAGCTGATGGCGGCTGCATCTCGTGCAGGTGCCGGGGCCGTGTCCACGGCGACGGGGGAGAAGGCCATCACCACCACTACCGCCTCGACAGGCGCCCCGCCGGAGATGCCATCGCCCGCCGCCCAAGATGAAACGGCGGCCGGCGACAAGAAGACGTCGGCTGAGGCGACGGGGCCTGAGACGGTGGTCGCCACTCCTCAGACGGGGGCCAGGTCGGAACAGCACCCAATCACGCTCGAGGACGAGAGCCCGAGCCGCGGTCCCAAGGCATGGCCAATAGGCCTGCGCCAGCTCGAGGAGGGGCGAAAGGAGAAGGAGGAGGGAACGAGCTCGGCGGAGGCCGATCGGCTGGTGGTCGACGCGGAGATGCGGGAGTCGAGCCAGGTGCCCGACCCTCAGCCGGACCGGGCACCTACTCCTCCTCATGACGTGGAGGTCGGCCCTCTCGTCGGGCAGCAGGTCGAGGTGCCCCAAGCGCACCCGGTCGAGCAGGGGGAGGCTCGAGTCACGGCGGAAGAGGAGCCGCCGGAGAAGCACCCTGCCATCGTGCAGGGGGAGGAGCGGGTGGAGCAAACTGCCGCCACACGGGAAGAGGTGCGGCGGGCCGACGCGCAAGGGGAGACGGCGCCGCCCTAGGAGCTCGCCTCAGTGGCGCACCAAGAGCCGCCGCAGTCACCGTCGCTGAGGGGGGCGCTCGTGCCCCACCTAGTGCCTGACTCGACGTCAGGCGAGGTGAAGTACACCAGCATGTCCCAGGCCGACCACTGGAAAGAGGCCCAAAGGAAGCACACGGCGGCCGCTATCGTCGATAGCCATATGCGGGCGGTCGGCTTTGGGCCCACTGAACCCACCGAGTCGTCCATCCTGGAGAGGAGGCGAATCGAGGCACGGGCGCTCGCCCAGGAGGCGTCGACATCCTGGAGCCAACCTCAACGCCCGACTCCGTTGGTCGAGCGGGTGGTGACGGCGAGCATCGACCTGCAGGCGGTGAGGGGACTCCATAGCACCATCGACCAGGACATGCGGGAGGCGTACCCGATTTGGGAGAAACCGCCGCTAGTGCTCCCCGACCCGCTCGATCCCGAGGCTCCCTTGATCGTGATGAACGATCAGAAGGAGCTCGGGATTCATGCGGAGTCCGAGGAGCGCCGGCAGTGGCTCGAGAACACCCTGCGGGTCGCCCTGTCGATCGTCTCCGAGGATATGCCCCGGCTTGCTGTCGTAAGTGTTCTGGAGCGCGGCCATCTTTCTTGCATTTTTCTGAATTGTCGTAATCGATATCCTGACTCTTTCTTTTCGTGGTTCAGTCGGCGCAGGGCTATTCGTACGCCAAGTTCGTCCACCTCCACGCCCTTCACGAGAGCGAGGAGGAGATCAGGCGGTTCGTGCGTCTGGGCCAGAATGCTGAGGCAGAGCTGCACCGATCCGCCCGGCTTCTCCGAGAGGCCAATGCTGCGCTGGCCGCCGCCAAGGAGGATGCCCAGGCGGCTAGGGACGAGCTGGCTCTATCTGCGCGGGAGGCGGAGACGGCCCGCCAAGAGAACGAGCGGCTGAAGGAAATCGCCGCTCAGCTCAAGGAAAACGCGGCCACGGTGAACGCGGGCTTTAAGGCCAAGTGCCAGCTCGTTGAACAGCTCGAGAAGGAGAAGGCCGCCGCTGAAGCCCGTGTGAAGGACTTGGAGGCGTCCGTCTCGCGGGAGATTGCCCAGAAGGAGTCCCTCTCGAGTGCGCTTGCGGTGGAGAAGAAGCGGGCGGACGACTCTCAGGCCGAGGCGGTCAATCTCCGCCAGAAGGTGACGAAAAAAGACCTCGCCGTCCAAGCCGCCGGCCAAGCTCTCGAGGGGGTACGAGTGGAGAAGGCCGACCTCAGCCGCGCGCTCAAGGGGAAGCAGACCGAGCTCGCGAGAGCGCTCGAGCGCGAGCAGGGGTTGTCAACCCGCTGTACAGGTAGGTGCTTGAGCCGCTCTTGACCGAGCTCTCGAGCGCGCTTGAGGCGCTCTTGTTGTTTGTCAACTTGGATTTTTCCTTTGCTAACTTGGGTTTTTCTTTTCAGCGCTCGAGGCCGATCTGTCCGCATCGCGCGCGGCTCTCCAGCTCGCCCAGGCCGATCTCACCACAGCGCGCGCGGCTCTCCAAGTCGCCCAGAGGACGTTGGACGCCGAGGTGGGTGCCAGGGCTCGGATCACTGGCGCCATCGACACCCTTAGCGAGCGCTGGGGATTTGAGCCCGTGGTGGATGCTGAGGGGCCGGACGCCGGACATGGCTACGCCGCTCGCATCTTCGCCTTTGGCCTCTCCCTGCGGGACCGAGTCCGGGACGCCCTTGTCTTCGCCGCGCGCCGGAGCCTCGCCATCTTCTACTCCGGGTTCGCCCTCTCGAGGGAGAAGGCTCAAACTGGGATGGAGGCCGTCGCTGGTGGCTTCACCTATGATGAGGGCGAGCAGGAGGGAGCTGTGAACCCGAGGCATGAGCAACTCCTTGTCGACGCCGAGGGGCCTGGAGAGCGACTGGGCCAAAGCTTCGAGGCGTTCGTCCTTCCTCCCGCCATGCAATAGTCACAAACGTCGCCGGCCTGCGAGCCGAGATCTGGGCAAGAAGGCCCTTGTAAGAAAAAATATTCTGGTTGTGAAGTGGCCTGTGTGGCCTTAAAACACTTATGTTTATACAGCTTGTTTTAGTCTTTCTCTATGCTCTTAAACTTTCCCTTGTTCTCTGCCTGGATTTCTCTCTTTTTGACTAAGTGTTAACATCGCGCTTCGAGTGCCTCGAGGGGGGTGAGTTGGGGTTCCGTAGCTCGGGAGCGTAGGAGACCTTGTACTCGATCGTCCCGACTCTGGGAGCTCGAGGCGATGCTTGTCTTAGTTTTTCGAGAGAACTTCGAGGCGGGAAGAAAAAAGAAAGTGTCGAGCGTTTTTAGAAAACTAAACGTGTTTTTTCGAGGACTTCAGGGGGGTCCCCCCTGGTCTAGCCTCCGAGGGGGGCTTGACTTTGCGAAGATAAAGTCGAGCCCACCTTGCATATGAACGAAGATCGTGGGAAGCTAAAAGCCTTTATTCATTCACACTAGCGGTACATTATACGGAAAAATGTACAAGGCGTCGAGGCCTAAGGGAAAAAACGACGTTGCTGTTCGATGTTCCACGCGTTGGTGAGGATCGAGCCGTCCTCGTCATCTCGAAGACGCCCCGTGCTTTTCCTCGAGCGCCAGGAGCTCAAGGCGGAGGGGATTGGTTCTGCTCGAGGGCGCACTTGAGCAGTTCCAAGTTCGCTCGCTCCGCGTCCATCTTGGCCTCGATCTCTCGGAGCTGAGCCCACTATGCCGCTCGAGCATCATCTTCAGGTCGTTGGTTGTTCTGTCCCTGCGGTGGCTCCTCGCGAGGCTCGATCACCTGCAAGGCTCCGGCCCGCCGGCGTTCGACCACCGGCGTTCGGGACCGGCCGGTTAGGCGCCGCGGCGGCCGTGGCGGCGCCGTCTCTGGTCTCTGAGTCCGACGGGACGTCATCCTCAAGACGAAAACACTCACGAGCTGGGTCATAGCACCCTGAATCCGAGTCATCGGAGTCGGGGTCGGTGCCGGATGGTGTCCAGGGCCTTCCCGTGCTCTCCTCCTCGATCCAACGGCGCATACTCCCGACCGTGGTGTTGCGTTGCGAGCCGGGCGCCCTGTCGAACCCGCGGTCCACCGACGCTGGCCACACGATCTCCAGGTTCATGGCGGCGCGCAAGAGAGGGCCAGGGCTCTCCTCTTGCGACCCCATTGTTGACTGGATCTCGCTGGCATACGTGGTGGCGGCGTTGGTGAGTCCGAACGGGAGCCTGCGACGAGCTCGATAGAGCCCGTGCGGCAAGAAGTTGGGCGACGTCGGCCGTGCGCGCGCTCGAGGTGCCACGCCCACGTGAAGTCGGGGTTTGCGTCGAGAGCCTCCTGCCTACGTGCCACCCCCTGTCGCACGCTCGGCGCCCCCAGCTGGGTGCGCCATAACATGCGGCTGGGGGGGCACATGGGCAGTGTGCTCTGGACGCTGCGTGGGTAGGTGACGAAGCTGGTGCTGGTGGCGCCTGCGCCTTGGCGGCGAGCCGTGGTGGCGTGGCCTGCGCGCGACTCCACCAGCGCGTGGGGGTGAAGTGCGTCCCCCATTTGGTTCACTGATCGAGAGCAGAGCCATGTCATAGCCCGTGCCGAGCGACACGAACTCCAAACTCCCAAACCAGATCATCGTGGCGAACGGGAGCGATGAAGTGGGAGATGCCATCCGAAAAATGGCGGGAAATCAGCGAAAACACGCAGTACCCCTACCTGGCGCGCCAACTGTCGGTGTTTCGTACCCCCGGGGGGGGGTATCACAACAACAAGTAAATTTCTAAGCATGCTCCCTAATCCGGATGGTGATGCAAGAAGGACACAAGATTTTTATCCTGGTTCGGGCAAAAGAAGGCCCTACGTCCAGCGGGGGGAGGAGAACTTGTATTATCTTGCACCGAAGTGCTTGCACCGGGGTGTGTACAAGGCAGTCCTGGGACTTGGCGTGTGGAGTGTGTGAGTGAAGGCGTGAGAACCTGCCCTAAACTATGCCCTGGCACCCCTTTTATAGGCCAAGGGGATGCACAGGGTTACATGATTGCTAGGGCGGTCGTAAGCGTGACGTCGAGGTACGGGCGCCGGGTCGAATCGCCGGGACTGTGGACGCATTCTTTGGTCCGGTTCAAGCTGGTAGGTGCAGGCTTTGGTCCAGTTCGAGCCTGTAGCAGTATGGCTGATGAAGGCCTGCCCATCTTCCTCTGACACGGGCTGACGTGCTCGAGTCGTGGGTGACGATATCCTGCTCGTCCTTGTTGTAAGGTCCTAGATGGCTAGAGGGGGGGTGAATAGCCTATAAAAATTTCTACAAACTCACTAAGCAAACTTCGTTAGATACACAAACGGCGGAAAGCAAGTTTTGCTTAGCCTACTAGATGTTGCAAGCCTCCTATCCAAACAATTCTAGTAGGTGATCACTAGCACAAACAATAGCTACCACTAGTGATCAAGAGTTCTACCCACGGGATTTAATCTACACAAGAAGTGGTTCCCGACCGACCACACAAGCAATTCTACCTTGTAAGAATGTAAACAAGATAATGCAAGAGAGGATGAGACTTGTTATACCGACGCGTCGAGTCGAGGTTGCCAATCACCAAGAAGATGAACAATCAATCACAATCGGCAACACACAAAGGATGATGACCAATCACCGGGAGACAAGATGAACACAATGATTTATCCCCGGATGTTCACTTGGGCACCGCCAAGCTACGTCACCCGTTGTGTCGATCAACACCTAGATGGTCCTTTGGTGTGACCCTCAAGCCACTTGCCCCGCAAGGCACTTCCCCGCAAGGAAACCACAAGGCGCCACTCTCAAGCGTGATACTCAACGACACGCGCAATCCAATAGAGTTACTCTTCGCGATCCCCGCGAGGTGAGCACAAGAACCTCTCACAAATCAACCGGAGGTGGCCAAGAACATACACCTTCTCTTGCCAACGCCTCCAACAATCTCCAAGCCGGCTAGGAGCGGTACTCTCCAAGAGTAACAAGAAATCCACCGGCTAAACCACCCACAAGTGCCACTAGAATGCTCTCAAGCAATGCAATGCACTAGGTGATATCTCAATCTCACTTTGGATTCACAATCAAGCAAGAGAGATGAGAGAGAGAGTGTTTCTTCAGCTCAAAGGATGAATGAATGAGTTGGGAGAGCCAAGAGAGGGAGCCAAGCCCGGCCTCCTATCTATTTATAGACCCAACACTTCAAACTAGCCGTTACCCCTCGGGGCGCAAATTCAACTGCGCCGGACGCGTCCGCCGCGCAGCCGCCGGACGCGTCCGGCGCCTCGGCCCCGCGCGCGCCCAGACGACCGTTGGCGCCGCGGCCAACCACGTGCCGCCACGTCGGCATCCGGCGCGGCGTCCGGCGCCCGCGTCCGCTCGCAACGCCGCGCTCTGGAACTTTCTGTTCCGAGTCCGGCGTGCGCCGGACGCGGCACCTGCGCGTCCGCCGCCTTCGTCGGGAACCCCGCTTTCTGCGCCGAGCCGCAACACGCGCGCCGGACGCGGCCACGAATAACACGCGCCGAAAACCGAAACTTTCGGTCGGCGTCCGCCCGCCCGCCGGACGCGTCCGTCCGGCGTCCGGCGCCTCGCGAGCGCAGCCTCTGTCTTTCGTCGCCGTGTCGTGACACCAACTTCTCCAACATGCTATCCAACAAGTATACCAACTTGATCATCGAGATAGCATGATTTCAACCAAATTTTGCATCCGGCGCAATAGAAAATATGCATCCATTTTTCTCGAAAGCGCCGAATCCCACCTCACAGCTCGGCGGGAGGAAGAGAGGGACCCAAACCCATCTCTACCCCGCAAACCACAAAGACACCCAAACGCCACCTTTGTAAATGTGCCAACACCACCAAGTGTACATCTCCATGTGTTTGTGTGTTAGCTTTTCACAACCATTTCCCAAAGGTTAGGTTAGCTCACTAGGCCCTACATGCAATGCACTTCATGAATTCACCTAGTGGCACCCGTGCGTCGAATAGCCGATAAGACTTCCCCTCTTAATAGTGCGGCTATCGATCCTAAACCACTCACACCCTCTATGGTGTCTTGAGTGCAAAAACAAAATGGCCCTATCGGTTATACCTTTGCCTTGAGCCCATTTTGTTCCTCCAAATGATATGAACATTTCACACCATCATGTGACCGTCTCGATCCATCGACCTCGACTTTACTTGCCCTTCACCGTGCATCGGTCCATCGGCGCCTAGTCTTGCCCGAGCTTCACCATCGCATGGTCCTTCACTCCGAAGCCTCGACTAGCCCTTCACCTTCAACACCGGTCCATGGAGCCAAGCATCGTCTTGATCTTCATCTTTGATCATATGACACGTGTCATGCTTCATATTCAATATGCTCATCATGTGGACAACTTTTCTATAAATCAACCACTTAGATAAACAAGGTTAGTCCTAGGTTTCATCAATTAGCCAAAAACAAACTAGGGACTTTCACTTGTTGACGTAGGGCCGACGCGTCGAGGTACGGCGCGGTTGCGCTCGAGCGTTTGTCACCGGGAATCCCGTTGTATGGTGGTCGGGGCGGGATGGACGGGTCGACGCCTGCGCCGCTCCTGAATGTGTCAGTCATCATCCCTCGAGTGGTGGTGGATTGCCTTGAGGAGCTGGCGATCCAGACGACGGGACTGAGCAGAGGGTTTTGGGGGTACGGAGAGTTGAAAATGGCATTTGGGAGGACGTCGTACGCGGCATAGTGCACGGCGTGGTGGAATAGTGGCGCCTGCCATCCCTGAATCCAGGATATGGGCAGCGTAATGGTGGAAGCGACCGGCGTACTACCCACTGTTACGTGCCCTGTAGCCATGGAGTTAGGCAGGGTTGGTGTACTACGGCACTGTACCGAATCCTGTAGCCACGTGAGTGCTTCTGGAAAAGCGATCTTGGGAGACGGGTTCGAGCGGCTGTCCGCTCGAGCGGTTTCCGTCACCGTCTCGAGCGGTCGCTCGCTCGAGCGGTCTCCGTCATCGCTCGAGCGGACGTGCGGGCATTCCTTGCGGCGGCTATCTTTTGGCCGGGTCACGGGCTTGACAACGGGCCGGCCCATTATGAGGCGTGAGTGGGAACAGGGAATTTCATTGTTTTGACTTATTTGGGATTAGGGAGAGCAAAGCAGGGCTTGCTTGCCTCTAAACCCCCAAGATTAGGACCCCCTAATCTAGGTACCCGACAAGTAGGGTAGGGGTGTGTGGGCGTTGGCGTCTCGCCGTCGCCGTCCTGTAAAACTTTGTTTGGGGTCTCTCCCCCGCCTCCTCTTAATGAAATACAGGCACAATGCCTGCTCGCGAAAAAAAATACCGAAACAAAAAAAAAAACTCTTTGTGGTATAGGTAGATTTGCCTAATTTCTAGTTTTTTTCTCTTCTATTTGTTATCTTTGGTTGATCAATTTCATTTTGGGTGTATATAAGTTAATTAAATTGGATATATATGCATATATTGTTTGCTATGAGATGTTTGAATGGATTAAATGCTTAGTAGTCAAATTTGAGTTGGTTTTGATGGATAAATTCATGAGATAACTTTTAGTAAGTGGATTGAATGGATATATGTCTTATGAAAGTATTCAAACAAGTTGACATAGCATAAGTGTTGAAATTTGTCCTATACTGAAAATCTGAGCTAACTGAGATCAAGTATGCAGATAGAGGGTTGTAGTCCTGGCTAGACCGATAATTTTAATTGCACATTAGTTTTGATTAGTCGTTATGATTTTTTTAGAAATTACTATCATCTGTTAATCCTCTTTAAAGTAGTGTAATCTGATTTTTTTTTTTAGAAAAGGTAGTGTAATCTAGACATCCAGCAGAACTATCTAGGAAAAGTCAAATAATTAAAATTATAATAAGTTTATTGGGGCCAACTCGACTGAAGAATCGGACCAGACCACCAGAGCATGTATGCATCACTCTGCTTATTCGTAAGTTGGTACTGAAAATACTCGATCTGTAGTACTAATAGTAAACGCCCATGCGTTGCGAACCGCTATTACAGACGCAGGTGTGCGCTGCTGAGACCCTCGAGATCAAGCAAGGAGACCGCCGCCTGACGTCTCAACGTGACGGCAATCCGCTCGCAGATCACTGGACGATGATGGCGAGCTTCATCCCGGAGTCGCAATCCCCTTCGACGCTGGAGACGAAAAAGAACTGCCCGGGCTGCTCTAGCACCACCGAGTCGTTCCCGGAGGTGAGCGCCGGAGCGTTGTCCGGCATCGCGCAGCCAGCGTAGCTCAGCGCGTCCACCGGCACCACGTCGTGCTCGCCCGCCGTGTACACGAACACTGCGAGCCAATCAAAAACAACTGAGGCACCAGTCACAAACCGCGCCCTCATGTTGGCCACACGTTACTTACCTAGGATGTCGCCGACGCTAAACGACGTCGTCGTCGTGCTGACCCAGGCGTTGTAGTTGACCCCGAGAGCCCAGCCTCCAGCGTCCCCGACCATGTACGTCGCCGCGGGCGCGGGCGCCGGCAGCAAAGCGGCGACGGCGACGATGGCCATGGCCGCACGCGCAACGCGAAGCCATTTGCCGCGGAATTGAAGCGGGTGCTATGCAGGGAGTGCGTGCAGTCTCGGATGCTGCGCTTGGCATCAGAGCTTGATCGCACGTGTATATATACTACTTCTTGCGTCTCATAAAAATAAATTTGACAAAATTTGTAAAAAAACATAACAATATTTACATATTTAAATACATCTATAATAAAAAAATATATTTAGTGATTATATACAATAAATAATAATGTTTTCTTATACACTTCTCCTATATCTCTGGTGTTGCGGTTTTTTATTTATTTATTTTTGTTATTCAGGAGACAACATGTAATTTGTCATTGTTTGACAATAGAAAAAAGATACTTATTATCTTTTAGAGTTGTCCTTCTAATTGTACTACTTATCTCTTGTATTGTAAGTCGTCGCTTGGTTATAGTACCTCTCGTGCTTTGGGTTTTTTTTTTATTCAGGAGACAATATGTAATTTTGTCAATGTTTGACAATAGAAAAAAAGACACTTATTATTATCTTTTAGAGTTGTCCTTCTAATTGTACTACTTATCTCTTGTATTGTAAGTCGTTGCTTCGTTATAGTACCTCTCGTGCTTTGTTTTTTTTTTATTCAGGAGACAACATGTAATTTTGTCAATGTTTGACAATAGAAAAAAAAGACACTTATTATTATCTTTTAGAGTTGTCCTTCTAATTGTACTACTCATGTCTTGTATTGTAAGTCGTTGCTTGGTTATAGTACCTCTCTTTTTAAAAATATGTAAATGTTTAACATATTTTACTCCCTCCGCAATAATGGACAAAGTTTAAGTCAAACTTTATTAGAAATATAAATAATGAATTAGTCTTAAGTTACTGAGTTTAAAATATAATAATTATATAAATAGATTTGTCTTGAAAAATATTTTCATAAGAGTATATATATCACTTATAAATATTTTATAGAAATAAAACAAAAAGTAAAAATTATGTTTTAGAGACCATATAGCTGTCCTAAACAACTTATTTTATGGGTATAGAGGGAGTACATATGGGTGGCAACACCGTGCGGCAGCAAATAAAACAATGACACGAGTCCAATTCCGCATCTTGCTATATTCCTTGGCCGGTACATGTGTTAGGCGCCCGATTAGAGAGTCGCATGCCGCCCCCACCCAATCAATTTTTTTTCGAAAGCGTACGCTGCACGTTACTCATTAAGAAGAAGGGGAATTTGTTTACATTCCAGCGATACCATAGGCGAGATGCCGAGGTAAGGTGGACAGGACACACTGACACAAGGTGCCGGCTAAACGGCGGAGCTTCGGGGTTTGTGACTAACTGGGATACTCTAAAATGCCCCCACCCAATCAATTATTTCCGAGAAGCCAATAAATTGGGTCATTTCCAACATCGTGCAGGTAGCAAATAAAACGATGACACATCCAATAGGTTCCTCCAGCACAGTGTTGCATTCTTGTTGACTAGGACATCCGCACGGTGTTTGGTACGGTCCGTGATCACATAAACGTAACGAACACCGTGTGACCCTCTAATTCACGTCTGACACATGTCCTAACCGAGGAATAATGCAGCGTGGTGTCAGAGGGACTTATTAGACTCGTGTGTTGTCATTTTATTTGTTGACCGCACCCCGTGGCTTATTGGCTGGCTAATCAGTCATCTCGGATCCCGGCTCCTATGCTAGCCTTCTTCCATAACCGTGCACCACTCACGATCGATCGGCAGTCTCGTCTTTGGCAGCCATCGATCCTCCTCCGTCGGCTGCCACAGCCACCAACGTTCATCCTCCACCGTCCGCTCAACCTTATCGGGTCGTCACATCAGCAGCCTTCTCTTTGGGGGCTCTTCTTCTGCCGAGGGCTGAAACTCCATCCAAATCCACCACTTACTCGTTGATTGGTGTTGCACTCAGTTGTCTTAGACTACTAGATGGGTCGTCGAGGAGTCGCCAAACAAGCGCCCACCAAAAACAGTTTCATTTAAAGATAGTTTCAGTTCGTAAGATGGTGTTTTCAGTCGAGTGAACTATACAAAAGACTCCATAATTCCTACCGTTAAGAATTAAAAAAAAAAGCCTACCGTTAAGGATCATACACTCATACGTGACATGATTAGCACGGAGAGCAGTCGCGCGCTGCAAGCCAGGCGCCAGAACCAAAACCCAGCTGCGCCATAGCCATGCGTCCGTCTACACGATGCATCGTACGGCCACGCGACCATGCATGGCCGGTTTGACCTGGGCAAGCGACGATTCAAGTGTTGAAGTAGTTCCAAGTTTCATCCAAATAAAGGAGCATTGATAATTCCTTTGTGCACCTCTTCTCCTCCCACAAATATTTCTCTCTATTTTATATATATCATCCACATATAAAACCACACATGCACACACCGATTGGTTGTATGTTGAGTTCCTTCGGATCCATGGTTCGATCATGCCAATGCATTAGTTCTCCACACCTATAAGCTCCATATAAACCTTTATTAGAGTAGGGTGAGAGAGAGAGAGTGAAGGCTCATCTATAAATGCCTTGAACCACAAATACCACATATTCTGAGAGTAAGAGAGAAGGCATATCTCCTTTCAATGCCTTAGAGAGGATCCAAAAATACCACATATTGAGAGACTTGAAAGGGTTGTATTTAAGGAACTCGAGTTTTTATTGGAAATCTTGTAAAAACTCGAGCAGAGGTGGAACAACGAGCATGAGACAACGGTGCTTGACTTAATTGTTGTCTTTCAACTACTCAAGGCCCAAGTGCAGGTAAAAGCCCCATGGTTGAAAGAAACATGAGTAAGTTTGGGAGTTATGATAGTTCACTCTAGTCCGGGATGAATTCTTGTTTAGAGCATGTGTGTTTGTTAAGCATGAAAGCATTGCGGCAACTCCCGATCCATCTTCGTAGCTATTTGCTCGGGGACGAGCAAAGGGTAAGCTTGGGGAGTTTGTTGACGGTTGTTAATGATCAATTTTATATGTCAACCGAGAGAGAGAAAGAGGGGTATAATCTGTTCACCATCATAGACTTAGGGTTTAAACCGATGATTCCACAAGTTTTGGTGAATATGTGTTTTCGCGAGGGGATTATCGGGGAAAACATCCAAGGAGGCCCACATGTCATGATTACATAGAGAGAAAGACCGAACGGGTAAAATTGTATACTCTAGAAGACTCCGGAAGGCGAACCCCGGAAGCGGGGACCCACTGGCGAGTGGTGGGTCGGCCGACTCCCTTTTGGGTCGGCCGACCGGCCACCTCCACCAATCGGGTGGAGGCTCGCGGATCCCGCCTCCACCGCCTTTGAGGATGAATAATTATCGTCCGTTTAGGTCGGTTTGATCCGATGGCCGTGGTGCATCCTAGGGGGCTATATATTCGAGCCCCGGCCCCGGGTGAATACCTAATTCATTCTAGAATTCATTATTCGAGAGGTAGCCATCGGCAAAGCCGGGGTTTAGAGAGATCTCCACCCGAGAATTAGAATAGATACTCTAGATCTTCAAGTTCTACATAGGTTTAGACTAGATAGAGGAAGAATCGGGCGCTGTGCTCGGAATTCCGGATCTTCATCATCGAATTGGTATTATCTTGTATCTATTCTTGTGACTTTATTCTAAATATCATTATGTTTCTATTTATTATGTTCCTAGTTTATTCTAGTTCTACATTTGATATGGTTATGATTGGTAATAAGTTTATGTATATGTTTGCAAAGCGCTTAGCTCTCTTCCGGGGTTAGGTGGTAGATTTCATGTAAGCATGGTGCTTAGATGCCGTTTACCGCAAATGCACCCTATTGGCCGGGTCGTGTGGTAGATCGCGGAAGTGACAGTTCCGTTGAGTCCCTCGTATTCCATCCCCGTTGGTAGGTCTAAAGAACCAAAGTTGCGTAGTAAGTCCTGCTATGTCTTGGCTTGTTATAGCAATGATTCTTATACATAGATGAAGAGTCTTTTGTGCTTGTATATGATAGTGTAGAGTTGGAGTAGATGAATGACTTAGTAAATTAGAACCTACATAGGATTTATATTTCTTGCACTAATCAGATGTCAACCTCGCCTTTGTGAGTAGTCTATATCTAATCGTGTGATTTATACCCCGAGCTTATTACTTTATATTCCCTTATTTATCATGGTTTACCCCTACGCCAAAGTATGTGACTCGTGTAATCAATCACTCATAAGTAGTCGTGTTTAGCAAGTTCATCTCATTGTTTAAGTCCGTAGTTCTTTCCTTTGAGCTAAATATAAATAACGATACCGGAATACTTCCGGTAAAATGCTACGATGGTGTATTATCTCGTTCGCTTGCGGATCCCATATTTTATGTACTAGAGGAGCAGTTTCTATACCAACACTTCGGCGCCATGCTAGGGATGACAACTTAGTGTGAGTGGTGTTAGAGGTGTCAACAAGCATTTTGGCGCCGTTGCCGGGGAACGGAATAAACTTTTAGAGAAAAATTGCTTAGCGAGATACTTAGAAAATGAGTGATTGTCACTAGTCACCTCTACTTTGGCGGAGTTCACCCCGTTGTTTTTCTTTGTCTATATTTTATACGGGATATTAGCGGGATTGAATCGATTCATTCAAAACTCTCGATCATCGAGTCGGTTCAATCAAGAAGGAAGCTCGTCACCAATCAAGATGGCCGAGAAGACCTACTGGAGTTCTCTCGCTCCAACAATAGAGAACATCCGCACTTGGTCCAAAGCAATACACACTAATATGGAGTTTGAGATCAAACCAAGTCTCATCAACATGGTGCAAGCTATCCAATTCGGTGGAAAGGTACATGAAGATGCAAGTACACATCTACAGGACTTCATGGAGATTGGAAACACCATCGCCATAGATGGAGTTAAAGAAGACCTCATACTTCTTCGCCTCTTTCCATTCTCACTAGTGGGAAGAGCGAAGCGGTGGTTTTATGCAAATAAAGAAGATATCAATACATGGGCGAAGTGTTCCAAGGCCTTTCTAGCAAAATTCTTCCCAATAGGCAAAACCAATGCCTTAAGAGGAAAGATTACCAATTTCCAACACGAGAAGACGGAGACCATGTCGAAGCATGGGAGCGTTTGCAAGGATATATCCAAGATTGTCCCCATCATGGAATGGAAGAATGGTTACTCATGCAAGGTTTCTATCACGGATTAACTCCGAAGACGCGTGAGCACCTAGATGCAACCGCTGAAGGATCATTCTTATCACTCACTCTTGGGAGAGCTAAAAGACTCATGGAGAAGATAGCGAGATAATCAAAGTGGTCCCAAGACAACATTCAAGATTGTCACCGAGTGAAGAAGCAATAGAAGAAGTGAATGCATTATCAACCAAGATGGATGCCGTACTCCACCGGCTTGACCGAGGGCCAAGTACAAGGAAGATCAAAGAGTAATTGAAGCAACATATAAGCGAGAATTCAAGTCCCATCGTGAGAAAGGTTCCACATTGGGTGCAACCACCCATTAATCAAGGTACTCGGTCGGGTAATTATGCAAAGCAACCTACTTTAAGAGAGTTGGTTCTACAACGGTCCAAGATCAACTCATCTATGGAGGATAGGTTTCTTGCTAATAACAAAATCTTGGAAAACTTAAGTATTAAAATGGATAGTTTCTCCTCCGCCATTAATGATCAACTAGAGTTCAATAAAAAGATAGAAGAAAAGATAGCCAAGTTGGCCGTTGCATTGCTGTTGCCACTAACCCCGAAAGCGAGGTGAGATCTATTACTACAAGAAGAGGGAGTTCCACCGAGAGATCCTCCCTATCCAAAAGGAGCAAAAAGGCCAACCATGCTACCACCGGTGGCGAGAAGAAGAAGAGAACTTTCAACCTCGTTAGTAGAACTACCACAAAAGTACAAGATCGGGAAGCAAGACAACAATTTTGAGATACAAACTACCTACCATTCCCTAGGAGGAAGAGAGGACCACAAAGACGAGATGAGCGGTTTGGTAAGTTCGTGGAGGTAATTCAAAAGTTATATGTCAATATACCTCTGCTGGATGCCATACAGGTCCCCACTTATGCCAAGTACATAAGAGATATTCTTAACAAGAAGAGACCACTTTGCCATCCAATGAAGTGATCAAGTTAACCAAAGAATGTAGTGCGGCCATCCTCAACCAACTACCGAAAAGAAGAAAGATCCAGGATGTCCCACTATCGATCGCACAATTGGAGATCAACATTTCAATAACGCACTCGTGATCTTGGAGCAAGTGTCGGTGTGATGCCCGCAGCGAGTCTACTACAAGCTCAACCACACCGCACTTGAGCCAACATCAATGTGTCTACAACTAGCCGACCAATCGGTCCGTTATCCGTTGGGCATTCTTGAAAACATTCCGATCAAGATAAGAGAGTTCTTCGTGCCGGTAGACTTTGTAGTACTGGATATGCATCAGAGACTCAAAGGTGTCACTTATACTTGGAAGACCTTTCTTGAGCACCGCCAATGCACACATTCATGTCGGGAAGGGAGAAATCAAGTTCACTATAAATGGGCAAGAAGAGCAATTCGCATTCAAGTCGAAACAAGAGCTCAACAAATCCGCGAAGATGGTAGAAGAAGATCGACAAGTACAACTACCGAGAGACGAGAGGATGCATCTCTCGGGAACATCGTGGAATAAATATTTTGGAAGGTCCAATTCGGAGGACATTTAAAAATCCGAATCCTCGCCGGAAGGTAACTCGGTATTTATCCGCGTTTTAAATTGCATCTCTTATAATTTTCTTAGGCATATTTATTTCCAGCATTGCATTATAAAAATTTCTCAGCCCCACATAAATAATTTTACGGTGTGTGACAACCCGTCAAAAAAAAAAAATTTATTGTGGTGGCACAAAAATTTATCATTTTATGCATTTAAATTAGTTTACCTTCATTTAAATTTCTGCATTGTTTATAATTTTATCATGGCATTTAGTGCTTGGTGGGTCCCTCACCATGTGTCCCACATGTCATAGACTACACCGCACATACATCAAATCACATAATTTCATCCACTTCCACTCACCTCCACTATCCTCTCTTTTCCACCGCCAAAACCACTCAACCGACCAAAATTTCTGGATGGAGGAAAGATCACGCAATAGCATGTGAAGTGGCAGCCACATTGGCCAACCTGGTGGGGCGGCCGACCCCACCATTGGGTCGGCCGACTCCCCCCTTCCTCCTCTATAAATAGGCCTCCTCCCATGGCTTCCTTACACCACCCACACTCCAGAATTTTAGCCAAACCTTCTGCTCTCGACTTCGTGTTTCCTGGAGAGAGTTAGAGAGAAGAGGAGAAGAGTAGGAAGAGAGAAGAAGTGAGAGAGTGAGCAAGAGTTTAGTAGCAAGTGAAGGGAAGGGATAGTGCTGAGTA
This sequence comes from Themeda triandra, assembly GCA_018135685.1. Lineage (NCBI taxonomy): Eukaryota > Viridiplantae > Streptophyta > Magnoliopsida > Poales > Poaceae > Themeda > Themeda triandra. The sequence goes on from JAENPR010000085.1 coordinate 1,312,941, forward strand.
GATGACCACAAAAAATTAGTGGAGATGCTGTCCAAATAGGATAAAGAAAATCTAAAATCTAGGGGAGGTTCTGTCAAAATCAAGACCGAAGTTTAGAGCTTTTTGTCATGAAGAAAGACTAACCCTCCGGACGCCGACTACGGACGGCTAACCACTAACTTTGTGCTAATCCTTCTCTCCACTAGTATTTGTTTTTGTTTCTCTTGAGCAACTTGCAGAATGAAGAGTGCCATGAAGGGACTCGTTGGAGCTGTCTGGAACATCAGGACAAGAAGTGCATCTCGCCAAAGCTCGGTGGCTGGTTCCGACATGAGTGTCGACCCACCACCGAAGCACCGAAGCACTGTAGCAGCACTCGCACCACCACCGGCATCTCGAGAGTCCTCATGAGAACAGTGACCTCGCCACGAGAACTACCCGGGAGAAGGATGTATACAAGAAGCTCAAGAACAAGCGTTTCATCCACACGCCGTCATCGATCCGACACTTCGCTAGCGATGGTATGGCTCAAGAATTCGACACAATTTTTCCACTAGTTGGTTGGACTTCCTTTGCAAACCTCACTGAGAAGGGGATTAGGCTTTTGACCATAGAATTCCTTAGCACCCTTCGATACACGGAGTTTATTTTAGAATGTTTGCTCTGGAATATTCTATCTCTTGGAGAAACCTTAGTGACCTCCTAGGTTTCCCTCAAGATGCTCTCATAGATTTAAATACAGCACTAGGTGATTTTGATGCACATAGGTTTTGGAGCAAAGCATTTCTAGAGCACCGTACCACTTAGCACACCGCACCGCAGCCATAGAGCATCCTACGCTTAGATTTTTGCACCGTTGGATAGGAGCCACCTTTTTCCCACGATTTGATGAAAGCAAGATCGAGTAGCCGACTTGCGGTTGCTATACGCGGTTGTCAAGAAAGAAAGTGTCTCTGTCTATCTCCTAGTGAATCATTGGATGAGTGTCCCTGGTTACAAAGTAGGAAGTGTGGCCATTTGCTCGCTTATCACTCGCATTGCCACAAGCTTGAAGTTATTAGAGGGAGCTACTTTTGAGTACATTGAACATCATAGAGAATTTTATGACCTCTATACTTTTGGCCAAGGTCACTTGCGAAAAAGTGAATGATGTTTATTATGCAAAATATGGTGATCTTTGCGATCCGGTTACCTAACCTAACGAAGCGGCTTTGTATCATGTGCAAAACTATCATATTGAGTTGCGAGCGAGAACCGGTGAATGAGAGAGCACCTCGAAGAGTTCGCTCGGAGAGGGTGACAGGAAATCGTGAACCGGTTGGCGTGGTGCCGAAACCGGCCGAGAAGAACCAGCACATGCCAGTTTCAATGAGTGGAATGTACCTCAGCACCACTCACTAAACTCATGGGTGTACCCACCACAAAGCCAACCACATCAACCATTCTATGGTTACTACCCATCATACAACACCCCAGGAACATCAGAACCAGGACCATCCGAGCCAGGACCCTCACAGCCACCAAGATACTCTTATGACCCCTTTGGTACCACCGATGAAGAAGAAGAACCCCACCAAGACTTTGAGCCACGTCGCCACTCCGATGCCACCGGTTTATTTTCACCCAAAGCAACACTATGATGAACAAGTAGCTTTCCAGCACAACACCACTGCCACTCGAATCGTCATGATCGAGGTGGAATGACCAGCTCCAGTGGAACCAGAACACCACCCAGACACTGGGCACCATTCAAGAGAGCCAGGAAGAAGCTGCCTCCATGTTGCATGGCTTGGTGGACCTGTTGCACATCCACTATCCACCACCACCACCGCAAGGCTAGCTTGGGGGAGGACCCCCATTATCAAGATAAGTATTTCTTTCCTTTTGTTTCAGTTTGTTTGTTTTCAGTTTGCTTTTCTTTGGTTTGTTTTATGCATTGAAAAAAAAAATCAGAAAAACTAGAAAACCCAATAAAAATTTGCTTGCTGTTTTAAGTGTGTTTACATTTCGAGTTTGCCCTAAGATAAAACCAAATAAAAAGAGTGTACAAGTTTGCTTTCAATTTAAGTTTGCTATAAATAAAAAAATGTGTAGACTTGAGGATTGCGTGATGGAAATGATGAATAGTTGCTCTGGTCTAATTCTTTGCAAGTACCTAACTTTAAATTTGAGTTCTCCCAAGATTTGGATACACTGTTTGACAACTAGATTTACTCTACACCTGAAACCTGTGGGAGCATATGCTTAAACTAAGTCTAGGTAGTTGACGGGCATGATATGATAATAGTCTGAGCTGCTGTTCATTGTGTTCCAAAGTGCCACTAAATTCTGGAAATTTGTTTGTGAAAATTATAAATGTTTCATGATGAGTTCCTTATTTGACAGAGAGTTAAAATTCCTACCACAGCCAAACTTAATCATTAGAATAGGAAGCCTCCTCATTTGTTTAGGGCTCGTGCTGTCGGCTGTGTTGTATCCTTATGAACTCATCATACAGCTAAATCCTGGTTTCACACATTCACATGCACCCCGCTACTTCTACCCCTGGAAGTACGCACCACATAAAGCCTATTATTATCCATTGAAATTGTTCTACTCTTACACCGAGAGTGAACACCCAAAAATATTCCCTGTTCATTTCGCTAGCCACTTATCCAAAATCAATGCTCCAAGTGTTCCATTTGTTCCCAATGTGAAGTTGTCAAGATTGAGAAGTGTTCCATTCAAGAAGTATTTCATTCCTTTTTGGGCTGCAAGAATTTAAAAAAAAAGAAGAAAGAAGGAAAAATTTATGAGCCCAGTCATTGTCAAGTTTTCAAGTTCAAGTTCCAAGAAGATTCAAGTGTTGAAGTAGTTCCAAGTTTCATCCAAATAAAGGAGCATTGATAATTCCTTTGTGCACCCCTTCTCCTCCCACAAATATTTCTCTCTATTTTATATATATCATCCACATATAAAACCACACATGCACACACCGATTGGTTGTATGTTGAGTTTCTTCGGATCCATGGTTCGATCATGCCAATGCATTAGTTCTCCACACCTATAAGCTCCATATAAACCTTTATTAGAGTAGGGTGAGAGAGAGAGAGTGAAGGCTCATCTATAAATGCCTTGAACCACAAATACCACATATTCTGAGAGTAAGAGAGAAGGCATATCTCGTTTCAATGCCTTAGAGAGGATCCAAAAATACCACATATTGAGAGACTTGAAAGGGTTGTATTTAAGGAACTCTGAGTTTTTATTGGAAATCTTGTAAAAACTCCAGAACAGAGGTGGAACAACAGAGCATGAGACAACAGTGCTTGACTTAATTGTTCTGTCTTTCAACTACTCAAGGCCCAAGTGCAGGTAAAAGCCCCATGGTTGAAAGAAACATGAGTAAGTTTGGGAGTTATGATAGTTCACTCTAGTCCGGGATGAATTCTTGTTTAGAGCATGTGTGTTTGTTAAGCATGAAAGCATTGCGGCAACTCCGATCCATCTTCAGTAGCTATTTGCTCGGGGACGAGCAAAGGGTAAGCTTGGGGAGTTTGTTGACGGTTGTTAATGATCAATTTTATATGTCAACCGAGAGAGAAAGAGGGGTATAATCTGTTCACCATCATAGACTTAGGGTTTAAGGCGATGATTCCACAAGTTTTGGTGAATATGTGTTTTCGCGAGGGGATTATCGGAAAACATCCAAGGAGGCCCACATGTCATGATTACATAGAGAGAAAGACCGAACGGGTAAAATTGTATACTCTAGAAGACTCCGAAGGCGAACCCCGGAACGGGGACCCACTGGCGAGTGGTGGGTCGGCCGACTCCCTTTTGGGTCGGCCGACCGGCCACCTCCACCAATCGGGTGGAGGCTCGCGGATCCCGCCTCCACCGCCTTTGAGGATGAATAATTATCGTCCGTTTAGGTCGGTTTGATCCGATGGTGTGGTGCATCCTAGGGGGCTATATATTGAGCCCCGGCCCCCGGGTCGAATACCTAATTCATTCTAGAATTCATTATTCGAGGTAGCCATCGGCAAAGCCGGGGTTTAGAGAGAGATCTCCACCGAGAATTAGAATAGATACTCTAGATCTTCAAGTTCTACATAGGTTTAGACTAGATAGAGGAAGAATCGGGCGCTTGTGCTCGGAATTTCGGATCTTCATCATCGAATTGGTATTATCTTGTATCTATTCTTGTGACTTTATTCTAAATATCATTATGTTTCTATTTATTATGTTCCTAGTTTATTCTAGTTCTACATTTGATATGGTTATGATTGGTAATAAGTTTATGTATATGTTTGCAAAGCGCTTAGCTCTCTTCCCGGGGGTTAGGTGGTAGATTTCATGTAAGCATGGTGCTTAGATGCCGTTTACCCGCAAATGCACCCTATTGGCCGGGTCGTGTGGTAGATCGCGGAAGTGACAGTTCCGTTGAGTCCCTCGTATTCCATCCCCGTTGGTAGGTCTAGCGAACCAAAGTTGCGTAGTAAGTCCTGCTATGTCTTGGCTTGTTATAGCAATGATCCTTATACATAGATGAAGAGTCTTTTGTCTTGTATATGATAGTGTAGAGTTGGAGTAGATGAATGACTTAGTAAATTAGAACCTACATAGGATTTATATTTCTTGCACTAATCGATGTCAACTTTGCCTTTGTGAGTAGTCTATATCTAATCTCTCGTGTGATTTATACCCCGAGCTTATTACTTTATATTCCCTTATTTATCATGGTTTACCCCTCGCAAAGTATGTGATTTGTGTAATCAATCACTCATAAGTAGTCGTGTTTAGCAAGTTCATCTCATTGTTTAAGTCCGTAGTTCTTTCCTTTGAGCTAAATATAAATAACGATACCGGAATACTTCCGGTAAAATGCTACGATGGTGTATTATCTCGTTCGCTTGCGGATCCCATATTTTATGTACTAGAGGAGCAAGTTTCTATACCAACACTTCTGGCGCCATGCTAGGGATGACAACTTAGCGTGAGTGGTGTTAGAGGTGTCAACATATGTCTACATGTTCTACCACAAGTATAATCCTAAGCATGAATGACATGTCAACCAATGGTACCTTGCTTTGTCGAAGGAGAGGCATGTCAAGTAGTGGTGGGTGCATTCAACACATGTTTGAGAAATCAAGAATGTTCAACTCATTCCTTAGCTTGCAAAACCTTCTTTCATCAAGTGGCTTGGTGAGGATGTCGGCAAGTTGATCATCGGTGCCCACACTTTCAATGGAAATGTCACCCTTTTGTTGATGATCTCTTATAAAGTGATGCCTTATGTCAATGTGCTTTGTTCTTCCATGTTGAACCGGGTTTTGTGTCATCTTGATTGCACTTTCATTATCACAAAACAATGGCACATTCTTGAAGTTGATGCCATAATCCTTCAAAGTTGACTTCATCCAAAGCAATTGTGCACAACAACTCCCCGCACTAACATATTCGGCTTCGGCGGTAGAGATTGCCACACTATTTTGTTTCTTTGAGGACCATGACACAAGTGATCTTCCAAGAAGTTGACATGTACCACTTGTGCTCTTTCTATTGATCTTGCAACCACCATAGTCGGAGTCCGAATATCCAATTAATTCAAACTTTGACCCCTTGGGATACCACAATCCAACATCTCTTGTTTGCTTCAAGTACCTCAATATTCTCTTTGCGGCCGTGAGATGACTCTCTCTAGGTGAGGCTTGATATCTAGCACACATGCAAACACTAAACATGACATCCGGCCTTGATGCGGTGACATAGAGTAGGCTTCCAATCAATGACCGATATTCCTTTTGATTCACCATATTGCCCTCAAAATCACTATCAAGATTCCCATTGGTGCCCATTGGAGTGAAAATTGGCTTTGCATCTTGCATTCCAAACTTTTTCAACATGTCCCTTATGTATTTTCCTTGACTTACAAATGTCCCATTCTTCAATTGCTTGACTTGAAGACCAAGGAAATAGCTAAGTTCACCAATCATGGACATCTCAAATTCTTTTGTCATCATTTCACCGAATTCTTAACAATATACTTGATTGGTTGATCCAAAGATGATATCATCAACATAGATTTGCACAATGAAGAGATCATTACCAATCTTCTTGGTGAATAGAGTAGTATCAACCTTGCCCATAATGAACCCCTTGGAGTGAAGAAAAGTCTTCAATCTCTCATACCATTCTCTAGGTGCTTGCTTCAAGCCATACAAAGCTTTCTTCAATTTGTACACATGGTTGGGTCTCTTCTCATCTTCAAAACCGGGAGGTTGCTCAACATATACTAGCTCATTGATGATCCCATTGAGAAATGCACTCTTGACATCCATTTGATATAAGTTGATGTTATGGGCACATGCATAAGCCAATAGAATCCTTATTGCCTTCAATCTTGCCACGGGAGCATATGTTTCATCATAATCAAGACCTTCAACTTGAGTATAGCCTTGTGCAACTAGTCTTGCTTTGTTTCTAATCACAACACCATCTTGATCTTGCTTGTTTTTGAAAACCCATTTGGTTCCAATGACATTGTGATCCTCAGGCCTCTCAACTAACTCCCACACATCATTTCTTGTGAAGTTATTAAGCTCTTCTTGCATTGCCATGATCCAATCGGCATCATCCAAGGCTTCCTCAACTTTCTTTGGCTCTTTGGTTGACACAAATGATGCATACTCACAAATCATAGCCACTCTTAATCTTGTTTGCACACCACTTCTAATATCACCAATGACACTATCAATTGGGTGATCTCTTGCAACATGTTGTGGTTGTAGCACTTGCACTTGATTGCTTGAACTTGGTTGATCACTTGGCTTGTCTTCATTTGATGAACTAGCACCATGATCTTGCACTTGAGCATTGCTAGCTTGCCTCAATGGAGAATTTAGCACTTCATCTTTATCATCTTGTACATCAACCACTTGCTTTGCTCTTATGTCACCAATGTCCATGTTCTTCATAGCTTCAACCAATTGGTTTCCACCAACATCTTCTAGATTCTCATCTTCATCTTGTGATCCGTTGGTTTCATCAAATTGCACATCATGGACTTCCTCTCTAATGCCACTTGAATTGTTCCAAACTCTATAAGCCTTGCTTGTAGTTGAATAACCGAGTAGGAACCCTTCATCACATCTCTTTTCAAACTTCCCCAATCAAGTGCCCTTTCTCAAGATGTAGCATTTGCAACCAAATACTCTAAAATAGCCAATGTTGGGCTTTCTTCCATGAAGTAACTCATATGGGGTCTTCTCAAGCAAAGTATGACAATAGAGCCTATTAATATAGTAGCATGCCATGTTGATTGCTTCATCCCAAAATGATTGACTAACATTGTACTCATGAATCATTGATCTAGCCATATCAAGCAATGTTCTATTCTTCCTCTCAACTAGGCCATTTGATTGTGGAGTGTATTTGGCCGAGAATTGATGACCAATGCCATAGTGATCACACAATTCTTCCATTCTTGTATTCTTGAACTCACTCCCATTGTCACTTCTCACTTTCTTGATTCTCATGTCAAACTCATTGTGAACTCTAGTGAGAAAAGTCTTGAAGGTGTCATACACTTCACTCTTGTCACTAAGAAAGAATACCCATGTGAATCTTGTGAAGTCATCCACTATGACAAATCCATACTTGTTGCCACCAATACTTGTGTATGTAGTTGGGCCAAATAGATCCATGTGCAACAACTCAAATGCCTTGCATGTGCTCATTATACTCTTCTTTGGATGTGAACTTCCAACTTGCTTCCCGGCTTGACATGCACTACACAACTTGTCCTTCTCAAATACAACATCTTTCAAGCATTCAACAAGATTGTGTTGTGTGAGCTTCTTCAATTGTTTCATGCCAACATGCCCAAGCCTTCTATGCCAAAGCCAACCCAAACTTGATTTTGATATCAAACATGTTGTCAAAGAAGCTTCACTAGTGTTGAAATCAACAAGATAGAGATTCTCATATCTAAAGCCTTTGAACACCAAGTTGGAGCCATCAAGAGAAACTACCTCAACATCATTTGCCCCAAAAATGCACTTGTAGCCTCGATCACAAATTTGTGCCACGGAGAGAAGATTGAAATCCAAGCTTTCAACTAGCATCACATTGGAGATACTCATGTCATTTGATATTGCAATCTTGCCCAAACCAACAACCTTGCCTTTCTTGTTATTGCCAAAAGTAATTGACTCAATGCCACTATCATTCTTCTCAATTGAATCAAACATTCTTGATGTGCCGGTCATGTGTTGAGAACACCCACTATCAATGATCCAATGCCTTCCTCCGGCTTTATAGTTCACCTACAAGCAAATCAATGAAGCTTAGGTACCCATTTTTGCTTGGGTCCTTGTAGGTAAGTGACTAAGCTCTTTGGTACCCAAATAGCCTTCTTCTTTGGGCCAACAATTGGTGTACCAACAAACTTAGCTTGCACACCTTTCACACCCTTGGTAAGCACATAACAAGAATCAAAAGGTATAGCATTGTCAAGTTTCTTGTTTTGTTGCTTCTTGTTGCAATTTTGCTCTAGGTGCCCAACTTGCTTGCATCTATAGCAAAACCGACCATTGCTCTTCACAAAGCTAGGCTTTGGAGTTGCAAAGGCCGACTTGCCCTTCTTGGGGGTATAGCCCAATCCCTCTTTGTTAAGAGAGAACCTTTGGCTACCCAAGCACTTTAGCAAGCGGGCCTCACCACCATAGGCTTTGCCTAAGGCATGAGTGAGCTCATCCACCTCCTTCTTGAGAGTCTCATTCTCAACCATAAGTGTAGCATCACAAGTGAAGCCATCACTAGTAGTAGAGATAGAGTCGGTGGTGGTGGTGGATGATGTGCTACAAGAAGGGTTAGCATTTGTCATGATGATAGGTTGATAAAATGACTCATCAATGATGTCACAAGTAAGACCTATATCACATGATGCAATAACCACTTTCTTTGCTTGTTGCTCAAGTAGAAGTGAGTGAGCTTCTTTAAGCTTAGAATGAGCATCACCAAGCTTCTCATGGTCTACCACTAGACTCTCATGAGTGGTCATAAGCTCGCCTAGGGCTTTCTCAAGTATTTCTACTTTCATTGAAAGCTTCTTGCACTCCTTTTCCTTGGCAATAGCTATATCTCTAGTTTCTTGCATCAAGTCATATAATTGATCCTTAGAAGGTTCATCATCATCATCAACATTATCAACATCGTGAGCATATTCTATCTCACTATCATCGTCACTATCATCATATTGTACCTTGGTTTCCTTGGCCATGAAGCACGATGGTGATGAAGAAAATAGTGAAGACTTCTTGTTGATGGCGATGGAAGCCATAGCCTTGTTGCTTGTATCTTCATCTTCATCATCATTGTCACTTTCCCAAGTGACCACAAATGCACCATTCTTGCCCTTCTTGAGTGTCATCTTGGCCTCATGCTTCTTCTTCTCAAACTTGCCCTTGATGTAGTTTTTCTTCTTCTCATATGGGCATTCGGCTTGTAGATGCTCGGTGCTATCACAATTGAAGCACTTTCTTGGTTGCTCTTGCTTCTTGAAGTTGTTTCTCTTGAAGCCTCTTCTCTTGATGAACATGTGTCCCATCTTCTTCACCACAAGAGCAAGTGCCTCATCATCAATCTCAAAGTCACCATCTTCCTCATTGGTTTCTTCTTCTTCAAAGATTGGTGCTTTGCCCTTGGAGGATGTGGCTTGGAATGCCACGGTCTTCTTCTTCTTCTCCTCTTCTACCTTCTCATCATCTTGATCAAATTTGTCATATGTCAAGACTTCACCAAGCAAATCATTTGGCTTCTTATTCTCAAGCCCATCTCTTTGTAGCATTAGCTTCAACATCTTGAAGCTCTTCGGCAAGCAAATCAAGAACTTGTGACAAAAGTCTTCGTCTTTTGTCTTGTGCCCCAAACTCTTGAGATCATTCACAATCACTTGTAGACGATGAAACATTTCAATGATAGTTTCATCCTCCTTCTTCTTGAAGTTCTCGAACTCACTCTTGAGTCCATATAGCTTGGCACTCTTCACAACCTTGGTGCCCTCATAGGTCTCACCCAACCTAGTCCACACTTCACTTGCAAGCTCCAAATCCTTGATTCCCTCAAACACCTTTGTATCAATGCCATTGTATAGGGTGTTGAGAGCCATTCTATTGCATGTGATGTTGGATTTGTCCTCATATTTGAGATGATCATTATCAAGAATAGCATAGTCATGCAATGTAACTTGCAAGACTCTCTCTTGTATTGAACCAAGATACATGATCATCTTTCTCTTCCAATGATCAAAGGAACTAACTCCATCAAACATAGGCGGTTTGCCCCCAACATGGTTGAACACGATTTGAGCCATCTTAACATCGTAGGATGTTAAGCCTTGCACTAAAACGGTGACCTCGGCTCCGATACCACTTGTAAGGTCCTAGATGGCTAGAGGGGGTGAATAGCCTATAAAAATTTCTACAAACTCACTAAGCAAACTTCGTTAGATACACAAACGGCGGAAAGCAAGTTTTGCTTAGCCTACTAGATGTTGCAAGCCTCCTATCCAAACAATTCTAGTAGGTGATCACTAGCACAAACAATAGCTACCACTAGTGATCAAGAGTTCTACCCACGGGATTTAATCTACACAAGAAGTGGTTCCCGACCGACCACACAAGCAATTCTACCTTGTAAGAATGTAAACAAGATAATGCAAGAGAGGATGAGACTTGTTATACCGACGCGTCGAGTCGAGGTTGCCAATCACCAAGAAGATGAACAATCAATCACAATCGGCAACACACAAAGGATGATGACCAATCACCGGGAGACAAGATGAACACAATGATTTATCCCCGGATGTTCACTTGGGCACCGCCAAGCTACGTCACCCGTTGTGTCGATCAACACCTAGATGGTCCTTTGGTGTGACCCTCAAGCCACTTGCCCCGCAAGGCACTTCCCCGCAAAGGAAACCACAAGGCGCCACTCTCAAGCGTGATACTCAACGACACGCGCAATCCAATAGAGTTACTCTTCGCGATCCCCGCGAGGTGAGCACAAGAACCTCTCACAAATCAACCGGAGGTGGCCAAGAACATACACCTTCTCTTGCCAACGCCTCCAACAATCTCCAAGCCGGCTAGGAGCGGTACTCTCCAAGAGTAACAAGAAATCCACCGGCTAAACCACCCACAAGTGCCACTAGAATGCTCTCAAGCAATGCAATGCACTAGGTGATATCTCAATCTCACTTTGGATTCACAATCAAGCAAGAGAGATGAGAGGGAGAGTGTTTCTTCAGCTCAAAGGATGAATGAATGAGTTGGGAGAGCCAAGAGAGGGAGCCAAGCCCGGCCTCCTATCTATTTATAGACCCAACACTTCAAACTAGCCGTTACCCCTCGGGGCGCAAATTCCACTGCGCCGGACGCGTCCGCCGCGGGCCGCCGACAGCGTCCCGCGCCTCGGCTCCCAGCAGCGCGCGCCCGAACGACCGTTGGCGCCGCGGCCAACCACGTGCCGCCACATCGGCGTCCGGCGCGGCGTCCGGCGCCCGCGTCCGCTCGCAACGCCGCGCTCTGGAACTTTCTGTTCCGAGTCCGGCGTGCGCCGGACGCGGCACCTGCGCGTCCGCCGCCTTCTGTCAGAACCCCTGCTCTGCGCCGAGCCGCAACACGCGCCGGACGCAGCACAGTAACACGCGCCGAAAACCAGAAACTTTCTGGTCGGCGTCCGCCGCCCGCCGGACGCGTCCGTCCAGCGTCCGGCGCCTCTGCCAGGCGCAGCCTCTGTCTTTTCGTCGCCGTGTCGTGACACCAACTTCTCCAACATGCTATCCAACAAGTATACCAACTTGATCATCAGAGATAGCATGATTTCAACCAAATTTTGCATCCGGCGCAATAGAAAATATGCATCCATTTTTCTCGAAAGCGCCGAATCCCACCTCACAGGCTCGGCGGGAGGAAGAGAGGGACCCAAACCCATCTCTACCCTGCAAACCACAGCACACCCAAACGCCACCTTTGTAAATGTGCCAACACCACCAAGTGTACATCTCCATGTGTTTGTGTGTTAGCTTTTCACAACCATTTCCCAAAGGTTAGGTTAGCTCACTAGGCCCTACATGCAATGCACTTCATGAATTCACCTAGTGGCACCCGTGCGTCGAATAGCCGATAAGACTTCCCCTCTTAATAGTGCGGCTATCGATCCTAAACCACTCACACCCTCTATGGTGTCTTGAGTGCAAAAACAAAATGGCCCTATCGGTTATACCTTTGCCTTGAGCCCATTTTGTTCCTCCAAATGATATGAACACTTCACACCATCATGTGACCGTCTCGATCCATCGACCTCGACTTTACTTGCCCTTCACCGTGCATCGGTCCATCGGCGCCTAGTCTTGCCCGAGCTTCACCATCGCATGGTCCTTCACTCCGAAGCCTCGACTAGCCCTTCACCTTCAACACCGGTCCATGGAGCCAAGCATCGTCTTGATCTTCATCTTTGATCATATGACACGTGTCATGCTTCATATTCAATATGCTCATCATGTGGACAACTTTTCTATAAATCAACCACTTAGATAAACAAGGTTAGTCCTAGGTTTCATCAATTAGCCAAAAACAAACTAGGGACTTTCACTTGTTGACGTAGGCTGACGCGTCGAGGTACGGCGCGGTTGCGCTCGAGCGTTTGTCCCCGGGAATCCCGTTGTATGGTGGTCGGGGCGGGATGGACGGGTCGACGCCTGCGCCGCTCCTGAATGTGTCAGTCATCATCCCTCGAGTGGTGGTGGATTGCCTTGAGGAGCTGGCGATCCAGACGACGGGACTGAGCAGAGGGTTTTGGGGGTACGGAGAGTTGAAAATGGCATTTGGGAGGACGTCGTACGCGGCATAGTGCACGGCGTGGTGGAATAGTGGCCCGCCATCCCCGAATCCAGGATATGGGCGGCGTAATGGTGGAAGCGACCGGCGTACTACCCACATTACGTGCCCTGTAGCCATGGAGTTAGGCGGGGTTGGTGTACTACGGCACCGAATCCGTAGCCACGTGAGTGCCACCGGAAAAGCGATCTTGGGAGACGGGTTCGGCGGCTGTCCGCTCGAGCGGTTTCCGTCACCGTCTCGAGCGGTCGCTCGCTCGAGCGGTCTCCGTCATCGCTCGAGCGGACGTGCGGGCATTCCTTGCGGCGGCTATCTTTTGGCCGGGTCACGGGCTTGACAACGGGCCGGCCCATTATGAGGCGTGAGTGGGAACAGGGAATTTCATTGTTTTGACTTATTTGGGATTAGGGAGAGCAAAGCGGGGGCTTGCTTGCCTCTAAACCCCAAGATTAGGGCCACTGTCTAGGTACCCGACAAGTAGGGTAGGGGTGTGTGGGCGTTGGCGTCTCGCCGTCGCCGTCTGTAAAACTTTGTTTGGGGTCTCTCCCCCGCCTCCTCTTAATGAAATACGGGCACAATGCCTGCTCGCGAAAAAAATACCGAAACAAAAAAAAAACTCTTTGTGGTATAGGTAGATTTGCCTAATTTCTAGTTTTTTTCTCTTCTATTTGTTATCTTTGGTTGATCAATTTCATTTTGGGTGTATATAAGTTAATTAAATTGGATATATATGCATATATTGTTTGCTATGAGATGTTTGAATGGATTAAATGCTTAGTAGTCAAATTTGAGTTGGTTTTGATGGATAAATTCATGAGATAACTTTTAGTAAGTGGATTGAATGGATATATGTCTTATGAAAGTATTCAAACAAGTTGACATAGCATAAGTGTTGAAATTTGTCCTATACTGAAAATCTGAGCTAACTGAGATCAAGTATGCAGATAGAGGGTTGTAGTCCTGGCTAGACCGATAATTTTAATTGCACATTAGTTTTGATTAGTCGTTATGATTTTTTTTAGAAATTACTATCATCTGTTAATCCTCTTTAAAGTAGTGTAATCTGTTTTTTTTTTTTAGAAAAGGTAGTGTAATCTAGACATCCAGCAGAACTATCTAGGAAAAGTCAAATAATTAAAATTATAATAAGTTTATTGGGGCCAACTCGACTGAAGAATCGGACCAGACCACCAGAGCATGTATGCATCACTCTGCTTATTCGTAAGTTGGTACTGAAAATACTCGATCTGTAGTACTAATAGTAAACGCCCATGCGTTGCGAACCGCTATTACAGACGCAGGTGTGCGCTGCTGAGACCCTCGAGATCAAGCAAGGAGACCGCCGCCTGACGTCTCAACGTGACGGCAATCCGCTCGCAGATCACTGGACGATGATGGCGAGCTTCATCCCGGAGTCGCAATCCCCTTCGACGCTGGAGACGAAAAAGAACTGCCCGGGCTGCTCTAGCACCACCGAGTCGTTCCCGGAGGTGAGCGCCGGAGCGTTGTCCGGCGTCGCGCAGCCAGCGTAGCTCAGCGCGTCCACCGGCACCACGTCGTGCTCGCCCGCCGTGTACACGAACACTGCGAGCCAATCAAAAACAACTGAGGCACCAGTCACAAACCGCGCCCTCATGTTGGCCACACGTTACTTACCTAGGATGTCGCCGACGCTAAACGACGTCGTCGTCGTGCTGACCCAGGCGTTGTAGTTGACCCCGAGAGCCCAGCCTCCAGCGTCCCCGACCATGTACGTCGCCGCGGGCGCGGGCGCCGGCAGCAAAGCGGCGACGGCGACGATGGCCATGGCCGCACGCGCAACGCGAAGCCATTTGCCGCGGAATTGAAGCGGGTGCTATGCAGGGAGTGCGTGCAGTCTCGGATGCTGCGCTTGGCATCAGAGCTTGATCGCACGTGTATATATACTACTTCTTGCGTCTCATAAAAATAAATTTGACAAAATTTGTAAAAAAACATAACAATATTTACATATTTAAATACATCTATAATAAAAAAATATATTTAGTGATTATATACAATAAATAATAATGTTTTCTTATACACTTCTCCTATATCTCTGGTGTTGCGGTTTTTTATTTATTTATTTTTGTTATTCAGGAGACAACATGTAATTTTGTCATTGTTTGACAATAGAAAAAAGATACTTATTATCTTTTAGAGTTGTCCTTCTAATTGTACTACTTATCTCTTGTATTGTAAGTCGTCGCTTGGTTATAGTACCTCTCGTGCTTTGGGTTTTTTTTTTTATTCAGGAGACAACATGTAATTTTGTCAATGTTTGACAATAGAAAAAAAGACACTTATTATTATCTTTTAGAGTTGTCCTTCTAATTGTACTACTTATCTCTTGTATTGTAAGTCGTTGCTTCGTTATAGTACCTCTCGTGCTTTGTTTTTTTTTATTCAGGAGACAACATGTAATTTTGTCAATGTTTGACAATAGAAAAAAAAAGACACTTATTATTATCTTTTAGAGTTGTCCTTCTAATTGTACTACTCATGTCTTGTATTGTAAGTCGTTGCTTGGTTATAGTACCTCTCTTTTTAAAAATATGTAAATGTTTAACATATTTTACTCCCTCCATAATAATGGACAAAGTTTAAGTCAAACTTTATTAGAAATATAAATAATGAATTAGTCTTAAGTTACTGAGTTTAAAATATAATAATTATATAAATAGATTTGTCTTGAAAAATATTTTCATAAGAGTATATATATCACTTATAAATATTTTATAGAAATAAAACAAAAAGTAAAAATTATGTTTTAGAGACCATATAGCTGTCCTAAACAACTTATTTTATGGGTATAGAGGGAGTACATATGGGTGGCAACACCGTGCGGCAGCAAATAAAACAATGACACGAGTCCAATTCCGCATCTTGCTATATTCCTTGGCCGGTACATGTGTTAGGCGCCCGATTAGAGAGTCGCATGCCGCCCCCACCCAATCAATTTTTTTTCGAAAGCGTACGCTGCACGTTACTCATTAAGAAGAAGGGGAATTTGTTTACATTCCAGCGATACCATAGGCGAGATGCCGAGGTAAGATGGACAGGACACACTGACACAAGGTGCCGGCTAAACGGCGGAGCTTCGGGGTTTGTGACTAACTGGGATACTCTAAAATGCCCCCACCCAATCAATTATTTCCGAGAAGCCAATAAATTGGGTCATTTCCAACATCGTGCAGGTAGCAAATAAAACGATGACACATCCAATAGGTTCCTCCAGCACAGTGTTGCATTCTTGTTGACTAGGACATCCGCACGGTGTTTGGTACGGTCCGTGATCACATAAACGTAACGAACACCGTGTGGCCCTCTAATTCACGTCTGACACATGTCCTAACCGAGGAATAATGCAGCGTGGTGTCAGAGGGACTTATTAGACTCGTGTGTTGTCATTTTATTTGTTGACCGCACCCCGTGGCTTATTGGCTGGCTAATCAGTCATCTCGGATCCCGGCTCCTATGCTAGCCTTCTTCCATAACCGTGCACCACTCACGATCGATCGGCAGTCTCGTCTTTGGCAGCCATCGATCCTCCTCCGTCGGCTGCCACAGCCACCAACGTTCATCCTCCACCGTCCGCTCAACCTTATCGGGTCGTCACATCAGCAGCCTTCTCTTTGGGGGCTCTTCTTCTGCCGAGGGCTGAAACTCCATCCAAATCCACCACTTACTCGTTGATTGGTGTTGCACTCAGTTGTCTTAGACTACTAGATGGGTCGTCGAGGAGTCGCCAAACAAGCGCCCACCAAAAACAGTTTCATTTAAAGATAGTTTCAGTTCGTAAATGGTGTTTTCAGTCGAGTGAACTATACAAAAGACTCCATAATTCCTACCGTTAAGAATTAAAAAAAAAAAAAAGCCTACCGTTAAGGATCATACACTCATACGTGACATGATTAGCACGGAGAGCAGTCGCGCGCTGCAAGCCAGGCGCCAGAACCAAAACCCAGCTGCGCCATAGCCATGCGTCCGTCTACACGATGCATCGTACGGCCACGCGACCATGCATGGCCGGTTTGACCTGGGCAAGCGACGATACCAGCCACGGCCAGGCCAGCTCTGACGACATCAGTGAAGAACAGGGCAGGGAGCAGGCACTCATGCTTGCCACATGATGATATCGGACAGTGTGGTATGGACGGGAAGCGCGCGGGCAGGAACAGAAGTTACAGAACAGGAAGCGACGGCGACACGGCTGCTTCTGTCCGCACACAGTTGCCATACAGTTGCTTGTGGAACATGAACATGCCAGCCAGACGCGGCACGGGCGCGAAAAAGACTCGATGATGAGACACGGGCTCGGCCCGTGCGTACGTCCTTTGCTTGCTGACAGGCTCCAATTCCCGGAAGAAATCAGATCAGATCGCGCCGTGGAAGTATTGCTTCCGACGACTTCCCAGTAGGGTGGTGCTAGATCTACAGCTCTGCTGTCAAGAGAGTAATTTTTTTTTTATTTTTCAAAGAAAAAAAAGTGAGAGCAATCTTTATTTCTTCGGATTTATGACCTTCTCGGGGTCTAGTTATAAACTCTTCTTCGATGTGCAATAAAAATTGGCATGCTCTCGTGACTGTTATGTTCAAAGAAAAAAAATACCGATTTCATCTTGTGTTAGAATTTGATGTATGCCAAGAGGATATTGGTGTTGGAAGACTAAGAAACAATATAATTCACGCGAGGACCGAGCATAGCTCGGTTGGTTAGCTCCTGGTGGTAGGAGCAACCGGTCCTAGGTTCGATTCCTGGAATTAATCAACCTAGGGGCCTCACCTAGGGGGATTTTTCTCCTGTTTTCTTCTGCAGCCTCTCTCCGCTTGGTGCCACAATGGGATTGCGACGTACCCGTCGTCTACGGGCCTTGATGGTCCCGGTAATCTCAAGAAGGACGCAGTCTTCCGATCTGTGTGTAGTTGTAGGTCTAGTTGTACATGTGTGTGGCGTGAGTGTGTGTGTGGGTGGTGCGGTGTGCGTTTGTGCATGTACCAGATACTACAGCTGTACCCAATAAGAGGCTTAAAAAACAATATAATTCACGCATTTTCATGTTTTTTCGTCACAGTATAGTAGTAGTGACAATGAGTTAATCTAGATTATCTTGTGTTGTTGCAACGGTTGAAGAAGGGGGATTGTAGTGTTGTACACATAGTTTCGGCTTTCATGTTTGATCTTGGTTAGGATTGTATTTTATACTTTTGCTTTCTTCTGTCAACATGAATGGCAAATGCCCCCTTCGAATAAAGTCATACTCCTGCATAATGCTTGTGTTGCTTGTTCACTTAACAATGTGAGCTCTCTCTCTCTCTCTCTCTCTCTTTGGTTGTAGAGTATCTATGTCTTATAAACATCCAACCCTTGAATTTTACACTAGAATATGATTGAATCGAGGAATCGAGGAGCAACTCTTCGTGTCATAACACCTACTTGTAGTCGTTGTCGGCAGAAGTTGCCTCCATTAGACATGGGTGGGTGTTAATGACAATCGGATTAAGAGTTGTCTCATTATGCTACACAGGTTTATGTCGAAGATTTTTGACAAAATTGTTGATTCTATCTAAAGTCGACCTAATTACCTAGCGGTCATTTTGACTGTATGAGAACTATTTAACCATTTACTATTATTAATACAAATATTATATGCAAAATATTTAAAGTCATATAATATAGATAAGTACTAGTTGGACTACACAGGTTTACAGGATGTATGTGACAGCCTGGCAATATATACTATAGTAAATATCACATTAGACTACTTCTTTGTTTTTATTGGGAATGAAGCAAAATTTATCAACCAATGAGAATTGAGAACCGGCCGCTCTTCATCCATGCCTTTAGCCATGGAATGGATCCAAAAGACGTTTGACGCACGTTTAACCCGTGCCCCAGGTCCATGCACGTCGATTGGATAACATGTCTAACATGTACATGTACAGTATGAATCAATTTTTTCTATAGTTACCCTAAGTTAAACTTTAAAATTTGGCCGCAACTATAAGAAAGAGAACCAATATTTATGATATTAAAATTAATATAGTATTATATATTGAAATATTTTTCATAATTTATTAATTTGGTGTCACAAAATTTGTTATATATATTTTATAGATTTGATTAAATTTGAAAATATTTGACTTAAGACAATCTAAAAGTTGATTTATTCGGAGGGAGTACATCTGCCGAATTTGGAGACCAAAACTTTTTTGTTACAGTTGTCTCGTGCTCCTCCAAAACAACTTTATTACAATACCCAACTAAATTATTCAGTTTTGATAAAATTATTTAAAATGGAAAATAAAATAAATGCCATTACAATATATTTTCTTACTATAAGTTCCCAATTCCGATGTTGCTTTTTTATTAATCTTAGTCAAATATTACACAGGTTAATTTTTAGAATTAGAGTTGCACTATTTTGACGAGGCAGTAATTTTCTTTCTACAGTTTACAAAATTGCGAGGTTTCAGCTCCTCCTTTCTCTCTCGCACACAACCACCTCCTCTGCTCCCTGCTCCCTGACTGCCTCCCTGTCAAGCTAGCAGTACAGCTCTGTGCAAGATTCATCCTGCCACAGGTCCCCTCGCTGCCGCAGCTCGCCTGCACAGAGATTCGCTGCTGCTCTTGTCGGCAGGCTCGCTTCCTGGTCGCATTCCGCTGCCGCAGCACCACCGCCTCGATCTGCTCTGCTCCTCCGCCACTCGCCAGATTCGATTGATGTGGTGTGCTCTTGGAGCCAGCAGGGGCTGCTGCAATTCGGCGCCAGCTTCCCGTGCTCCCATCCACCCCCGACTTTGATGAGGCTCTCCCATTGTGAGAGCCACTGCGCCGGCCCCTTCCGCTTCATCCCCTGCCTCCCCCAATCCAAAGATGCGAGCCGCGACGCCGCCTCTCCGCCGCCGGCCGCCGTCGCCGAGGAGGAGCCGCCTCCGGTTCAGAAGATAGAGGTGCCGGTAGCCGCCGGAAAGGACGACGGCGACGACGCTGAGAAGCCAGCGGCGCCGGCGCCGGGTAAGAGTTGCCTGAAGAAAACCAGCTGCGGCGATGACCAGTGTGCCGACAAAGGCAATGTGAAGTGGCTGGATTTGCTTGGGAAAGATCTGACACAGATTAAGGAGTACGAGCCAAGGTATATCTCATCTTTCTCCATGAACTTGCCGCAGCTGTCCATGAAATTGGAATCTTGGATTAGTGTAGCATCCACTTGATGGTTCAATTGCTCCTCATGCGCTGCTGATGTTCTGTTGCACATGCATTTGGATCAAACTAGATGAATTCTCCACATGTTTCGATTTTAGCGAGCTAAGTTTCTGCTAGACACGGTTCTTGTTAAACTAGTTTTGTTGTGTTGACCTGCGCGTAAGTGTGAAACCATGCTTATATGCCAGCCAGATAGGATCAAAGATATTTGCATTTGTTTAGGTCCGATGATGGCTGACATTGTCTTGCTATTCTAGGATAGAGCAAGTCTACACTCTACTTGTACTAAACAACTTGGGAAACTTGGTCATGGTGTTTCCGTCAAACATTTAGCCATGTAGGAGTAGGTGTACACCCAGTAAATAAGGAAACAATGTTTTTGGGTGGCACTGCATTTATCTGTGCATGATTGTACACTTGTAGCAGAGGTTAAGTTTGCATTTTTGTTCAGATGACCATTCCAATTTTGCACATAAATCGCAATTGGATTTATTGTTGTTTGAGTGTGTATTACATAATCTTTCAGTTCTCTTAAGGAAAACGCGAATACTAAATTACACTATATGCTCACATTTTTATATTCTATCAGCTTCATATTTGTATATATACTAGCAAAATTACATTGAAGCAGTCTGAGTGCATGGTTTCATTTCATCTGAGCATACTTGATTTCTCAATTTTACTGCATAATTTCATACTGCTGTCAGTCATTGTTGATCTCTATATTCTCATTATTTTTTTGTTCTGCATTTCTTCTTTGAAAGCACTAGAGTAACTCGCAGATTAGTTGCACAAACTGAGGTTGGTGTGTTTTTTGACAGAGTTTTCTAGTTAGGACTAAGAGTCGCCATATAAAAATGCAGTAAGATAAATAATGACAGGCTGATAAAAAAAACTTCAATCAAACACTTATTATTGGTCTGTCACCGCTTTCCAGTAAGAAAATCCCTATCCACTAATCACCATGCTCTTTGACTTCACCATAAAGACTTGACTGCTCTGTAAAAGCTATCAAAGTGACAAATGTAGAGGATCAACATCACTTTCATAGAAGGGTACACTAATATTGTTATTCAACAGTTCTCTCTTGAATGCAGCAATCAAAATCAAACAACAGAGGGACATTGCTTTCCTTCTTTTTAAGTGCAGGGGATATCATGTGCACATCACTCTCAAATAACATCTCCATATTCTAGAGACGCTTCTGTTCATGCTGTGTCACATTTGGATGGATTAGCTTGACTTGCTTGGCAGACCGCTGAACCTTTCCTGCTGGAGCCTTGCTGATTTGCTAATCTCACACTGTGCCTCTTGTGATTCGATACAGCGAATGCGGAGACTTGCTTGACGACGGAGACGGCATCTCGACATGTGTTTGCGTTATCCAATGAGTCAAGAAGAATCCGGCTGATTCTTGTGAGCCATGATGTGTTCTTTCCAGTGGAGGGCCAGGGTGTCTTATTGTTAACCTCCATGAGATCCACCGAAGATGCCCAATCATTTGTTTGTAATCCAGTCTCATCAGTACATGCCACTATAGATGCTTCGTTGCCTAGGTAGCCGTAGGTTTGTTTTGTTTGTATCAGTTTGTCAGGTCTGTGTGCAGCTGGTTTTCAGAGTGGTGCATTGGTTTTACTAGTTAGTGCAGACTGCAGACAGGATGTTACCTTTTGTAAAGCTTTTTATACTATACTAGGAAAAAAATTAGCTTAGTTCCGTCGCATCTCGAGATATAAATTGGAAATACAGCATCTTGTGTGAAGAAGTGAAGAACACTGAACACTAGGTCAGTTACACCGTGTGGTAATTTCCAGCTTGCTGACCTGGAACTTCACTGGGCAGAACGGGCTCAAAGATAGGCCTGATCTCTATTGGGCCGCAGAGCTATCGGGTCTCATACGTTGCGCAAGATGGGCCGAAATTGAGTCAGGCCCAATATATGGCCGGGCCTTTTTCTGAGTGGGAGAGAGGGGGACGTTGGCGTGGCGTGGCGCGGCGCGGCGAGACTGCTGAGCCCGAAGAAACGGGAGGAGAGGAGAGAAGCAAAACGGAGCTCGCAACCACGGCGGAGAGAGATGGCCTTCACCGTCCTGCTCTCCCCGTCCCCGCCGCGCCTTCCGCTCCCGAGCGCCGCCACCACCGCCACCGCTACGGCCGCCTCGCACCTAATCTTCGCCGGCCACGATCGGCGGCGCCGCCGCCCGCTGGAGCACGGGTGCCGCTGCGGCCGCCCGCCGGAGACGGCGCTCGGCAGCGGCGGCTCGTACGGCGACGAGGAGGCGGCTCCAGGCTCCCTCGGCCTCGACGGCAGCAGCACGTCCTCCTCGAACCGTTGGACAGGTGAGCCGCGCAGGTTTAGCTATATCGTAATTGTGGAGCAATTAGTGTCTGTGTGTGTGTGTGGTAACTGGTAAGGAGCTGCGGATAAGAAAATTTTGGAGTAGGGCTTTGCATTGTGCTCGGAGAGAGAGGGCCAAACGTGCGGTTGTCTGAGGAAGCAAGCACCGGTGGAGTGCTATGACTGAATTTTCCACAGCAAACTTCTGGGATAAATTTGTTTGGGGAAGCATCGAGACCTCTATATTCGTTTATGCAGTTGCATGACTTTCTTATAGTGTGTGCGGTCATCCAGAAAACATTGTGGTGACATTTCTCTACTTTGCTTGCATAGTTATAAAGCCACCAACCTTTTTCAGTCAGTGTTTTTTTTTTCAGAAACTAGTATTAGTATAAGATAGTTAGCACTTGTCACACGCCTTGTAGATAGCACGATTCCTAATCCAGCATAATGACAATGACAGTTGACAGAATAGTGACGTGCAATACTGGGCTAGTCGTTTTCTTTCCTGTTTTGTTCCTTAAAGTAAGTTAGTTGTCATGTTTGGATGTCAAGTAGGATGTGCTTTCATTTTCATCACGTTATCTATTTTAGGGAGTGCAAAACCAAGATATCAAGTAACTTTGAAAGAAGAGCACACACAAAATGCAGACCAGGAGGGGTGGCAAAAGTGGCAATATAGTAGTACAGAAGGCCTTTCGAAGAGCATGTCCAAGTCAAGATACTTGAAAGTGTTTGGGGTTGATTTGTCCCCTGATAATGTGGCTGTTGCTATTGTTTATTTTGTGCAAGGAGTTTTAGGCCTTTCCAGGCTTGCCGTCAGCTTCTACTTAAAAGATGATCTTCATCTTGAGCCAGCAGAGGTATGGTGGTGAAAGTCCTCCGTTTACTTCATCCAGATACTAGTCCATTTCAGCTTTGAATCTCCAGGCATGTGTGCCTTTGTTTCGCTGGAGCATAGGCAGTACAAGTACATCAAGTGCATTCCCCTAGTACTCTTGTGTGAAAAAATGTGTCACATGTCTCGGAACAGAGATTAATTGGTTTGTGTTTTCTAGACTGCAGTTATATCTGGGTTCTCAGCCTTGCCGTGGTTGGTCAAGCCCCTCTATGGCTTCATCAGGTTTCACCAAAATACTGAATATCCTTCCTACCATCCCATTCTTTCTGTATATAATATGCACTTAATTGCAATGTTGTACTCTTGCTATTTCCCTATACAGTGATTCCATCCCTCTCTTTGGATATCGAAGAAGGTCATACCTATTTCTATCAGGCATCCTTGGAGCACTTTCATGGAGTTTGATGGCCACTATTGTGGATGATAAATACAGTGCAGCACTCTCTATTGTCCTTGGATCACTTGCAGTTGCCGTCTCTGATGTTGTAAGTTGGAAAATGGTTGCTTAGAATGTTTTGGTCCAACTTTTGGATTGTACCTTATAACATTTTCTTTATGCTCTGTTCATTCCATGGAGCTACACTGCAGAGAAAGCATATAGGCTGAGAACAAGAGCATTTATGCAACCATTAGATGATGTTCTAATTATGTTTTCAACTAGTTTTAAAACCTTTTATTAATGAACCGCACTGGACAGTGCAAGTTTCTATTAATAAAACAGGGGGGAACGCAAAATTATAGCCTTGGGAAGGCAATCACGGTAAAAATGACAACATGCTGCTGGTTGGTCAGGCACACTGCATCATAAATGCCATTGTCAGAGATATGCATCATTCATTCCATTATTATCTTGTTAAAATAACTCAACTCTGTATGGGTGTCATGTGTGGTGTGTGACAACTTAAATCTGTAATTTATCTAACAACTAATATAGTAATATCTATAATTTACCTACAACAAAAATTTTGCATGTGTGCCTTCTGACTTCATATGTGTTCAGCACATTTCAGGATGTAAATATTTGAACTTCTGGTTTGTTTTCAAAATGTAACTGAAAAAAACAATTCAGGTGGTTGATTCTATGGTGGTTGAGAGAGCTCGAGGTGAATCACAGAGTACATCTGGATCTCTCCAATCGCTATGCTGGGGATCCTCAGCCTTTGGAGGAGTTCTGAGTGCATACTTCAGTGGTTCTTTAGTGGATACTTATGGCGTAAGGTTGTGTTGCTAATAGACCTGATAACAGCTGATGAAGGTTCTTGGTGTTCAAGTTCACTGATCAGGTGTTCCCATGAATGCAGATTTGTTTTTGGTGTTACGTCACTTTTGCCACTGTTGACATCTACTGTTGCGGTTCTTGTAAATGAAGATCGCTTACCTTTGGAGGAATGTTCAGGCTCACTTTCAGTTTCAAGTTCAGAATTAATTGAGGGCTCTAAGCAGCGTATCATGCAGATTTGGAATTCAGTAAAGCAATCCAGCATATTCCTACCCACCTTGTTCATATTCCTTTGGCAAGCAACACCGCAATCAGACTCTGCCATGTTTTTCTTCATGTATGTTGAAAGACTCATTTTCAGCTTAATTGCTATGGACTGCGGTGTTAGGTTTATTTCTGAAATCTGTAAAGTCTAGTAATCAAAACGTGACAGAAGAAAATTTGAATTCTTGCATAGAGCAATTAATTCTGAACCTGGGACTGCTGGTGGTGGATAAGTTTGAAATGTTGCTGATAACTGCTGGTGCTGGAACTGCATCTAGGTCTGATCTTGGATATCTAATAATTTGAACAGAAATGTTAAAATTCCCAAATCTACCGCTGGATCTGCATCAAGCTTGTGTTGATCTTGGATAGCAGTGATTTGAACATAAATTATTTCCTTCCATGCTCAAATTACCGACTCTACTGCTGGGATTCTAAGCTGATGTACTGGTCCTAGAATTAGTAATCAATTGAAATTCTATGAGATAAGTGTTATATAGATTATGGTTTACTGCATAGAAAAAATTTAAAAATAATTAGATTTGTTGCATGCTTCTTGGCAATGTGAATAAAATATCATATTCATCACATTTCACTCTATAGTAATATCTCTGTAATGAATTAATATGCTATAAGCTCAAATTTCTTTGTGCTAATAAGTATATTGCTTCATATTGCATCTAGATAGAAGCTTATACTCTAGGTACATAAAGTCAGTACTTGACCATAAAATTGGTATTGCTCTGGTATATATACATTAGAGATCTCTATTGACATCTCTTTGAAGTGACTATATCTTCATGTGCTATCTTCTGATGCATTTCAGCACAAATAAGCTCAGATTTACTCCAGAATTTCTAGGACGTGTTAAGCTTGTTACATCTGTTGCATCCTTACTGGGTATCGGAGTGTATAATTCATTTTTGAAGGAAGTTCCATTGAGGAAAATCTTTCTAGTGACAACAGTTTTAGGCTCTGCTCTTGGAATGACACAGGTCCCCTTCTGCGCTTACTTGTTCTAGTGTTGCTCCTGCAATATATGTTGTAAAACTAAGTTTACATGTGTATTTTCAGGTTCTTCTTGTCACTGGCCTCAACCGGAAGCTTGGCATAAGCGACGAATGGTTCACCGTTGGGGATTCTTTGATTATCACTGTCCTTGGTCAGGTATGAAACATTTTTGCAACGACTACATGATTCAAGAAATAATAACCTTGCATGCTTGGTATTTGAAGTGATATACTAATTGGAGGGAACAAGCTCTAACATTACACTTTTTTTTGTCTTGTACTGTAATTCTTTAAGGCGCTGCAAAAGAGCTATTTTTGTTCCTGTTCATAAAAATCATATCAACCTAGTTTCTTTTATATGCCTACCATGCCATTCTGTGATTGGCACAAAAGGCTTTAATATTAAAAAGAGCAACAGAGGTGTAAATATTGAAAAATAAACAGTAAAGGCATAAATAGCAAGACTAAATTAATCGAGGCAGAATATAAATATTCTACCGAAGTCGTACTGAAGTTGAATATCCAGATTTAATTATGGCATTCATTCGTATAGTACAGGTTTAGATATGATACAATAAATTCTGAGCATTTCATAAACATTTTAAACATGAAGACATCTGTACCTGCACCATGCTTTTGACACCTTAACATAAACTTATGTTGTAGGCTTCCTTTATGCCTGTCCTGGTGCTGGCTGCAAAGTTGTGCCCTCCGGGAGTGGAAGCAACTTTATTTGCCACTTTGATGTCCATTTCTAACGCCGGAGGTGTCGCTGGCGGTCTGGTGGGCGCAGGTCTAACGCAACTACTGGGAGTCAGCAGTGACAACTTTGAAAACCTTGCCCTGCTGATCGCCGTTTGCAATCTCAGTTCCCTGCTACCTCTGCCTCTTCTGGGTCTCCTGCCAGATGAATCCCCTAATGCAAATGGTGCACAAACAAAAAATGATTGATGTTTCTATATCTCCATGCATCTTTACAAATTACAAGATGAAAGGGCATAGACTCATCGGAAGAAATGGATATCAGAGCGCAGCTGATGACATAATAAGAACATTGAAGTTGGCTGCGCTCATGAAATTTGTGTGCGCCACACCATCGCCATCTCTGGGAGCAACTACATATGTTGAACTGGGAAAGTTGGCTGCTCTCTTCGCCGAAATCTGTGTTGCAGAAAGCAATCAGCTGTGCTCATGAGCAAGTGTGCCTGCGTCAGGATTCATCTACGAGTGCAAATGAGCACTGATATCTGAGGCTCTGCAGAATACAGGATTATTGGCTATTATAGTTTACTAAATACGGAACAAATTAATCTGTTAATTCTGGCCTCGTCCTTTGTCTAGACACTAGAACTTGTAACCCTGTAGTTTATACAAAGAAAGGTTTTCTGAAGATGGCATTTCCTGCGCAGTCTGGCATTTCCTGTAGTTCATGAATGCCCCACGAACTACGTAAGGATTTCAGGATTAGAGATCGGTTGGGTAGAGGAAATGAAAAAAAAATCGATACTTTTGCGTTTCGTAATTCATTTCATTCACTAGCAAAAATGTCTGTGTATTGTAACGGGAGCACGAGTTGCTTGATCTTAAATTTGGAGATGTTTTAATTACTTATTTTTCATGGTGCTTAATCAAAACTTTAAATAAAATAAAAATTATAAGATAAAAAAAGCCCTTTATGGCCTTTCGGCCTGATGAACAACCACATGGGTCTTAATTTCCATAACATAGGCCTAGGTCGTGCATCTACGCTGAGCCAAGGCTTAACTCAATCTGAGTCATCTAACCTCATCCGACGGCCCACGACACGCGTGCAAAACAAACCACTGGTTCCTCGGAACCCTAGTACAATTGTTTTCTTCTCCCTTCATGTTTCTCGCACCAGTCGCCAGAAAGAGAAGGACTGGCTTGCGTGGTTGCTGCCGGCGTCGCGAGAGCAGCTCGGCAGGCTACGCCGCTACCAGACCGCTCGCTGGGTTCGTATGTAGCGTAGGCCATGCGTGGCCCTATCAAGCATCCCTGCATTGGCGTTCAGCCCTCCCAGCGGCCGCGAGTGGCGAGCCCATGCAATCCGGTGGCTGTGTGGCCCGCGTCCTGTTGGTGGCCGCACGAGCGTCTCCGTCTTGCCACCCTGCAATGGCGCTCAGGCGACCCGGCAGCCGCGAGCCAGACATCCTTGTGGCCCTGTGGCGTGCGTCCCTGCTGACCACATGAACCCCCCCCCACCCACCCCCCCCCCCCCCACACACACACAGATCCATGCAAGGTTTCGTCCGCGCGCGGCTCCGTCGAGCCGCCCTGTAGTGGCACGCAGGCATCCCGCCAGTCGTGAGCAGTGAGGGCAGGCACCCTGGCAGCCATACGGCTCGCGTCCCAGTTGGTGTCCACATAGGCGGTGAGCCGCCCTGCGGTGGCACTCAGGCATCCCAACAGTCGCAAGCGGCCAGGTGCGTGGATCGATCAATTAGCCGGGTCAAAGTCTCCTTGCGGCCATACTTTATTTCTTGTTCGAGGCGGAGTTCCTCGCTATTGGGGTCCATGTGTGTTTGATTTGCTTCATATGGGATTTTTTTCTTCTGCATATATATGGGTAGCAATTTTGATTGGCTCATTGTATTGTACTCGAATTTTTATCTGGTGATGTCAAAAAATCTTATTATCTCAATTTGTTTCTCTTATGTCAACTATAAAAATTTGGGAAATTCCTTGCCCTGTGGTGGTCTCTGCTTTTTTATTTTCTTTCTTTTTTACTCGAACTAGCTCAATACCCGTGCGTTGCTACGGGTTTAAAAATTCATAATGTTATATCTCATAGATAACATATTACAGGGAGCCACAATTGCGAGTCCACCTATCCACGTCATGTAACAATCACGTTCAAACTCGCAATCTCTATTATTGAGCTAGAGAATAGATTGTAGAAGATGTCAAACTCGGTCCATCAATCTTCAATTTTGAGCTAGGGAATAGATTGTAGAAGATGCTAGCATAGTCTGAATAATGAGCATTTGGATTCCCATAGAATAGACTATCAGTTAGAAGTAGCCATTGCATAAAAGTGGAGGTTTTGGTAAAGAAAGAAGTGGACTGAAGCAACATTCAGCAGGGGCAGACTTGTCAAGTTGTGAGAATAAAATCAAAAGTCAGTTTTATCGAACTTTCAAGAAGGAGATCAATTCTTTTAGATTTCTATGCTCTAAGATACCACATGGTAAAACTCAGATACCACAAAACGACTTGAAATCCAGACATGTATACATGTATACAGTTACTTTAACGCATCCTCATGTTCAAAGTTTGAACAGGAGCATCTTTATTCGGTCTAGTCATTGGACCTTCGGCAAGGTAAATTTGTCTCAACATATATAGCAATTAAAACTAAACTAGTTAAGTGCCCGTGCGTTGCAACGGGTTAAAAAAAAGATTACACGATAATATTCACGGGAGCTATGAATTGTTTTCATGGCAGCATTTGATAGCGCAGACCAAACAGTCAACATTTAGTGTCCGTGATCATTGACTGGAGATAGTCATATACAACTAAGTTCTCTAAAGGCATATGTACAAGAGAAGCAAGCTGAATTTATAGTGAACTAAAAATTGTGTAGTTTGACATCAATTCAAAATTCAGGTTACAGATCCTATATAATATATAGAAGCTTCAAGGGATAAATGAGTTGAATATCAGTAGGTGCAAATTGAAATAGAGAGAATCTTAAGAAAAGAGATACACTCCTTCATTGATTTTTTTTGCCTTAGTGAACTGCAGAGCTTAAACTGTGGCAACAACAGAAAGTGAAATGACATTGCACTGATAGAGATTGTTCAATATTTCAATAAAGCAATCGTCAAAAAATTGCTCTACTCCTTATAGTTTCAAGCATCCTTGTCAAATGACTTTGGAAATTCAGAGGTGTCAGGTTTCTCTATCCAAGTGTTGAGGTGATGCATTAGTAGATTACTACACGATCAGAGCAAAGTTTACCTGAGGCACAACATCCAGCAGTCTGCAGTTTCAGGAAACCAATTTACTGGAGGCTTTCCACAGTTACTAACTAATCACTCTAGGCTCTAGAGGTCTTACATCAGAATCAATGGTTATAGATAAAACTCACTCTCTGGGCTTATTCCTAAAAGCATCTGACATGTGTTGAGAAAAGCATCATTCTCAATATATGCAATGGCAAGCAAGAGTAGTAGTTCGAACTTCAGAGAGAATGTATTAATCCTGGGGTAACAGTTTCGTCGCAATAAAATTGCAATTTCATTATTCATCACATTATTCATGTGAGTAAGCAATGTGTTTGATCCAAATAGCACTAAACACCAAGGTCCTGTCACTTAAACCGAGGTAATTAGTACCATAATGGACCTGGTAAGCCTCCAAATGTGCAGCAGAAGATGCAACAACGGCAGCAGACCGACTATACCCTTTACCACCAAAAGCTTGAGTTCAGAACTACAAAACAATGCACAATGAAATCACCTGGTCACCGTGACTGCTGGTCACCTAATGCCAATGCTGTACAGGTGGTGGAGCATGAGACAGAGAAGAGGGGAACCTGCACAGAAGAATACTAATGCTCACTTCAATGCATATCACTAACTTTATAATGGATTCATAGATCCACCATCCAATTAAATTGTTGGAGTCATGTCCATAGTCAATATTAGCAAGAACTACAGTTACAACTATCAGTTAGTATGCTATTGTACCAGTAAGAAAGAAGAAACATAACCCAAACGATTTTTGCCTGACAACTTTGCAATAGTTGAGGCTGTGTGAGAAATTTCTGAATCAACAATATGATTTTTTAGAAAGCTCTATGTTCTAATGGATGGCCTGCAAAATAGTAACACAATGAACTGAAAGATATGGATCAATCTAGTACAGGGCATGCTCCCTGAAAACAACAGTAAAGTCTACATAACAATGCACCACCACTTGTAACAACTTCTAAGACCCATCCCTTTCTTTGTTGACTGACGGAGGAATTTTCTCAAGAATAATTGAGAAGGTAGATGCGCCCAAATAAAATTTTAGAGGTAAACTAATTGTGAGAGAATGAAAGCATGTCAATAGATTCAAGTGCTTGTGTTCTTTACTCGTTGGTAATGAAAGCATGGCAATGAATTTTCCCAAGAATCATCATCTCTGCTCCACAAAATTAATTTTGAAACAGAGATGTTCTTACTGGTTTAACTGATGTGAGAGTTTTTATACATGTAGATTCCTTGATAAACAAATGCTATTTGTGTGGGCTCATGATTCAGCAGGTCCATAAACCAATTGATTCAATTAAAGATGGTCTTAGAGATACGGCTTGATTCATATGGATCTGACCTTCAGGAATGCTTATAAGCATCTAATAGACCACAGTTTTCATTCACAAATACTTGAGACACCTAAGGTCTCAATCAACTGGACTCTGAATCAGTGTGTTTTGAAACAAATATAATGATAGACGGCGAATTTTAGAGATGAACATACAATGCTTTGTGCTCATGTGCAATATGTGGAAGCAATTGCAAATATTAGGGACCCAACACAGTTGCTAGTAATGGCAAATTTCAGTGAAGTTTTCAAGCAGTAGAATTTTTGTTTATCATCTAAATTGTAAATAACGATGGTATGAGACTCACTATAATTTCAATATTTTGTGGCACAGCTTGGTCAAAATATACTCCTCAGTAGTAGGGCACTGCTGGGGTAGGGCGTGCAAAGTGCCCTAAAAATTTCAGCTGAATTGCTGCCTTGCAGGACCCTCGCTACATTCCAGCATCAAAATAGATTGCTGCAGCCATTCATGTCAGCCATTCAAAATAGACTGATGTCAGCATTCATGTATAGCTACAAAAAGAAAAGAAAAAAAGGCAGTAGTCCGGCACACAAAACAATGTCATTTTACTTTTAGGATTAGGATTCTATCAAATCCTAAAAGAATCATAATATAAAAGGGAATAAATTCAAACACAAAAGCGCTAGTTCTTTACACTCGGTAAGAAATGACATACCTTTTACGAACTGAAGATCTCAGTGATGTTAAATGTAATTCAAACTGAACATCTTGTGAGCTCATCTAGAATATGTCAGTGGTTAACTGTTCATATGTCAGCGTGCAAGTATAGTAGCTACAAAAGGGTAAAAAAAAAAATAGTAGTTCAGCACACACAACAATTTTGTTTTACTTTTAGGATTCTATCAAATTCTAAAAGCATCCTAAAATAGCATAAATTCAAATACTTTACCGGCTTGCAGCTTTAGACTCGGTAACAGGTGACATACATTTTCTGAATTGAAGATCTCAAAGTGATATTACACAACTTGTTTGTCGAAAACAAACCTCAAATCGGTTTACAAAATATAACCCAGGAAAGCTCAAGATCTGTTAACATATATTCCTAGACTTAATCTGAGAACCATTTCTGAATCAACAATGTGGTTTTTTAGAAAGCTCTCTGTTCTAATGGATGGCCTGTAAAATAGTAACACAATGAACTGAAATATATGGATCAATGTGGTACATGGCATGCCATTTCCAAGCTTTTATTTCAAGGTAACTTTCGAATGGAATTATTTCAAGATTGGAGTTCATTGCAAAACCAAGAAAATATTTTTTTAGTTTCTTCACTATCTACACAACCTTTCATACTACAACGACAATGTAAAGATTTTAATATTTTTCAGTTCCGTCAGTGTGGAACAGAATGCTGAATCCAGTGCTTCTTGTTCACAGGTCAAACTGGACAGCAACAGAGGCACATAGAACAATAGCTCAACTAAGCCCCCCAAAAGAAATAAGGGACAATTATCAAATAAAGATCCTGATGATTCAAAATTACCAAATTAGCTATCACGAACAACTTGGGGAACCCTGTTCAAATTGAACTAAAACTGAGACACAACGATTTAATTTTCAAGAAAAACAAAGTATCTAGATCCTGCAGGTTAGAACGGGGAACAGGGACTTGAATGCCATAGAAATCCTAGAACGGGAACAGGGAGGCACATATTACCTTGAAGCTTGGCAATGAGGAATTGGATGATGACGACAACGCTCACAATGGCGAAGACGCATACCGGCAACGACGACAGCGAGGCGACGAACAGAAGTGATGCGTCTGCGCTGCGGCCGCGGGGAAGGAGAGGCGTGGCGACGGCAGCGAGGCGACCTGGCCGCGATGAAGTGGAGCACCGGCACCGATGCGGTTGGGGCCGGCGCTGGCGGCGCCTTGGCGTCGAGTGAGCGCGTCACCGGCCACGGCGAGCACGGAGCCGGGAGCCAGGAGGCGCACGCGGTGGGCCGGCGGCGGGGGGCGGGAGCTGGCGGCGCCCTGGCCCCTGTCCTCTGCTGACCGCATCGTCTTCCCGGAGGCGGGCGGCGTGCGCAGGCGGGAGGCAGCTGGCGGTTCGCGGATGTGGAGCTGCAGAGGTGGTTCACGGACGGGGAGCTCGGAGGTGAGGTCGTGCGCGGGTGAGATTACAGATCGGTCAAGTGGTAGTTACGAAGTGGAGAGGGAATCACGGGAGGGATATTTTTTTATGGGATACGGGGGAGGGGGAGGGGGGGTGTTACGGGGGAACGGATCTTATGCAAGCCGGGCTGCCGTGTAAAGCAAACCAACGTTGGGGATCACAGGATTGTCGTCCGAGTGGCTCCAGAGGGAGGTGGAAAACTTTTGCACTTTAACTCCCGCATTAGAAACATGAATCGCACAAAAATTTCCCGTAACCCCCTCCTCCGTTCGGTCTCCGTCACGTACGTATCCCCGTATCGCCTCCGTCACGTAGGTGTCGCTCCGTTCCCCGTCATCGCGATAGGGTATCGCGGACGCCGCCGCCTGCCTGACTCGCACGCCGCCGGCCTGTTCTGGATCGCGACCTCGCGGCTCGCGACGCCGCCGGCCTGGGCTCGCGCTAGGGCTCGCGACGACGACGCCGGCATGGACTGCCTCCGTCGCGCGCCGAGCAGCAGGGCACCCACCACGAAGCCAGCGATCTCGCTGGAGGTGAGACCCTCCATCTCTCCTACCTCTGCCCTCTCTCTTGCAACTCATCTACGTTAGTTTTTAGGCGGGTTGTAGGCGTAGATATGAAACCAACAGCAGGCACAGTTGTTTGGAATGTTTTGCACCAGTGATTGCTTGTACAGACAATATTTCTGATCTACATACAGACACTATTTCAGGGCTCCACAAGCTCATCGACGTCGCGACTGTGATGATGGAGCCCCATCCGGCAGCGTCCACCGTTGCGACTGTGACGATGCCCGCGAACTCCGCCCTCATGTCGGCTCCGACGTTGGCCACGAACGCTAATGTCGGCTGTGACGATGCAGGTTCATTTCTCGTACAAAACTTTTACCTTCACTTTCGCGTATACTACGATCATTGCTAATGTCGTCGTTAACATGCAGTCCTGACCATCATGGACGTCGATCTTGGAGTTGTAGCCCACATTGAGGAACCAAGCACACCACGGACTACACCTTCTCCTAATATAGCAGATAAGTGCAAAGCAAATAAAAAGCCTGTGGTGGGAATGACTTTTGATACACTCAAGGATGCGGAGAATTTTTACAAAAATTATGCACATGATGCTGGTTTCTCGGTTCGTGTTGGTGCACATAAGAAGGAAAATGAGGAAATATTTTACCAGAGGTATTTGTGCTCAAATGAAGGATATAGGAAGAAGAGCGTACAAAAAGTTAGTGAGCAGTCCGGAAAAAAAGGAAGACATCAAATGTGATGGACACCCGATGTGGTTGTGAGGCTCATATTGTTGTCAAGCTTGACAGTGAGAAGAAGTATCAAATATTGTCATTTGTTGAGGAACACAATCATGGTTTCGTGTCGCCTGATAAGAGGCACCTGCTAAGATCCAACCGTCAAGTTAGTGAGAGGGCAAAGAGTACTTTGTTCAACTGTCATAAGGCTAGCATTGGCACGTCACAGGCATTTTGACTTCTCCAAGTCACTGACGGTGGATTTGAGCATGTTGGTTGCACGCTGAGGGATTTCAAGAACTACTACCGTGACCTGAGGAGCAAAATCAAAGATGTTGATGCACATATGTTTGTGCATCAACTTGAGCGAAAGAAGGAAGCAAATCCTGCCTTCTTTTATGAGTTTATGGTGGATAAAGAAGGACGGCTTGTGCGTGTCTTCTGGGCAGATGCCACATGTAGAAAAAATTGTAGTGTTTTTGGTGATGTGCTTTCGGTAGATTCTACATATACTACCAACCAATATGATATGAAGTTTGTGCCATTCACTGGGGTCAATCATCACTTGCAAAGTATTTTCCTTGGCGCAGCGTTTCTGGCTGATGAAAAGATCGACTCATATGTATGGTTGTTTCATACCTTTCTTAAGGCTACTGGTGGAGTAGCACCTCATCTAATCATAACAGATGAAGATGCGAGCATGAAGGCTGCTATTGCTCAGGTTCTACCAAATACAACTCATAGACTTTGCATGTGGCATATCATGGATAAGGTTCCTGAGAAGGTTGGGCCAGACATAAAAAATGATGAGGATTTCTGGAAATTATTAAACGAGTGTGTTTGGGGCTCCGAGAACAGGCCGGCGGCGTGCGAGTCAGGCGGCGGCGTCCGCGATACCCTATCGCGATGACGGGGAACGGAGCGACACCTACATGACGGAGGCGATACGGGGATACGTACGTGACGGAGACCGAACGGAGGAGGGGGTTACGGGAAATTTTTGTGCGATTCATGTTTCTAATGCGGGAGTTAAAGTGCAAAAATTTCCCACCTCCATCTGGAGCCATCGGATGACGATCCTAGGATCCCCAACGTTAGTTTGCAAGTTTACACGGGTAGCCTGGTTTGCATACGATCCGTTCCCGGGTTACGGAGCGGGGACGGTGATTACAGAGGCAGGCCGATTAGTTGCGGCGACGATGCCTTTTCGTTCCTTTTAGTAGTAAGATAGGCTCAAGGCGCACATTGATTTCCTGAGAGGTCAAGAACACAAAATATTCTAAAATATTTTTCTTGATCCATCAATGTTTACAATATGAAAAGCTGGGTGATAGCAATTGTGACAAAGAGTTTAATAAATCACAAAGCTATGGCAGAAGCTTGAGCTGAGAACTTGCAGCACAAACCCAACCTTCAATACATCGATCTTGTCCCCCAAAGTAGTAAAAAATAGTACCTATTTGTTTGCTCGTTAGCAGGCAGTGATTTTTTCTAAAACAGTTCCATCTTCAGTTTCTTCACACAACTATCATGTCAGCACAAGTACATATATATACTGGCCCCTAGGAGCTTGACAACAGAAAGAACTGGTCAAGTGACACAGATCCATGGGAGGGCGGCACCGACTCTGGCTCCTCGCCCACCGCCCTTCGTTGTCAATCAGAGTGAAGAGCTAGAAAGCACAACAAATAGTAGCACCCAAACATAGAAAGCCAACTGATGGTATGGATGGGAAGCAGGGAATGGACGAAGGGAGATGAACAGTAGGGATTTGACGAATCATGAATAGTAGAGAGAGATGAAAAACCTGGAGTGTAAGACTGGCCCTAGATAATCTTTTGCTGCTGCCTGTTCAGGATCCTCTATCACCTTTGGCACAAGTTGGCTAAAATGCAAAATTACTAAATTTCTCTGAGCCGTTGAAGTACTCATAAAAAGATTTTCTAGTAATTATCAATGAAACTCTAGTAGTAATCATTAAATACGGGCAATTTTAGTGTTACAACATGCAATCAAAACATAATACGACCTATTATTAGTTAATGAATAGGTTAACCCACAATAATAAGTTGCTGAACCTCCTGGAGGTTGGCATGGACGACCAGGAGCACCACAATTATTTGAATGTTAACTCTGAACGTGTCTATGTGTTTGAATGTTATGCTGAACCTGAAGGAAAGGTATTAACTGACCTGTTAACTGACCTGAAGGAAGACTCCAAATTAAGCAGGAAGGATGCAAAGTTAAGTCAGTGACCTGATGAAATGTGCGCTGGTCAGATCACCATGAACCCAAGATTTAATTATGTCCTGCTTGTGCCGGTTCAGTAAGGTTGTCTGTAATGTGATGTACTCCCTCCGTCTCATGTATAATTGCTCTTATAGGATTGGGCACGGTAACCAAGATAGATGGGAAATTACCAAAATGCCCCCATATGTGTCAGCTGGGTGTCTATGAACTGGGGCCGAAGATGTACGGACAACACCAGACTTTTATTATTTCATTACGGCAACACTGGATCATGCGGCCACAGACAGCTTCTAGATGGGCCGAGGGAGGCCTTTGTTCATCCTTTTTTGGTTTTTCTTTTGGTCTTTAGTTCATTTTTTATATTTTTTTTGGATGGACACGCTGGCACTGCCAAGCGCTGCACCACTCTGATGGTTTGAAACTGCTGCACGGCTTCTGGTACAAGCCAAAGTGATCGATTAAATGTGAGAAAAAATTTGAACTCTAAAGGTACAAATAAACCCGAGACGGAGGGAGTATGTCATGAAATTCCAAAAATTGATGAAAATTGCAGTTCCACTGGATA
The DNA here is from genome assembly GCA_018135685.1 of Themeda triandra. Taxonomy (NCBI): domain Eukaryota; kingdom Viridiplantae; phylum Streptophyta; class Magnoliopsida; order Poales; family Poaceae; genus Themeda; species Themeda triandra. The sequence continues at coordinate 1,350,299 of JAENPR010000085.1, forward strand.
ACTTATACTATACACTTTTTGCTAATTGTTGCATGACAGCAAGCATGCTATACACTCTCAATGGTCTGCATCTGTGTTTTTGACACCTTGAGATTGTTCCTGGATATAAATACAATTGACAAAATTATTTTGTTAACACTTAAACAGTGTACTGTATTGGCTCAAAGTTTGTGCTAACCATGCGATTCAGGTTTCATACAGTAAGGGTGGCATAACTTGTGTGGAAACAATAAAAAATCGCACTACCTATCAAGTAAATCCCGCATTTCGGTATGTTCATGTGTTGGTTTAAGTATGTTTTTGGCAATACTTTGATCTTCAAAATTGAACACACTCCCACCTATAACCAAAAAAATTTGAACACACTCACACCTATAACACACTCAAATCCTGATGAGGTAGTAATGACGAGAGCACTTACCGATCTGTGCCTTCAGGCCTTTGCTCTGACGACGGCCAGCTGATGACGGAGGCCACGGCCCATGGGCAGGCGATGTGCAGGTGGAACGCATCCCTGAGCGGCCCTCGCTGTTGCGTCCCCGTGTTTGTGGAACTCAGCACTCGTCCTTTATGCCCCCTCCGCCACACGGGCTCGGCGTGCCCTCCCGCTGCCATCGTCGGCGTGCGCGGTGCGTGGCCGGCAACTCGCCGCGCCCTGTGCCTCCGGCCGTATGTTGCTGCCGCCCACGCCGTGGCCTCCCGCAACCTTTGTTGCCGCTGGAGCCCCGGAGCCGCGCGATGGCAAGATCAGGGGCGCAAGGCTGGGACGGCGCGACGACGATGCTGGGTTCCAGTGTAGGTGGTTGGATCGGAAGCCGTCGGGCGATGGGGCAAGGGAAGGAGGCCGATGTCGTGGAGGAACCAGCGGCGGCGGCGCTCTTGGCCGCGGTTGAGCGCGTCGTCTACTCCGGATAGCGGGGCGGTTCTGCCCAACGGTGGCGGCGGGGGCGCCCTTGGCTTCGATCTGAAGGAGGCGCGGTTGTGTCGGTCATGCGCAGGAGGGGGTTACGAGGGAGTGGGGAGTGGGGAGGAGAATTACGGGGGAGGTGATTAGTTTCTTTTTTTTTTTTTTTTTTAACGAGAGAGGGGATTAGTCGGGCGGATGGTTTACCGCGGGAGGCAGGCCGATTAGTTTCCGGCGACGATATCATTTGAGTCTTTTAGGAGTAAAGATGTACGTATGCAGACTTACTAACTGGACTCGGGGTGGTGTACTGCAACTGAGCAGCACGCGATCGCGATTTGTTTCTTAATGTTTGTGTGTTGGGGTTGGGTTGGGTTGGGTGGGGGAGTCGTGGAGTCGAGATAAACTTGCAGTAAAAATCATTAAGACTTTTACTAAACCACAACAAATCACCACTTGTTCACCAGTGTGAATAACTGAATATATCATGTTCGCATCCAGAAAAGAGATCATATTCGTTGTCAGGAAGAACATGTTCTTTTCAGTGGAGGACCCAACTTGGGCAAACCTTCAATGAAAAAAATCGGAATGCTTCCTCCCTCCGACACATATAAGTTTTGTTCACCTTGCTCCGTTGAAGACGAGACACATCTCACATCTGCCCCCAACTTTCATGAGATGGGCAGGTGAGCCAGCCTTCGCACGGGTCTAGGGAGATTATTCAGCAGTCAGCCAGCACAAGACAGTCTCAGCTATCCCACTAACAGCTTTACAACAGCAGTGGAGCCCATACTATGTCCTAGCAACTAAACAAGACTGTCTAAATCCCCTGTCCTAAAATTTTGCCAACTCCTTTCCAAGTAATACAACAAACAATTCAACAACCGAATATAAATTGAAGTATACATGGAAACACTCTGCTACTATCACCAAGAGCCTGCATTCTCTCCTGGTAGCGGGACGCCCACGCACATTAAACTTGGCGTGTGGATTTCCAGCAACTCAGCAACCCAGTTACGCTGCAGATTCCTCCTGTTTACTTGACTCTGACAAACCATTACCATTAGTAGCTTGAGTTTTGACACGGTATACCTTGGTAGTAGCCTGCTGTCTCTTATCCTGTTGTGATCTTAGGTTATCCTGCTTAGGCTGTCTATCCGGAGCTGTCCTTGGATCATGTTTTGCAGGTACACCCATGTGGCTTCCACTTGGTTGCTTCCCAATCCAGTTACTGGGAGGTAATGGTGGTGGAACCCCATTTACTGGTCTCTGCTGTGGGAATCCCCCAGTTTGGAAAGGTCGCTGAGGTATAAAACTGATGTTCTGCATAGGCCGCTGGGCTGGGGGTCCAGCAAAGTGATTAGGATGTGGTTGATTGGGCCAGTACCCAGAATTCTGCATCCTATTATTTTGATGTGGCCTTGGCCCTTCTTGGATTGTCAAATTTGACATTGATGCACGGATACCAGCATCATGACTTCGGGGGTTTGGCCGTTCCAGTATACGCATTGGCTGTCTGTTAGCTTGAGAATCACCAAAGAACTGAGGGCGAGGATTTGGAACACTTCTAGACGTGTGTGCATGGTATGGATTATCCACAAAACCCCTCTCATACCCCAATGGTCCAGCAGGCCTTGGTCTGTTTCCAGGGCCATAGGGGGCACCCCTGTATGGCATATCAAGTAACCCAGCAGCATTGCCAGATTTGATCTGGAGGGAGTTTTTCACCAGACGGTGTGCAGCTTCTCCTAAGAGAGAACCGGACAGGGCTCCAGAAACCTGAGGCCTGTAAATGGAAAGAAATCATGATGGGTGCAATTAGATTTGCAAGATTGGTCTGGCTACAAAAACAGGGTGAAAAGCTAGTCACGATGAAGTAAAAGTGTGTTGATCTAACTTCACAAAACAGTGCACAGCTTATATAGTATTTCATTTAAAGTGGATATATCCAGGCTCCTATAGCTCCTGAATACTCTCTTGTGCAAGTGGAAGTACTACGCAAAAGCATTATGGCATATCAATCGTACCTTTCTCTTGCTTGTCGACGACTATTATCTTCATGCCACAACACCGGAAAGGGTTTGAAATCACTAGGTTTCAGTATCTACAAAAATGGTACACTTGTTGGGACATCAATTTATCTTTAAATTGCTTATAGCAAACTAACATCGAAATCGATAAAACCGAAATACCACCATATACTTCAATTGATAATGATAACATACTTATATAAAGGTCATAACAGTGCCAACATGGATAATAAGAGCCAGGTGATTAAAATATAGCATCACCACAAAAGAAAATATTATGCTTAGAAATTACCTTAAGTGAACACTAAGCTTTACGGTTTATGAAAACAAGAGATCTGTTTCTCTCCTGGGTTGATTATGTGTATAGTGGTTCCTTGTTTTTCTTCTTGTTCTAGCCCCGCTCGGGCTTAGCTGAAGTGTTTTCCTTTTGTTTAGTACAGCGGTTGTTTTGTGGTTTACTAAATCTAACAGTGGGGGAGCCCCCTGCAGTTTTCTGGGTTCAAGAAAACACTAAACTTCACACCCTACATGCTTGGTAACAAAAACACTAAACAGAGTAAGCTCTGGGCTTAGTTTCTAAACTTGCCCACCTCTGGGATATTGTCAAGCCCTGCTACTGCTTGTGTTGTTCTGGGTTATTGTGCATTTGTGCTTGGAATGCTATTAAAGTGAAAATTTGTCAACTTATAAAAAGTTCAGTTGGCCACATCAGTATATAATCATTAACATTCTTCACATAAGTGGGCAAAAAACGTTATACACTAAAACAGTGGGCATCCATAACCGTGAAATGTTAAAAAGAAACAGATGAGTAAACATTAAAAAATATACTAAACAACGCTTCACCAAATAATGCTTTCACTTATGAGCCAGCAGTTACTCATTCCCAAAATGGAAAGAAGACATCCTTTTTTGTATTGGTGATATCAAAAAGGCTGAACCATACATAAGGGACTTCATTCTTTTAAAAAAGAAAAAAATTGTATTATGTTCACACTTTCATCTCTCCAAGAATTTATGCACCAAAATGCACATTGGGTGCAGGGTTAGCAAAAATACCTTCGCAGGTATGATGACCCCCGCTGGAGGCTCTGGGATGTGTTTGTGATACTGAGGATTAAGATAGGTAGCATTCCTGAAAAATAATAGAAAAAAATTATATATATAGTGCTAGTATAGATTTAAAGGGTGGCATTTTGTTTACAATATGCCTTTATATGATAAGATGCTTACAAAACTCTGTTCTGAGCAATGCCATTGAACCCCTTAACTGGAGAAGTTACAGTGATGTTATACCAGTTCCTTTCAGATAAACATAGGAATCCATTCATTCCACCACTGCATACAGCAACACAGTAAACAAATGCCGAGGGCACAATAATTCAAATCAATGTATCTAGCATTTCTACCAACCTAACAGCAGGCTCAATGGGAATAACATAAGGGTCTGTTCTTGATAGATGGTAGTAGTTCTGATACAGGAACATAATCTGAGCAGTCAATGGATGAGTATCTCTAACATAAATTATGTCAAACATAGTCCTGTTCCTGAATTTCTCTTCTTCCTGTCAAAGGCAGCAAAATAAAGCTCAGCCAAAATGAAAATAACAAGCCCAGATGGCTAAAGAATAAAGATTGTAACATATACATACTGTCAAGTTATCTTCAAGTTTTCTTGTCTCCGCAAGCAGACGCATTTCATCAATAAAAGGCAATTTTGCAACACCCTGGGAAAAAGAGAACATAATTATTTCTACATAACACAATCAGTAGCCTGAAAGAAGAATGATTTAGCCATTTGTATTACCTGCCATGCAAAACGTTTCCCATTCATGTCTATCTCAAAATCTGCAGGTGCAACACAAGGCTTTAGAAGCAATGAATAAATATGATTTTATCAATACACAATCACCCTATGCATGGGGCAGTTTTGAGGTACTTTTATTTGCTTTGCAAAATAGGTGGTGGTACCTTTGGGATAGAAAGACTTCAATGGTGAATCTGGATCAGTCATCAAATCCCCATAGTTTTTTGGCAGTGCATTGGAGCTACAGAAGAACACATAGTGGACATCTCAGAACTCATTGTATTTGACATTCTTTCCATTTGAACATGGAACGGATTCATTTGCATAAGGGGTAGCAGACCTTGCAGCTGGTAGCGTTCCCATTAGTTGATCAAATGGCTTGAAAGGTTGACCCAAGAAAAAGGTTATTTCCAATTCAGCCAAGCCTTTTAGGTCAGATGCGAAAGGTGCATAATGATAGGGATAAAACCTGACATGTGGATGAAAAGCCACAGTTAACGTTTGATCTAAAGAAGAGCATATGTGCTGCTGAGAAGAGCATGTCGACCTTATTGCTTAGGTATGCATGTTGGTTATGGCAGAGGTAAAAATGGTTTGTCACATTATTGATTTATGTAAAACAGTGAACCCTGAATGTCAGTAAATTGCCATCAACGCATGAGCAACAGAAAGTAGTATCAGGAAATAGGCACTAGTCAGAAAAGACGAGCGATATCTAACTGCACCGCCTATTAAAGATTCCAAAACTATAGCATAGCTTGTTGCATGGCCGACAAATAGCAGAGGTTTTTGTTCTTTAGTCATAAAATTTGGTTTGCAAGTCGTAAATACTAAATAGAAGAGGAGGTTGACATGACCATACTGGAGCTATCACTTTTATATAATTATGAGTCGTGGAACAAAAACCAATTCATATGTGCAGAATTACAGCATATGATTGTACCAATGAAATATAGAGGTCCAAATTTGGGTCATCTGGTTACATAAATTTAGATCTTAGATGCATATCTTGTATCTGTTTGGAGTTAAGAAACTCTAAGTGGACCTATACGTAAAGTGGTCATAATGTTTTGTGTCAGAGATTATGGAGAATAATACTAGCATTCAATCAAGTGATGTTTTATCTTCCACAGGAAATGTGATAGCAAATTCTCACAGTAGATGGTCAATATTTACCTACCACTGCCATGAACAAACACCTTGATAGTAGTATCTCATAACCCAACAAAGACCTTCCACGTATTTCTGGACCTGAAATATGCATAGGTAATAGACAAATAAAGATAACAACACGATAACAATGTTGACAGCAAATGGCAACCGAATAGCAGTAGCCAGTATGAGTATATACCACCTATTCCTACCACAGAATGAAAGAAAAAATTAAAACAAAAACAAAGCCTTCTATCCCAAGCAAGTTAGGGTAGGCTAGAGATTAAACCCAACATGAACCAAAGAAAAGGATTGTGGTGTTTTTTAAAAAATAAAAATAAAGGAGCTGTACTAAGTAGGCCATGGCTCTGGTATGTGGATTCTAAGAGTGTAAATTTTCACTTAGCATGCTACTACAATCTTTTATTGAGTTTCATCTGGTGGCTGGATTTTTAGTACGGCTCGTCCAGCCCCATGAGTCATGACCCTCCTTTCCCTTGACTTGGGGCTAGTATGTTTAAACAAGATAGAAATAATTTACAGTAGGTTGAGACCAACTCACAAAACAAACTAAAAGCATTTAAACCAAAAGTCAAGTTTTTGCCATAAGCAAAGCCAGATCAACCTTATTAGCATATTTGGGCAAATTGATCATGCAACAAAGATGTAAAAACAGCTGGCTGATTCTTCCAGCCTGTGAAGTGTTAGGAAATGTAGACTACTGTTGCAAGGCCAAAAGAGGCATCTCAATGTGGACTGTCCATAACTATTTCCAATGCAAAAACATCAATATTAGTCCAGTTATTAATTGTAAGTTGTAGCTGTTTATGTTGTCAAGGGGCAACATTCAGAACCTGGCTGTTGGTATTTATTATCTGGCAAACCTTTTCATATATCCACTGTCAATTTTTCAGCGGTAACATTTAGGCATCGAGTTAGAAGTTGCTGAGATTCCACAAATCAAAATGGTGCCTGGCAAGAAAACTCACAACATCTCTCCGGACTTGATCGATAGGTTTTGATTCTGCCTCTTCTTTAAACTTCTCAGCATAATAACGCCCCCTGAATCCTGGCTCTCCTAACTTCACCTGAAGGAAGAAACAGAACAAGGGACATCCAACGATGTTAATACTTCCTTACAGCTATTAGAAACATCGGACCTTACTGAACAAACATATACGGACAGTTCACAGGAGAAAAAATATAGACCTTATCTACATATTGATTCTCCTCAGAACTCTCTCTCTGTATTTTATGCCTCTCTTCATTGTTCTCGCGTGCCTGCAGTTTAGCAGTCAGAAATTAATTTGTCTTCTAAGATAGCAATATCAATGCAGAGATCTAACTAACAAGCTTTTGTGGTTTTACAGTTAAGTATTAACACATACGGTAAGGTTCAAAGGGCATAAATTTTCAAACTGTTTGGGCATGTATACTCATGTAGAAGTTGAAATTCATTCCTGTCGAGAAGTTCACTAAAAAGGTATTAATCATTTTTAAACGGGCATCAACGCTATGGTATCTTAACATGCTCATATCATGTTAAAAAATGAAGTTGCACGATAAACATATCGGCATAATATGATTGGCCTACTAAGATTATTAGAATCACTGAAGTAACAATCTCACTATAAAATGATTTCCCAATCTTCACAATGATCATATATTTGCATGCATAAAGAATATATAGGAATACAGAATCAATAAAGGCATTGGATGAACACCAGCTAGGAATTACCTGTTGAATGCGTGCCCGTTTCTGGAAAATTTGTTCTTCATTGACCGCAACAGACTGGATGAAATGCTCCACTCGGTCCAATATAACCTTTTTCATTAGAATGGAGAAAATGTCAAGATCTCAGGCCTTGACCCCATGTAAAAGAAAAAAAGGGAAATCCGTGCATTCGGCAGAGCATCAACTACTGCTGATGATGAGACCAAAGATTTTACTTATATGAGTCATCATAAACCAAACTTTCACTTGTGGACACTTGATCTGAGCACTACATCAGAGAATGAAGAGGGGCTTCCTCCTAAATGGCTTAAATTGTCAAGTGGTGGGCACAATGAACTATCCTATACATGTATGCTATTGAGCAGCATGATATCCAGAGGGGCAGACTAAACAAGGAACATTCAACGACAGATGATGTATGACGAACCATAACAAACATACTTGCCAAACACAGTAAAGTCACCTGTTACTTTAGTAAAAATATCGGAACCATCTTCCTACATTCTAGAAACAGTTTCTTTTTCACAGGCAATGGTACAATAGCAAATGTCCATGGGTCCCAATCAAGATTCAAGAAGGCGCTAGGCGATCACCACCTAGAGCCTAAGTGTTTTCTAGGCGCTAGTATATATATACACATATATATGTTTAAAAAAAGAAAAAATAAACAGGAGATAAGTGGACTTCATTGGAGAAAAAGGCCCATAAAACAGTAAAAGGCCCAGAGCCCAAGTCCCCCAACACCTTATCAGCTTAACCCTTCCTCTTTCGCCTGCATACCGCACACGCATACAGCCGCCGCCACCCCCTCCCTCCCTCCCTCCCTCCTTCCCTCCCTCCCCCCTCTCTCTCTCTCCTCTCTCCTCTGGTCAACACGCCGCCCGCACGCACCCACCGCCCGCTGCTCCTCCCCGACCGGCAACCTCCGCCCGCCGTCCGCTGCTCCTCCTCCGGTCCTCCCCACCGGCAACCTCCGCCCGCCCTCCGCTGTTCCTCCTCCCCCACCGGTCACCTATCTCTCCGGCTCTCCGGCTACCCCTTAGGTGAGGCGACACCCCTCCGCCCAGCGCGTAAGCACACCTCGGCGAACGCTTTTTTGGACCTTGGTCCCAATCCCATAACTCACCAGGCGAAAACAGGTATGAAGTTCGATTTGGTCTACAGTCAACTTTAGTAACGTTACTGTGATTTCTATAATTCACTGGATCCTACCACACATTGCATTTAAAATCAATATGGTTACATAATGCCAATTTTGCTGAATTTTAAACCAATATATGGTTACATAATACCAAATTTGCAAATTGATGGGATTGGTAACCCTTATGTACTGTTAACATTCTGACACAAAACAGATGACAGGATAACCATGAAGAGAGAATTCCTATCTAAAGTGGTTTCCCTAAATAGTAGTATGATTATACGCTATTAATATATCAAACATCATAGTGTTCATCACATGGTTAAAGAAAGCCAATAGTTCACTATAAAGCTGACTACAGGACTAGTTTCCTATATAGCATTTGGCACCACAAAAATGTTGCAATTTCATGGCTTCAAAGTTCAAATACTACAAGAATTTGCATCAGATAAATCTTACCTCACCCCCATCAGTTAGGTAACCACCCATTGATTTGAACTCCGATCTGTAGATACTCATGAGAAGATTAATGGCACCCTACAGAATACAGTTGGCAATTAATCACAGTTATGAACAAATCATCTTGCTAGTAAAATAAAGCACATAAAAGTATAATGGATGCTTTCAATCAACACACCTCGCGAATTTCCAAAGTTGGCATGTGAGGAAGAAAGTCATTGCCAACAAAGAAACACATAAACACAAAATCATCAATAAGACGTTCAAAGTTTATCTTGAAGGGAGCATCTACAATTTCCAAATCCTTTGCTAGGTATTCACGCAACACCCATATGTTAAGAAACTGTCAACAGGAAAATATTCACACAGTGAATCAACAAGAGTAAAAGATGAATTACAAATAACATATCTGAATACTGGATCAAAATGGTTATATAGTTCAGAGTACCTGATACTTCTTTTTATGAATAGGAGGTAGCTCCACAGAATTATCAGGCTGACTAGGACCTCTGCATTCAGCAGCCAAATGCCCAGCTTGACCACAAAGAAAACATTTTTCTTGTTGCCCTGGCATGGAGATCACCTGTAAAGTCAGTTGAATTCTGTAATTATGGGATTACTCCTAATTTACCATGAGAACAGGACAAAATCAGGGTCCAGAACTTGGCCACAGCTAGATGTGTACAAATATATATACTTTCCAACAAAGAACTATTAGAAGTTTTACCTCTCTTAAAATTGAGAAGTGGATCTCATGAGTTGCTAGAGCAAGCATAATCAAATCAGCATCCTGGAGAATAGAGTGGGCAACATGTATCACAGATTAAGCTTAAACAGAAACCACTAGTAGTTTACAAATGAAGTAAACTTACCAGGCCATATAAGCAATGGCGTGTATTGGGATCAAAGCCAGGAAGATTGCGCTGCAGGCGGATGTATGACATAATTTTGTGCTCTCCCTCTCCAGGGACATTGGAATCAGACAATATTATCTTGAAAAATACACACAGTGCAGATCTCGGTTAGTTCCTAACAAGGATTGAGAACAATTTTACAATTCCAAAGCAGCATAGTAAACACCTTAACAGACTGCCATCCAAGCGTGTGATTCAGCCTCAACTGTATGTAGTACTGAAGCGCCGTAGATAGTACAAACATGAACTGCGTCCCTGGAGTAATGACATTGTAGTCGATTGCCTCCGACTTCTCCTTCTGGGCTAGAGTCCTACCCTCTGCCTCAAACTCCTTCCTCAGCCTCTCCTCCTCCGCTGCCTGAGCAAAGTAAATGCGACATGAGAAAACAGCTGTCGCCACTTGCACAAGCCAGACAACCACAGCAGCTGCGTTAGAGTATTGTAGCGTTACCGCATCTGCAGCGTCCTTAGCAGCCCGGAATCGCCTGGACCTCTGCTGATTCATCTTTGCCCTTGGAGCCACACCATCTACAGGGCAAACAAAATTGAACAGGCCTTGTTACTCAGAGCAACATCATCTACGTGACAAAGTAGCAGCGCCTCACCAATGGCCATGTAGAGGAGCTTCCTGGGGCGGACGAGGCCGAAGAGGTGGTCGATGTAATCAAAAATCGACTTGAACACCTCGTCGTAGGTGGTGGGCGCCGGCTGCAGAGATGAAACCCGAGGCCGTGAGATCGAGAACTGAGCAAACACACTCTACATCGAGCGAGCAGGATGGAATGATGCGTACCCGGCCCTCGGGGTGGAAGCAGGGGTGGATGATGCCGTTCATGTCGAGGTAGAGGTTGTCGAATTCGATGCCGTTGGGGTTGGGGCGGCGGAGGTCAACGGGGACGAAGGCGCCGGGCTCCAGCTCCACGGGCTCCTCCTCCTCCGCGTCCGACACCGTCTGGGGGTAGCGGTCCGCCAGCCACCGGTAGAACGCCGGGACTCCCATCTCCGACCGGGCCTGCTCTGCCGCCGGATCTCCTCCTCCTTGCTCTGGCTGGCCTCCCTCTCGCGGGGGAGAGCGGCGCTTCTGCGAGCTCCTTCCTAGCGCCGCAGTGGCGTGCGGTGGTTGCTGCCTTCGATCTGGGGGCACGGACGGAGGCAGGGTGAGGCGGCCTGCGGTGCGGGGGGAAGGAGGGCGATGGCCGTGTCGCGCTTGCGTGCGGGCGGGTTGGGCTTCCGCCGCTGCGGCTGGGGAGCTGTGTGGCTTCTAGCCCGATCCGGGAAGCCTGATGATGGGCTGCAGTAACTACGACCTGCAAAAGAGGACGAGGATGAGGAGGAGCACGTACGACCGTACGATGCGTATCTTCCACGGTCAGGATCGCAATGTGGCGCTTTCAGAGTCGGAGTAATAGGTGCTAAACAGAACACTCCCAATCTCAACCGTAAATGATGTCCAAGTGCAAAAATCTTTATACCAACCACCGTCCAAAGTGCAAAATTTTTATACCAACCATCAGGAGCGACGCCAACTATATAGAGTTAAGAGAGTCTGAGTTGATGTAGAATTAGAGCGCCTTAAAGGTTTGAGATGCAAGAGTGGGAGAAAGAGATGATGAAGCTTATATGGATGGTAGCAACAATCAACCTATTGGTGATGGTGGATTGAGAGTGGCAAGGCAAGGTAGTGTGATGGCACTAAAGATAGTGAGCGAAAACTCGACCGGTGGTAGGATAGGGGAAAAAACTCAAAAAGAAAAGTACACCATTAAGAAACGAGCTATGAGATAGTGAAAATTAAGGAGACGATAGAAGGGTTCAAAGAATGTCAGAGGAATTAAAAAAAGAAAGGAGAATGCTAAATCCTGAGCGCGCAAGATTTAACATTCCAACCTACACATCGTCGTAGGCATGCAGGGGAGGCGGTGGGATGCGAGCCTAGGCGCGGAAGGCGGTGGGTATGTGGTCGCGAGGAGGTCTCGCGCTGAGGTGCTCGCCGGATAGAGAGGAGGAGGGAGGGAGGAAGAGGAGGCCTACCTGTGGCGGATCCATGGCCGCCGGTACCGAATTCGGTGGATCCGATACCGCCGCCGCCGAATTCGCCATGGCCGGTGCGGGCACGTTGGAGTAGGGTGCATGTGCAGGCGCGGGAGGCAGTGGGCACGCATTCACCGGTGAGGTGGTCCTTGGTCATCGTCATCGAACGTTGATGACAGAGAGAGGTGTGGGAGGGAGGGAGACAGAGAGTCTGCATTGAGTGGGGGTGCAGTGCGAGTGTGCGGGGCTCGGACGGTGTGGACGGTGCGCATTCCTTCCTTCATCCGCCTACATGCTCAATAATTAGTTTACCTATCTGCCAGACAACACATATTACGTAGCAATAATTATTGTTTGATTTAACTTAAGACTAGTCTCAGTGAGGATTTCATGGCATAGTTTCCAATGCACTAATTTTTTGGAAACAGTGCATAAGAGTTTCATGGGGATGAAACTCTCTCTGCTCCCATGAAACTCTATCATCTCTCTCTTCATTAATATAGTGCCATATCAGCATATTTAATGTGCATGAAACTCTCATGAAACACCATTGAGACTAGCCTAAGTCCGAATTTAATAGTGTGCAAATTATCAAGGGTTGTCCTTAAACTTTGCATAATTAATTTCAATCTCATTCTTAATTCTTAATTATCAAGGGTTGTCCTTAAACTTCTCATAATTAAGGGCTCTCTAATGTCAATGTTGCACCGTAAAAGATCACTCATAAATGTTGGCTTACAACCCCTTTATTACACACACTACTATTAATGAAAAAGGCATTACATAGAAACACCAATAGTTGAGGTTGGATCATGGAGCTTAAAGTCGGATAGTTTTTTTTTTCTTTTTTTTATACGAGAGATAGGTTTGTTGACCTATACGGTAAAATCGATACAAAATTGTGCACAAGTGAGAGCATTCATTAATTTTTACATTTCTTCTTAGGGAAACAACAACGTTTTTATATTGACAACTCACCAGAATCATATAGTTATACATATTCATTCATTTATTTACCCATGTTCTCGCAGAAATTTCGTGTGATTTGATCCATGATTTGGAAGTTGATTCATTGACTTTTGCATCACTAGTTGAATCAAATGATCACTCGAACTACCGAGTTGTTTGGTTGTATTTGCGGTAACACAAATGTAAATGAAACAAACCCGCAGGAGATAGATTTGAACTAATTTCATTTACATTTACCTTACTATGGAAGGAACCAAATAACACATACATTTTATTTTTGAGACCTTTGACAATGTCTGAAATAGCCTCCACAAAAATTCAATTTTATTCACAAAGGGTATCTTGGTCCTTTCGCACTGCATAGTGAATCTTACTGTTGTTCAATAAAGAAACGGGTCACTTCTTTGTTTTGAAATGATAAGTCGTTATGTTTTTTTCTATAAACATGGCTTGTCTACCTCGTGAGAGGGCTACAGCATGGCGTTCGAGTGGCCATGAGTTAGGACAGAACACATGAGGTTTCACACAGGCGATGGGCCCTTTTTTGTCTGAACCTCAATGCAGCGCAAGACAGGCTATCATGGTGCATCCAAGAAGGCGAAAGCAGTAGTAATAACTTACTAGTCTTTGGAAGGAATATGAGAAAGTTTGTACATTTCGGCGAAAGCAGTAGTAATAACTTACTAGTCTTTGGAAGGAATATGAGAAAGTTTGTACATTTCATTATTTGCAGTTTAGCACCCAAAAACCATGACGGTGTAAGGTCGAGATGGCGGACTAGAGGGGGGTGAATAGTCCTTTTTTAAAAACTAATCGCTCCGGCTAACCGATAAGAGCGGAATTAAATCTATCGGCCTAACCAAGACTTCACCCCTCTATCTATGTCTCTAGATGCACCTTGTAAAAGATCCTAAACAAGAAGACAAGGTGCCAATCTAGCTAGTGCACACTAAACAAGTCTAGCTTGCAAGGTCACACAAACCTAAGCAACTAGTACTTTAGCAACCGGGTGTGCACCTACACAATTCTAATGAGCAAAAGTACAAAGTCAACCTAAGCTCACTAGATGCTCAAGGACAAAGCTACACAAGCCAAACCCAAGAGCTCAATCTTACTTAACTACACAAGCTAAGCAAGGCAACTTACTCTACTTCTTAGCTACACAAGCAAAAGGTGATTAACAAGCTACTCAAGCTAACTAACCACAAGAGCAACTACACAAGCTATATAAGAATGTAAGGAAAGTAAATACAAAGCTTGTGAAAGAGATTGCAAACCACCGCGAAGTGTGGACACAAGATGACTCGGCGATTTTTCACGGGTTCACTTGGTTGCCCCCAAGCTACGTCTGTTGTGTCGACCAACACCTTCGGTGGTTCCTCCGGTCTTTTCACCTAGATGGTTCTCCGGTGTGACCCTCAAGTCACTTGCCCCTCAAGGCACGCCCCGCAAGGCACCGCAAGACACCACTCTCAAGTGAGCCCCTCAAGGCACCGAGCAAACCCACACACTCAAGGGTGGTAACTCAATGACACGCGCAATCCAATAGGGCTACTCTTCGCGATCCCCGCGAGATGAGTACCGAACCTCTCACAATCTCTTCTCCGGAGCACCGTATCTCCACGCGTGCTACCACGGAGCCTCTTGCCACCAAGCCGTCTAGGAGGTGGCAATCCTCCAAGAGTAACAAGCTCTCCCGCTTGCAACTCAAACACCTAGTGCCACTCGATGCAACCTCGCAAAGCAATGCACTAGAAATCACTCTCTCACTCTATCGGATGGTCACTACCAAGCATATGTGAGTAGAAGGGCTTCCAAGCACCACAACACAAGCTACCAAAGCTTGGGCGTGCTCAGCAACCGGCCTAAGCCGGCCAACCAACTATTTATAGACCCAAGGTCTCAACTAGCCGTTACCCACCTCGGGCAACACCACAGTACTCGCCGGACGCGTCCGGAGCAAGCCGCCAGACGCGTCCGGCGCTCCTCCGCGCTCCACGTGTCCCTGCGATTCAAACATAACCGTTGGCGCCCAACGGCTCTTTCTCCTTTGCTCGGAAGCCATGCGCCGGACGCGCCTGGTGACCACCGCCGGACGCGTCCGGCCAGTGCAACCACCAACGTGCCAGTGCGCGCAAAACATCTGGTCCGCGTCCGGCGACCCGCCGGACGCGCGCCCAGCGTCCGCCGCTCACAACGTTGCGCACCTTCGCAAACTAGCCGTTGGACCACTACACGCGCCGGACGCGTCCGCACCTTTGAGCGCCGGACGCGCCGAACACGTAGCGTCCGCCGAACTCTTCAACACCGCGCCCGCAAGCCGACGTCGGGTCGCCGGACGCGTCCGCTCGGCGTCCGCAGACCCGCCGGACGCGCACGAAAGTCCCGCCACGCCAACTACTTCGGCCTTCACTTTCACAACGCCCGGACGCGTCACGCCTGCGTCCGGCCGTTTCGGCCTCGGCCCGTCCGCCGCCTTCTCCGAAAGCACCGTTTCAACTCCGCGACGACGCCTCCTTTTTTCTCAACAATTTTGCTTCCGGCGCAATGGAAAATATGCCTCCAATTTTCCCGAAAGCGCCAAATCCCACCTCGCAAGCTCGGCGGGAGGAGAGAGGAACCAAAGTCCAACTCAACCCTACAAACCAAAGCGCGAACAACGCCACCTTTGCAAATGTGCCAACACCACCAAGTGTACAACCTCTTGTGCTTGTGTGTTAGCATTTTCACAATCATTTTCAAAGGATTTTCTCTTCAACTCACCACGCCACTCGATCCTAGCACATCGCAATGTTAGATCGCTCAAGTGGCACTAGATGACCGATATGCAAACAAGATTACCCCTCTTGATAGTACGGCCATCTATCCTAAATCCGGTCAAGTACTTCTCTACTCAACCTTAGACCGGTGAAATGAAATGCCCTAGGTTATACCTTTGCCTTGCGCATTTCCATCTCCACCGTCTTCCTCCATTGTGCCAATGCAACAACATGCACCGACACGATCATCAAATGATATGATCCACTTTATATCATCATGTGACACTCTTGGTCCATCGATCTTGACCTCACTTGCTCTTCGCCGTTGCGTCGGTCCATCGGCGCCAAGTCTTGCCCAAGCTTCACCATCGCATGGTCCTTCGCTTCGCAGCCTCAACTTGCCCTTCACACTTGCAACCGGTCCATCAAGCCAAGCCTCATCTTGATCTTCACCTCTTGGTCACATGACTCCATGTCATGTCTCATTTGCAATGAGCTCCTCCATCAATGTGGCAGAACCTCCTAAGTAATGTGGCCCACATGCACTAATCCTTGTCTTAAAAGACCTCGGATTACTATGCATGTGTTCCACACGACTTAACAAGCTCTGTCGGGTGTCCTCGGGAAACCCGAATCATCCACGAATCTTTCGTTGGATCGATCATTATAAGAGACATTGCGGTATTACAAAGTTTTGTACAAATAAAATATATCGAGTAAAAGTGCGGAAGGATTACAATAACATAAGTTTACAAATCATTTATAAATAAAACTTTACAAATAAAAAGTTATGTTGGTTACAACCATAGTAGTGGAATATCATTACTTAACTTTTTGATTCACCAAAACGTAGTGCTCGCCCAGAGCCAAACAAACTACTCGATGTCCTCACTTGACGGACACACCCGCAACAAGGGTAGAACAAACCCCGAGTACAAAAGTACTCCGCAAGACTTACCCGACGAAAAAGAGGGAGAAGACTCAGGAATGAAGGCCGAGATAGGACAAGGTAAGGCTTAGCAAAGAATCAAAGTATTTTGCGTAAAAGCACTAAACTAGTTTCAACCTCAAGTTTTACTTTCCGCATTAGTCATTAGATTCTAAGGTGAGCCTAGTCTAGCTTGATTACAAAGCGAGATCAAGATAATTCACGGAGATCACATTCTTAGTCTTCCAACAAAAATTCCATAAGTTACTACGATGCAGTCGTGATCGAGTCTCCATAACCGAGGAGCAACGACGATTCGAATCGATTATACCCACTGGGATCCCTAATCACACGATATATGTAGAACCACATCTTGCATATATCAACCTTCACTCAGATCTTCCAAAACCAACCCGGTCTGCGCCACCCGAGAATACTGTACGCCTCAAATCCAGGACCAAGCCCACGAGGGTAACTCGTATTCCCGCCATCTCTCCACTCCCCGGTGCGCGGTTATCCGTTCGATGATGGAATAGCGGGGTCTTAGGCTTACCATAGTATGTGATTAGTTGCAAGGCTCGAACCACGGCGGCCCTACAACGATACGGTCCTTAATCGACACAGTCGGAAACACTACATCCCTAACCCAGATGCAAGTTACCCGACCGGTCTCAACTTCATTAAAAGATGTAACAGATCCAGACCAAAGGATTACATCGAGACGTCATTCGATGAAACCCAATAGTCGATCAACGATTTTATTGCGAAGTAAAATTAAACTTACCGACAGGGTAAGCACATCCTTTTGAAAACATTTTCGAAATCCGAACTAAATTAGCAAGGCTAAGCATCGTTACGTATTTTTCAATCAAAACGGTTTCAAGGATGACGTTGGAATAATCAAGGTAGTTAATGCGTCAAGTAGGTGATCACTCAACTCCTATTACTTAATGCAAATGCGGTACATAATCAAGTGATAAACTTTTGCAAATTCAAGGAATTGGTTGATGGATCCGGGGCTTGCCTCGAAAGTCGGTGTAGACGTTCTTCAACGACGTATCTGGAAGATGACCAATCACCAAAGATGGATTGACTTCCTCAGGAACTAGGGTTGTCTCGACAACTATTCCTTGGAAACGGAATCGATAGGTCTCTCCTCGATCACGGGGACTACACGAGATAATTAAAATGCTTCAACATGATTGAATATAAATATGATGCTCGACAGATGCATAATAAAGATTAAATACAAGCGCAAACAATTAATTAAAGTGCCGAAGGTCATTAGGGTTGATGACCTAGGGTCTTCACTCAAATCCAAAGTCAAACAATTAATTAATTAACTAAGGAAATTAAATCCTAAAACAAATGTTGTCAAATTGATTTCAAAAATTAGTTTTAAGTAGCTTATATCAAAAACAGTACACCCATAAATTTTCATGATTTTGGGATAAATAAATAAATAACTAAAAATAAAGGAAGGAGCATTTTTCAATTAAAAGAGATAATTTTTGAACATAGCAAAACTACTCAAAATTGGAATATAATATTTTTCCTAGATCAAGCACATGACAGAGAGCACACACAAAAATTTTCATGATTTTTGGAGCCCTAAATAATTTTATACAAAAATAAACAAATTGCACTACTATTCACAAATCAGGAAATAGAAAAACCTTTTAGAAAAAGAAAAAGGATCACCTGGGCCGGATTCGGCCTGCTCGGCCCAGTACTGCACACAGGCCGGCCCAGCAGCGCAGCAATTCGGCCCATCTGGCCCGACTGACGGCGACGGCGATCCCGCCGGCGAGAGCTCGCCGGCGGCGAGGTCTCCGGGGGTCGGCTTCGGCCCTACATGCCCTACACGTCACGGCGCACCTCCTGGGCTAGGTAAAGCGGCGGCGGAGCGGCAGCGACAAGCTTGCCGGCGGCCATGGCGGCCCGGCGGAGCGGGCTCGCGGCAACCCTAGCCGGAGGCTCTCCGCGGCTCTAGCGAGCGCAACGGCGGCTACGCAACACAACTCACACAACTACGCACGCGCGGAGCTTAAGCGGCACCGAGACCACGCGACACCGAACGCGGCGGCGGGCACGGCGAACGCCGGCGAGCACCCGAAGACACGGCTACGGGACGACTCCGGTCCAACCGATGGCATGATCGAGATGAAGGAGCTCACCGCGGGGACGGTGCGCTCGAAGATGAAGCCTTGACGACGAAGAAGACGCGAGCGTGACGGTGAGGCGCGGCGGCAATGGCGTCGGCGGCGCACTCCGATGGCAAGGGCGGCACTCCGGCGACGTCTCGTCTACCAAATAGAAAGAGGAGGAGAGCACCATGAGCGGCGCGTCAAGGAGCACATAACCACGAAAGGAATTGAGAAAAGGAGCTACGGCGAGGAAGAATGACGGCGGCGATCCCCGACGGCTCGGTTCACCGTCCGTGAAGAAGACGGCGGGCGGGTGATTGAGCGAGAAATGGCGAGCTTGGTGGTGCTGGTCGGTTTCGCGAGCTCAAGGCGGAGCCGTGGGGTTGGCTAATGGCGGTGGCGCGTGGCCGGAAGAGCAATGGCGAGCGGCGGCGACGGACGGCGAGCGAGGTCGCGGCGGTGGAAGATAAGGGAGAGGAGGAGGGGTCCGGCCGCGGCTTAATGGCGCTGGGACGCGGAGGGAGAGCGACACGGGGCGGGGAACCGCGCTCGGCATCGCGCGGGCCGGGGCGACGCGGCGACAAGCCGGCCGGCATGGCATGGCGGCGACGCCATGAACAGAGGGAGAAAGAGGACGATGATGACGTCGCACTATTGCGGGATGGAAACTTTTGCAAAATACTCCAAATTTTTGAACTGAAGTTGAAAAATTCCAAAAAGCAACCCTAGCTAATTTTTCATTCTCTACAACTTTCTCAACTGGCACATTTTCAAATTTTGCAAGGAAAATTGAATTTGAATCAAATTTTGAAAAGGGGACAAAACCCTAGAATAAAATATTTGAAATTACTTTGGATTTTTCTAAAGAACTTGAAAAACTCCAAAACTATGAAAAACTCAACTTTTCAAACTGCACATTTTCGCCAAAAGATGTTTTTCCAGAATATGCATAGTTTTTGAATTATGGTTTGAAATTGAAAAGGGGACAACTGTCGGAAAACCGTATTTTCAAATTTATTTGAAATTCTTTTTGAAAACTTGAAAAACTTTGTTCACCAACATTGTAGGTCTCATCAAGCCCTACAATATTGCTTTTTGGACCAACCCCAAATTCTTTATAGATTTTGAGCTAGAGAAAAGGGGGTAAAACGGAGTTTGTCGGAAACAGGGTTTTCGAAATGAAATCGCGTTTGATCGAGCCGACACACCTCTAGGCTATCAAAAGCAAGTAACAAACATTATCTCGAGGCACAATTAACCTAGAATATAAATCTTGTTTTAGTGAATGCATATCAGGGTTAACCTAACATGGATGATTTGCAATGATTATGATGCCATGTCAGGTTTTAGTTTACCGTAACATCAGAGATGTTACAGCCCTTCCCCCTTAAAGAAATCTCGCCCCGAGATTTAAAGCCTTGGGTTAGGTAATGGAAAAGGAAATGTGTCAAGCAACACATCTCGAACAAGTACATAAGGAAAAGGGTTTTTACAACTCACACCAGACCAGTTACAACTCATAGAGGGAATTATAACTTAGATAGAAGCATAGAACTCTGGAAAGTTTTCTAACAGATAATCCTCAGACTCCCATGTAGCTTCTTCTTCTGAATGCTGATCCCATTGTATCTTGTACCACTTGGTTGTTCGGCTTCGGGTGACACGATCTTTCTGATCCAGAACTCTGACAGGATATTCAGCATAAGTCAAATCAGGATCCAGTTCAATCCCTTCAACATCAACAATCTTGTCAGGTGGTCGAAGACATTTCTTGAGTTGTGACACATGAAACACATTGTGTACTGCTGTCAACTGTTCAGGCAACTGCAAACGGTATGCTACCTTACCACATTTTGCTAAGATCTGAAATGGACCAATATAACGAGGTGCTAATTTGCCTTTAACTCCAAAGCGACTAACTCCCTTCATGGGTGATACTTTTCAGATATACATAATCTCCTTTGGCAAACATTAGAGGTCGACGCCTCTTATCTCGCATAACTTTTGTCGAGATTGAGCTACTTTCAAATTGTTCTCAGTATCTGTCTAACCTTTTCTTCAGTCTCTTTCACAAGATCAACCCCGAAAAACCATCTTTCTCGGGTTCGACCGGTTTAATGGAGTCCGACATCTGCGACCATATAGTGCTTCAAATGGTGCCATCTTGATACTTTCTTGATAACTGTTGTTGTAAGAGAACTCGCTAATGGTAAACATTCATCCCACTTCTCGGAAAATTCAATACACAAGACCTCAACATGTCTTCAAGAATCCGATTGACTCTTTTAAATCGACCATCACCGTGGATGATAGGCCGAGCTATAAAGAGATTTGGTGCCCATTGCCTTATGGAATTGCTTCCAAAAGCGTGAGACAAATTGTGTACCCCTATCGGAAACAATAGTCCTTGGTACCCCATGAAGGCTTAAGATTCGTGTAATATATAACTTAGCATATGTCAAAGCCGAATGATCTGTCTTGACCGGAATAAAATGAGCTGACTTTGTGAGTCGATCCACAATAACCCGAGATGGAATCAAATCCTCTTGATGTCTTGGGTAAGCCCACTATAAAATCCATACCGATATCTTCCCACTTCCAAGCGGGAATAGGCAATGGTTGCAATTCTCCAAAGAAACTTTAAGTGCACAACTTTCACTTTTTGACAAGTGTCACATTTGGCGACATATCGAGCAATTTCTATCTTCATTTTAGTCCACCGAATCTCTGTTTCAAATCATGGTACATCTTATTGCTTCCTGGATGAATAGAGAATCTTGGAAGATGTGCTTCATCGAGGATCCTTTGACGTAATTCAGGAATTTTTGGTACGACCCGACGATTCTTGAACCATATAACATCTCGCTTCATCAATTCGAAACAGGATATTTTTCCCTCTCTAACTTTCTCCTTGATATGTTCCATACCTTTATTATCTCTCTCGAGCAATGATAATTTGATTTCGGATAGTTGACTCCATAGAAATGTTAGTCGATCGCCTTGTTGTATCATCTCGATCCCCAACTTTTCTATCTCATGACATAAAGAAATATCCAGGGGCTTCACCGTCAAACAGTTGCAATGAATTTTTCGACTAAGTGCATCGGCAACCACATTTGCCTTACCGGGATGGTAATGCACTTCGAGATCATAATCTTTAATCAGTTCTAACCATCTTCTTTGCCTCATATTCAATTCTTCTTGAGTGAAGATATACTTCAAACTCTTATGATCTCGTATAGATATGACATGTGTTACCCAACAGATAGTGACGCCAAATCTTCAAGGCATGAACAACTGCGCTAACTCTAGATCATGAGTTGGATAATGTTCTTCATGACGCTTGAGCGTCTTGATGCATAAGCAATAACTCGCCCTCTTGCATCAAGTACACAACCAAGACCAATGCCGAAGCATCACAATAAACATCAAACTGCTTCCCCATATCTCGGTTGAGCTAAAATCGGAGCGTAGTCAATGACTTCTTTAAGGACCGAAATGCCTCCTCACACTTAGGTGACCAAACAAACTTGGTTTGATTCTTCAACAACTCAATTATAGGCTTAGCTACCTTTGAAAAGTTAGCAATAAATCTCGCGATAATAACCGGCCATTCCAAGGAAACTGCGAACCTCGGAAATAGTGGTTGGTGTTTTCCAATCTAGAATATCCTTTACTTTACTAGGGTCAACAGTTATGCCCTTAGCGAGATAAAACATATCCAAGGAATTGCACTTCCTTAAGCCAAAACTCACACTTGCTGAACCTAGCATATAGCCGATGTTCTCTCGAGACGTTGCGAGAACTATTCGAGGTGTTCAACATGTTCTTCTTCATTCTTGGAATAAATCAAGATATTATCGTGAGGACCACCACAAACCGATCAAGTTCGGCATGAACACCGAGTTCATCAAATATAAGAAATGAGCTTGTGCATTTGCAAGTCCAAAAGACATAACCAGATACTCATACGCAGACCATATCTAGTTGTGAATGCAGTCTTTGAAATATCTTCGGGACGAATCTTGATCGATGATAAGCATTGAAGATCGATCTTTGAAAACACTTTCGCTCCCGCCAACCGATCTAAGAGCAGATCAATACGAGGCCGAGGATACTTATTTTTGATAGTCACTTCATTCAATGGACGATAGTCAACACACAACCTCAAGGTTTTATCTTTCTTCTTTACAAAGATGGTGGACAACCCCAAGATGAACTACCGTGTCCGATAAAACCTTTATTAAGCAATTCTTTCAACCGAGCTTTGAGTTCGCTAACTCGGTGGTGCCATTCTATATGCTCTTCGGATATTGGGGCGTCGGCTTCAACTCAATCGCAAACTCTACATTTCTATCTCGGAGGTATACCGGGTAACTCATCGGGAAATACATCTCGGGAAATCTTTAACTACAAGGATATCTCGAATCTCCTTCACGAGGTTGCACAAATTCTCTTGACTCGCCCTCTTAGGAGTTAGGAATTGAATAAGCAACTCGCGACTTGCCATCGATAAATTCACTTTTATAGTCCGGTTCGGGGTATCAATAATCGCTCCCGCCGACTCATCCAGTTCATACCTAGGATCACATCTATATCCCGATCCTTTAGAACAATCATTGATGTGGGAAAGATATGCCCACCCAATTCTATGGGTACCGATGTACCATTTCCTTAGTACACATACGCCCTCCGGTGATTGAATAAAGAAATTTTCTTTTGTTTCTCCAATTGGGATCTCATGCTTCATAACAAATGTCCGATTGATGAATGTATGGGATGCTCCGAAGTCAAAAAGTATAAATGCTGAGTGATTGGCAACTTGGAACATACCCATCAAAATAGGCTCTCCCTCGGGATTATTACCGGTTTGCGTGTAAAAGACACGTCCAATTTTCTTCTTACTTTGACTCTTCCGTTGATTCGATGTGACACGAAGTACTTAGAACATTGGAATTGTCTTGGTTTGGATGTGGGAGTCCCTTGTAGAGTGACCAGACTTTCCACAATTGTAACATGGGTAGTTCTGTATTTGTAAAGTGGGTTTTCGAACGCTAGGAGCATTCGGTGGCGTGGATAAGAAAGAGCTCTGCAACGGGACGGACAAGTGCCTCACTGCGGGACTTGATACCGGGATTTGGATGATAAGGAGTATGAAAATGATTTACGGGATGACGGATTATCTTCAGCGCTTAGGCTTACCGCTCGAGGATTCGAGTATTCGAGCCTTCTTCTTCTTGGCCTTCTCGGGTGCTTACGATTAACGGCTTCGCAAGTGATAGCAATATCAACTGTCTCGTAAAATGTAGTATTAAGAGTAGCACTAGAAATCATCATACGATCTTACTATCCAGACCCCTCAAGAAGTAACCCTTCTTTTTATCATCTCGTATCAACATACTCGGGTGCATACCGGGATAAGTGATTAAACTCACTCACATACCGTACGACGGACATATCACCTTGTTGTAAAGATAAAAATTCTTCCTTCTTAACTTTCATAACACCTTGTGAAACATAATGAGTGCGGAAAGCTTCACGAAACTCGTCCATGTGATACGATGACCAGTGGGTTGTATGGCAACAAGATTTTCCCACCAAGCCACCGCAAAGCACCTCTCGGTTGTTGAGCCGCAAATAGTGGCTTCGAACTTTCGTACAAGGAATGAGATCAAACTTTTGCCGCATGGTGCGGAGCCAATAATCGCCTTCAAGAGGTTCATCGCTTTGGTGAAGACCGGTGGCCGAGTGGATGCAAAATCAAAATACGTGACCTCATCACCATTATTCCGACCACGATTACCCCGAGTGATATTCGGTTTCGAGCTAGAATAGTTGTAGCATTGACCGAGCGGCAAGGGTATCAACAACCGGGTTGAACCTGGTGGAGGATTGGAATCATCACCCCCATTTTGAGAAATCCCAAAGAGAAAGATCGGATGCTCGGGTATGAACAGCATCCGTTGAATAACAAGCCAAACTTTAAACTCGAGCAAAGAAAAGATAGGATCAAGATTAAAGAATAGATAGGTGGGATCGAAGGCTAGCGGGAATAGGATTGGTACTACCTAACCCAATTCACATTAAGAGGGAAAGTATTTATTAACAGGTTAATTAAGCATGATGCATGAACGGACCTACGTTCTAAGCTTAAAAGACTTTAATGTAACACATACTTAAAAGTAAACTTTTTATAAATAGGGCAATATAACATGATATTCCACCACAAGCTTTTAAACATGACTAAAGAGCTATAGGAGTGAGTATAGATAAGGAATAAGCAATTTGGACCAAAATAGTCAAGTTAAATTTTTATTCGATCCAAAACCTTTTGAAGTTTTCGCAAAGAATACTACAATAGCTCTAGAATAACGATCCGGCTCGATACATGTGGCGAGAACCTCCTAAGTAATGTGGCCCACATGCACTAATCCTTGTCTTAAAAGACCTCGGATTACTATGCATGTGTTCCACACGACTTAACAAGCTCGTCGGGTGTCCTCGGGAAACCCGAATCATCCACGAATCTTTCGAACCGGATCGATCATTATAAGAGACATTGCAAGTATTACAACAGTTTTGTACAAATAAAATATATCGAGTAAAAGTGCGGAAGGATTACAATAACATAAGTTTACAAATCATTTATAAATAAAACTTTACAAATAAAAAGTTATGTTGGTTACAACCATAGTAGTGGAATATCATTACTTAACTTTTTGATTCACCAAAACGTAGTGCTCGCCCAGGAGCCAAACAAACTACTCGATGTCCTCACTTGACGGACACACCCGCAACAAGGGTAGAACAAACCCCGAGTACAAAAGTACTCCGCAAGACTTACCCGACGAAAAAGAGGGAGAAGACTCAGGAATGAAGGCCGATAGGACAAGGTAAGGCTTAGCAAAGAATCAAAGTATTTTGCAGAAAAGCACTAAACTAGTTTCAACCTCAAGTTTTACTTTCCAGATTAGTCATTAGATTCTAAGGTGAGCCTAGTCTAGCTTGATTACAGCAGATCAAGATAATTCACGGAGATCACATTCTTAGTCTTCCAACAAAAATTCCATAAGTTACTACGATGCAGGTCAGGTGATCGAGTCTCCATAACCGAGGAGCAACGACGATTCGAATCGATTATACCCAGCTGGGGATCCCTAATCACACGATATATGTAGAACCACATCTTGCATATATCAACCTTCACTCAGATCTTCCAAAACCAACCCGGTCCGCGCCACCCGAGAATACCGTACGCCTCAAATCCGGGACCAAGCCCACGAGGGTAACTCGTATTCCCGCCATCTCTCCACTCCCGGTGCGCAGTTATCCGTTCGATGATGGAATAGCGGGGTCTTAGGCTTACCATAGTATGTGATTAGTTGCAAGGCTCGAACCACGGCGGCCCTACAACGATACGGTCCTTAATCGACACGATCGGAAACACTACATCCCTAACGAGATGCAAGTTACCCGACCGGTCTCAACTTCATTAAAAGATGTATCGATCCAGACCAAAGGATTACATCGAGACGTCATTCGATGAAACCCAATAGTCTGATCAACGATTTTATTGCGAAGTAAAATTAAACTTACCGACAGGTAAGCACATCCTTTTGAAAACATTTTCGAAATCCGAACTAAATTAGCAAGGCTAAGCATCGTTACGTATTTTTCAATCAAAACGGTTTCAAGGATGACGTTGGAATAATCAAGGTAGTTAATGCGTCAAGTAGGTGATCACTCAACTCCTATTACTTAATGCAGCGGTACATAATCAAGTGATAAACTTTTGCAAATTCAAGGAATTGGTTGATGGATCCGGGGCTTGCCTCGAAAGTCGGTGTAGACGTTCTTCAACGACGTATCTGGAAGATGACCAATCACCAAAGATGGATTGACTTCCTCAGGAACTAGGGTTGTCTCGACAACTATTCCTTGGAAACGGAATCGATAGGTCTCTCCTCGATCACGGGGACTACACGAGATAATTAAAATGCTTCAACATGATTGAATATAAATATGATGCTCGACAGATGCATAATAAAGATTAAATACAAGCGCAAACAATTAATTAAAGTGCCGAAGGTCATTAGGGTTGATGACCTAGGGTCTTCACTCAAATCCAAAGTCAAACAATTAATTAATTAACTAAGGAAATTAAATCCTAAAACAAATGTTGTCAAATTGATTTCAAAAATTAGTTTTAAGTAGCTTATATCAAAAACAGTACACCCATAAATTTTCATGATTTTGGGATAAATAAATAAATAACTAAAAATAAAGGAAGGAGCATTTTTCAATTAAAAGAGATAATTTTTGAACATAGCAAAACTACTCAAAATTGGAATATAATATTTTTCATAGATCAAGCACATGACAGAGAGCACACACAAAAATTTTCATGATTTTTGGAGCCCTAAATAATTTTATACAAAAATAAACAAATTGCACTACTATTCACAAATCGGAAATAGAAAAACCTTTTAGAAAAAGAAAAAGGATCACCGGGCCGGATTCGGCCTGCTCGGCCCAGTACTGCACACAGGCCGGCCCAGCAGCGCAGCAATTCGGCCCATCTGGCCCGACTGACGGCGACGGCGATCCCGCCGGCGAGAGCTCGCCGGCGGCGAGGTCTCCGGGGGTCGGCTTCGGCCCTACATGCCCTACACGTCACGGCGCACCTCCTGGGCTAGGTAAAGCGGCGGCGGAGCGGCAGCGACAAGCTTGCCGGCGGCCATGGCGGCCCGGCGGAGCGCTGGCTCGACGGCAACCCTAGCCGGAGGCTCTCCGGCGGCTCTAGCGAGCGCAACGGCGGCTACGCAACACAACTCACACAACTACGCACGCGCGCGAGCTTAAGCGGCACCGGACCACGCGACACCGAACGCGGCGGCGGCGGCACGGCGAACGCCGGCGAGCACCCGAAGACACGGCTACGGGGACGACTCCGGTCCAACCGATGGCATGATCGGATGAAGGAGCTCACCGCGGGGACGGTGCGCTCGAAGATGAAGCCTTGACGACGAAGAAGACGCGAGCGTGACGCGGGCGACAGAGGCGGCGGCAATGGCGTCGGCGGCGCACTCCGATGGCAAGGCGGCACTCCGGCGACGTCGTCTACCAAATAGAAAGAGGAGGAGAGCACCATGAGCGGCGCGTCAAGGAGCACATAACCACGAAAGGAATTGAGAAAAGGAGCTACGGCGAGGAAGAATGACGGCGGCGATCCCCGACGGCTCGGTTCACCGTCCGTGAAGAAGAAGACGGCGGGCGGGTGATTGAGCAGGAAATGGCGAGCTTGGTGGTGCTGGTCGATTTCGCGAGCTCAAGGCGGAGCTGTGGGGTTGGCTAATGGCGGTGGCGCGTGGCCGGGAAGAGCAATGGCGAGCGGCGGCGACGGGACGAAGCAGAGCGAGGTCGCGGCGGTGGAAGATAAGGGAGAGGAGGAGGGGTCCGGCCGCGGCTTAATGGCGCTGGGACGGCGGAGGAGAGAGCGACACGGGCGGGGAACCTTCGCGCTCGGCATCGCGCACATGCGACCGCGGCGACCGGCCGGCATGGCCGCGGCGACGCCATGAACGAGAGGGAGAAAGAGGACGATGATGACGCGCACTATTGCGGGATGGAAACTTTTGCAAAATACTCCAAATTTTTGAACTGAAGTTGAAAAATTCCAAAAAGCAACCCTAGCTAATTTTTCATTCTCTACAACTTTCTCAACTGGCACATTTTCAAATTTTGCAAGGAAAATTGAATTTGAATCAAATTTTGAAAAGGGGACAAAACCCTAGAATAAAATATTTGAAATTACTTTGGATTTTTCTAAAGAACTTGAAAAACTCCAAAACTATGAAAAACTCAACTTTTCAAACTGCACATTTTCGCCAAAAGATGTTTTTCCAGAATATGCATAGTTTTTGAATTATGGTTTGAAATTGAAAAGGGGACAACCGTCGGAAAACCGTATTTTCAAATTTATTTGAAATTCTTTTTGAAAACTTGAAAAACTTTGTTCACCAACATTGTAGGTCTCATCAAGCCCTACAATATTGCTTTTTGGACCAACCCCAAATTCTTTATAGATTTTGAGCTAGAGAAAAGGGGGTAAAACGGAGTTTGTCGGAAACAGGGTTTTCGAAATGAAATCGCGTTTGATCGAGCCGACACACCTCTAGGCTATCAAAAGCAGTAACAAACATTATCTCAGAGGCACAATTAACCTAGAATATAAATCTTGTTTTAGTGAATGCATATCAGGGTTAACCTAACATGGATGATTTGCAATGATTATGATGCCATGTCAGGTTTTAGTTTACCGTAACATCAGAGATGTTACAATCAACTTATGTGTTGAGCCTCACAACATCTCCAAGCCATCTCCACCATGGCATATGTTGCTCACACACATGTACCTGTGAACTAACTCCTGTGTATCTCAACCATCATACATGTTAGTCCACCTAAAGTTGTCACTCAATTATCAAAACCAAACAAGGGCCTTTCAATCTCCCCTTTTTGGTAATTGATGACAACTCTACAAAGATATGGAATTTAAGAATAGAGAGACTTTATGCCACTTATCCAACATTTAAGCTCAATGTTATGATTTGGATAAGTACCACAAAGTCAACTTGGTAGTGATAGCTCCCCCTACATGTGTGCTCAAATGGTTTGATTTCAAGCTTGCACACATGTATAAGTATGGAAATTTTGGGAGAGTTAGCACTACTAAGTGATGCTAAGGTGTATAGGTGTTGGTATAAATTAAGTGCACATAAAATAAGAAGGATTCCGCAAGCGCACAGAACTTACCATTGTAGCATTTTACCGGGAGTAAACCAGGTATCGTTATTTATATTTTACCACAGGGAAACAAGGGTTAAAGAATTTGATACTCACCATCATGCATCTACTAACTTAGTAAACCAACTAACTATAGCAAGGGATAAATGATACATGAAATGATAGGATTTATACAATATGTCACACATGGGATAGGTCTCTAAAGATATACAACTAGTTAACTTGGGAGATCTAGGGTGAGGTCGATTCCTATGATATTCTTATCACATGGTCAAAGATATACCCAACTATGCTAAGACTTACCACACTCTTGTGCACTTTGGGACGCCACTAGACAGGAAGAGAGCACCACAAAGGATACCTCTACCGACGTGACTACGGTCCTACAATTTAAGAACTCCGCGCGATAGATATGGACGGGGTGTCACCTCCCGTAACTACCATACAACTAGGGAACGGGGTGTACTCACAGCGCAGCATCGTGTAAGCACCACGCTTACATGAGGCTCGGCTACTTAGCCCAACCATGGTAAAGCAAAGACTAAGCGCTCTATGAACTAGCACACAAAAGCAATGATAAACTCAACTAGCAAGATATATTCAAAGTAAGCATAGCCACATGAATAAGAGAATAAGTATAAGTCTTACAGAATGTTGAAGTGAAGATACAAGGCTTTACCAAGCCCCATGACTAGATCCGGAACCTTGAGCAAGATCGCAACTCGACCCTCTCTCCCAAGATACTAATCTATTACATTGGAGAAGCTAGACCTAATCCCCTAGAGAGGAGAAGTCATCCATTCAAGGGACGCCTCTACAACTCTGATCCCGCTGGGAGATAATGAATTAGGGTTTAAGGGATGCCCCCTCCAGGGGCCAGGGGCCCTGCTTATATAGCCCCCTAGGATGCACCACAGCCATCGGATCAAACCGACCTAAACGGACGATAATTATTGCTCCTCAAGGTCGGTGGAGGCAGGATCCGCGAGCCTCCACCTGATTGGTGGAGGTGGCCAGTCGGCCGACCCAAAGAGGGAGTCGGTCGACCCACCACAGAGCCCGTTCGGGCTCCCGTTTGGTCCAGAGCCTTCTCGAACCTTCCAGATTACAGAATTTTCACCGGTTCCCGATTATCTCTATGTAAACCTGACATGTGGGCCTTCCTTGGGTATTTTCGGTGACACCCGCGAAACGGACATTCACCAAAACTCATGGAATTCATCGGTGTAACCCCTATATCTAGTTGGTGAATCATATTTTAGTCCTTTCTCATGTTTAGTTGACGGTAAAAATTGGTACTTAACGACCGTCAACAACTCCCCCAAGCTTACCTTTTGCTCGTCCCGAGCAAAGATAGGCTCTGATGGATCGGAGTTGCTACAATGCTTTCACTCCTCACAAGTACACATGCGTTCAAACAAGAACTCTCCTCCGAATTAGAGTGAACTATTCGACTCAAAACTTACTCACATTACCTTTCACCATGGGGCTTGTAACCGTCACTTGGGTCTTGAGCGGTTGAAAGACGAACGGTCAAGTCAAGCGCTATGTTTCTCGCTCATTGATCAACTATTATTCTGGAGTTTTTGCAAGATTTTCAAATAAAAACTCGAGTTCCTTGTATGAACCTTTCAGATCTCTCATTTGTGGTATTTCTCGGATCCTCTCCAAGGCATGAGTAGTGTATGCCTTCTCTCTTCTCTCAAAATATGTGGTATTTGTGGAACTAAGGCATAGTGGAAAGTGTCTTCTCTCTCTCACCCTACTTTCTAATAGGCTTATGTGGAGCTCATAGGTGGGAAGACACTCAAACTCACTTGCATATATTGCACGCTTAAACCATGGATCCAATAGGAACTAAAATAATAATAAAGTCATATGTGCATGTGAATGAGGAAATGGGATGGATGATAAGATGATAATGATAAGGAAATGATTATGAGGGGTGATCACTTGGTGAACATCTACTTCTACACTTGCTCCTTTGGGGATAACATGACTCCCTTTATTCGAAAACCTTGAAACTTCTTGAAAGGAAGGACTTGGCTACTCTTTTCTTTTCTTTCTTTTCTCTTTCTTTTTTTTTTTTTTTCTTCTTTTTTTTTTTTTTAGAGCAACCAATCCTCCGAAAACAAAACTTTAGCAACGGGAGCGTATAACTTGAAATGATAATGACCGGAGCTTTTATGTTGGCAATTGGAACGGCGATGATTATTTCTAGATGTTCACTCCCGTGATAGGATGGCCATGAATATTTTTTTGAGTGTTCACTCCCGTGTAGGAGTAGAACATTTTCCGAATGGAACGAAATGAGTGGCATATATATGGAAGAATGGATGGATGGATGGATGCGTACTCCCGGATAGGAGCAAAGATAGGTGCGTATCTCCGTGGTAGAGACAAGACAAGATATGGGGGAAAGCGTACTCCCAGGGTAGGAGCAAAGATAAGTGTGTACCTCCAAGATAGAGATAGCACAATATGTGATGGATGTGGATCTATATGTGGGTGGTACTTCTAGGGACAAGTAGTACGTAATGGATGTAGTATTTATGAAATGGGTGCATGCTTCGAGGACGAAGTAGCATAGATCAACGGATGGAGAGCACATAGTATTGACTTTAACCGCATGACTGATTCCTTATGGGTCCACAAGATAACCACACTCAATGCCTATAAAGACTACACTCAAGCCTACAATATGATCTATATAAAAGATGGGTTTTCCTAATCTAGTAAGCATGAATATATGGTCGTGATAGGAATTTAAACTCTCATCATAAAGGAACTCATCATGCAAGAATTTAATATTTTCACGATAAATTCTCGAACTCTAGTATCTCTAGGAACAAGATGGACAAGACTCAAAACCTTCCCATATCATACCCGTCAACCACCTAGACTTAGATCAAGTGTTCGCTACCCACAAGTTTCGTGTTCGAGCAAATCTCAAGTCTAAACGGTTGTGTCCAAAACTCGGGAGAGTGCAAGGTTGAAAACTAGGTACTTGAAAGGAATTACGCAGAGCAACTATTCATCATCTCCATGTAGAGTTTATTCTAGGGATCACTTTTAAGACAGACTACAAGAACTCTCCAAAAGTAGAAAAGAAATCTTTCGGGTTTCTATAGTTATGCATCTTTTTTTAGTTGTTTTAACAAAGCAAACTCTAACAAAGCATAGATAGATAAGTTGGAAACACTTAGCTTGGTACACGGGGATGCCCTCCCCCAAGCCGGATGTTGACATAGTCTCGCTGTTGTTGCCGACAGCGATGAAGACGTTCTAGTCCTCCGGGAGTGTCATAGATAGTTGCCTTTGGAGACAAAGCATTTGAATGTTGCGGACAAGCACTCCGACAAAGAGAGTGGACATCCTTTTGTCTCGTTAGCTCTTCTCGATCCTTCTTGTTCGTGAAGCTCAAATAGACAACAAAGCTTGTGGAACCGATTAAGCATTAGTGATAAAAACCTCTAAGCCTTGGCTATCTAGAACCGCCTTAACTCAAATGTCTTCTAACGGGATCACAAGAAATATTTTTATCTTTTTATAATAAGGGATGCAAACAGAGAAAATAGATATGCTTTGAAAAATTATTTTTATGCCACCACGGTGAATGATTATTCACATGGGGCTTAGTAGTTTTCTGGATGCAAAATGCAGAAATCTTTATTTTCTTTTTCTAATGCAGATGCAACAAAGCAAATATGCAACAAGAATTGATTATGCAAAAATTAAATATGCTAAAGTAAAGACTTATGCAATGCTGAAATGGGAAATATGAATAACTACCAAGTTACCTCCTTGGCGAAGGTTTGGTGTTTTAAGTCCTCTGAATAGGACTTCTTGTCATGTTCAATCCTTCGGTGCATCATTTGTTCTCAAAGGTAGAGACCTTGGGAACTACACCTCTTGAGATGGTAACTCTGAGGAAGTTTTCACCCATATTATTTCCTTGTCCAGTGGTCTGAAGTGAAGCTTTAATTGTGAAGTCGGCAAAGATCTTGTTTTAGTGTGTATGTTGCGGGTTCGTAACTTTCACCGGAGCGGCTTGTGATGAAGAGTGGATGCTTCTAGTGGTCCTTTCTAGACCTTGCGCTCTACTTATTGTTTCTTCTCTGCAGAGGATTAGTGGACAACACATACCCGAAGGAATATAATAACAGGGGTAGATTTGTCATAGAGCTAAGGTCATATTCTATGCTACAAAAAAGATTGGGTTGAAAATTTTAATTAGCATAGAACATCTACTCACCATTACTTCTTCTCTTAAGGATTTATTTTACTTTGTCTTAAGTTTGATTCGTGTGTATGACATCTATAGAAAACAACCAATCTTATAGAGAGGAAGTAATTGTGAGTAGGGATTGCAAACCAGTGTGCCAGAGCGACGAGGGCTTGAGAAGAGGAAGAGCATTGTTGGATCATTATTAGAGGAGTCGGCGGCCTTCCTCCCCCAAGCTTGTTGTTGCTCGTCACTGGAAGCCAAGTGTGTGTGTTGAATCATCCCTCGAAGTGTGTTGTAATAATTCCACGTCTTTAGACATTGTCTATCCTCGTTCTTAAGTCGTCGGAGAGGGCTCTTGATTCTAAGTCCGTTGAGCAAAGATCTCTCCTTAGCATTCTTCTTTTCGTTGGACTATCCAATCCAAGCAGACAGTTGCATGATCTTCTTTTGTCGACCATTCTTGATTTTTCGAGTCTTGGTTGACTAATTGATGTTCATTGGAGATGTAGACTCGAATTCTTCCTTGAAGGTCTTTTTCTTCTAGCGGCATGGCGAAGAGTTGCAGTTAATGATACGCCATCCGTCTTGATGATCAAGGAAGGAGCTTCTTTAGTAGTTGTATGCGAGACTTCATCTCCAATGGCTTAGGGACATCATCTTGCAACCATGGTCATGGTCCTTCAAGGCTTGGTCGGTGGTCAACCCTTGATTGATGATTGGTTGACACAAGGATGCATGCTTATCATGCCATCCTTGTCCTTGCCGCCAATGTGCAAGATGGTGTCTTCACTCTTCGGGAACAATGAGAGCAGTGTCTTTAATTGGCTAAAATGAGATGTGTTGCACCCTGCTCCTCATTGGCATCCTAGCTCGAGTTTTGGGCTCAATGCTATGATGTCTTCAAAGTTGCTCATAGCTTGTCGCCTTGATCCACTTCTTTGAGTGAGTTCAAGATGTTGATCCTTCTTGTGGAACTCTTGTCTTCTTCTTTGTTCCATCACCGAAGTGGCGACTATCTTTGGTGATGCCAATCCATGAACAGGCACATCATAATTTCTTTCCGCAAAATGTTAGTGGACACATACCCAAAGGATTGCAACAATTTCAAACTATGGGCTATTATCCACTATCTAAATGGTCATCATCTATGCTAATGGAAAGATGGATTTGAATCACTTTTAGCATAGACTTTATTTATAAAGTTTTCTAGCAACCTTTTTTTTTATGGCACTTTAACATGGTTCAAGGCAAAGGTAACTTGCAACAAAAGACAATGTGGATGAATGAGTTGTGTCTTTTGTGCGAAGTTGTTGGAATTCATCATATGCCTTGCTTCATCTCCAATGAGTGTTCATCCCTTGACTTAGCCAAATTGGATTTGAGAGTTCTCTGCAAGGGTTAGTCTAGCAAAATAACCAATATCTACTAAAGCACAATTTTAGTTCAATAACCAAACTAGACTCCATGTCTAATTAGATTAAGGAGGACTACTTAACCTAAGCACCACGCTTACATTAAAAGCCCATTAGAAGTACTCAATTCCAGCACTTCCAAACCAAAGTATACTATAGCAAACAGAGGTAGCATGAAAAGCACTATAGTGATTTACTCAAGAGGAGATGAAAGAGCATGATCATGGTGAGGATTTTTTTTTTTTTTAGATGCAAAACGTATGGATGAATGCAAGAATTTAAACATGCAATGGATGAGCAAACATAAAAGAGTGGAGTGGATGCATGAATTCTTAAAAGTAAACATGTAGTGAGGTGCAAGAATTTTAAAAAAGATAACTACTCATAATTTTAAAGTCCATGAGCAAGACTATCTCACCGTTCTTGATCATACTTACCATGACTCACAGGATGAAATTTGTGAGTAGTGTTGCGGCATCTATGTTCATCACTTATTGTGACGACGACATTTTCTCCAATCGCACATGGTTAGAATAATATATATGTATACACAAACCTGTGAGATGGCGGGGTTCCAGTTGATGTTGAATGTTGAGGGACCCCGGGCTCTTCAATGTCTTGTGGAAGCTTGTCGGAAGGTCGAACGACATCTTTTGTCTGTCTATTCCACAACTCAACGGAACAAGTGGTAATCCTACTAAAGCTAGTGATACACTAAATTAGCGAGACATCAAGATCACTATCAAAAACTTAACACCGATTGCTTCCCCAAGAACGGCGCCAAAAATGCTTGTTGGTATAAATTAAGTGCACATTAAATAAGAAGGATTCCGCAAGCGCATTTGAGAACTTACCATTGTAGCATTTTAGGGAGTAAACCAGGTATCGTTATTTATATTTTACCACAGGGAAACAAGGGTTAAAGAATTTGATACTCACCATCATGCATCTACTAACTTAGTAAACCAACTAACTATAGCAAGGGATAAATGATACATGAAATGATAGGATTTATACAATATGTCACACATGGGATAGGTCTCTAAAGATATACAACTAGTTAACTTGGGAGATCTAGGGTGAGGTCGATTCCTATGATATTCTTATCACATGGTCAAAGATATACCCAACTATGCTAAGACTTACCACACTCTTGTGCACTTTGGGACGCCACTAGACAAGAGAGCACCACAAAGGATACCTCTACCGACGTGACTACGGTCCTACAATTTAAGAACCTCGCGCGATAGATATGGACGGGCCGTCACCTCCCGTAACTACCATACAACTAGGGAACGGGGTGTACTCACAGGCGAGCATCGTGTAAGCACCACGCTTACATGAGGCTCGGCTACTTAGCCCAACCATGGTAAAGCAAAGACTAAGCGCTCTATGAACTAGCACACAAAAGCAATGATAAACTCAACTAGCAAGATATATTCAAAGTAAGCATAGCCACATGAATAAGAGAATAAGTATAAGTCTTACGAGAATGTTGAAGTGAAGATACAAGGCTTTACCAAGCCCCATGACTAGATCCGGAACCTTGAGCAAGATCGCAACTCGACCCTCTCTCCCAAGATACTAATCTATTACATTGGAGAAGCTAGACCTAATCCCCTAGAGAGGAGAAGTCATCCATTCAAGGGACGCCTCTACAACTCGATCCCGCCGGGAGATAATGAATTAGGGTTTAAGGGATGCCTCCTCCGGGGGCCGGGGGCCCGCTTATATAGCCCCTAGGATGCACCACAGCCATCGGATCAAACCGACCTAAACGGACGATAATTATTGCTCCTCAAGGTCGGTGGAGGCGGGATCCGCGAGCCTCCACGATTGGTGGAGGTGGCCGGTCGGCCGACCCAAAGAGGAGTCGGCCGACCCACCACAAAGCCCGTTCGGGCTCCCGTTTGGTCCGAGCCTTCTCGAACCTTCCAGTTATGAATTTTCACCGGTTCCCGATTATCTCTATGTAAACCCGACATGTGGGCCTTCCTTGGGTATTTTCACCGACACCCGAGAAACAGACATTCACCAAAACTCGTGGAATTCGTCGGTGTAACCCCTATATCTAGTTGGTGAATCATATTTTAGTCCTTTCTCATGTTTAGTTGACGGTAAAAATTGGTACTTAACGACCGTCAACAATAGGATAAATCTTTGAAGCGTGATACCAATCGGAGTTGCACCATTTGAAGTTCATCCTTAGCATCATGGTTAGCTAGAAATCATATGAAACACAACACTAGATACCTCATGAGATCAATATTATAAGCAAGGTTCCAGTACCACTTGTAAAGCACATGTGACTAGCTAAACCATCCTATACATGCTAGTTTTTAAATCATCAATCAAGTTCTATAACTAGCATTCACTACACAATCATTGCATATTGAATTGAAAAACTTATGCAAATGCAAGCAAGCATATGAATATGCACATCTCAAATGCAATCAAACAAGTCCATGAGCTTGCTCCCCCTACTTGTGTGTTTCTCTTGTCCAAGAACCTTTGATCGATCCTCCTCCATTTTCAATGTTGCTCCCTCTCGGTCCATGTCCATCTTCCATTTGTATGCTTCTTGCATAGATCTTCGTTCCACTCATATCTTTGTTCCATATTTCTCCCCCTTTGTCATCAATAACCATAAAGGTATGTAGCAATACCACTTTGAAGATGCCACATGTAAGATACCACTTATAAGAAAATCCTTTTGATGCAAAAGGGTTGGAACTAGGGGTTGATGGTTGAGTCCTGAATCTTCATTTTTGATGGACAACCACCATATGTTGGAATGACACCACTTGTAAGATCCACATGTAGTTGCATTAAATCCACTTGTAACTATGCATTGGGCACTCCCCCTTTGTCATAGCACCAAAGATACTACATGTAGGTCACTTGAAGTTTCTTTGTCTCTAATACCGATGAAGTGGGGCTCCTCCCCCTATGACAAAGCATGAGTCAAACCAATCTGTAAACACTTTCTTGTCGGTGAGGGTAGCTTCTCTTGATTTGAATTGATCACTTTAAAGTTGAGGATCACTTGTGGAACCATCATTTTGATGTACTAGATCTCACTTAAATGAAAAACATGTGTACCATACCACTTGTAGGAACACCACTTGTGAAGATAGTGATAGACTAGACATTTCTTGCAAGAACTAGCATTATGGTAACCACTTGTTAGATTTGTCATGAATAACCAATTCTTGAACTAGATTGTTTCCATGAGCTTCTTTCTCTTAGACTTGAGCTAATATGAATCACTTATAAGCATTCAAGTCCGGTTTGAACCAATGACAAGCTTCTTCACACCTCACTAGAAGGGTTATCTTGCCAATGTTGTACTTGAAACTTATATGCAATTCAAACTAGATCAAGTACTTGGGTTCACTAGCTCATGAACAAACTCATACTCATACCACTAGATAAATCAAACATTCAAGCAATAGTGGTAGACTATGAATTTAAAATATTTCATTGTTATGCATGATCCTAATAAGCATGTACTATATGCACTAACCGCATACTAGTAAGGGATGAAATGATCATGCACATTACAATGATACCTTTGCTATGTTGGAGAAGAGTATAGTCATTTAGATTCCAATACATTCCTCCAATAGCAATGTGAAGTCCATTTATAAGCTTGATGAAGCCAATAGATACCATGATTGAATACCATGCTTCACCCATATGAGATGAAAACCCACTTGAGATCAAGTGCACTTTCTTGTTGTGGTTGGCTTGCTTCTTTTCTTGACTCTTGCTTGCATGAGAGAATACCACTTGTATGGGTACCTCTTGTGCACCACTTGTATTATTTCTTGACTCGTCATGTATTGCTCTCTATCTTGGGTGTTGCTTGCTTACTTTATCAACCCTTTTGATTGCTTCAACCGAGCATCTCCAATATCTCTTGGATCACCAAGAACTATCCTTGACACTCACTTGAATTGCCTTTCTTTGATTGATCCTTGGACTAGATATGATGAATCACTTGAAATCTTCTTTAAGTCCTTTTCTTTCTTGTTTAAGTTCTTTTCTTTCTACCAAATGATCTTCAATTTGTCACTAGAACTTAAACTTCATCTTCATCTTGAGTTTGATCTTGATCTTCGATTTGAGTACCAAACTGTGTAACAAATACACTTCACAATCAAATGACCTTGTACTCATTATTCTTCATGCTTGTAGACCAATTCAAAACCAAACTTAGGTTCCTCAACCACTTGTAAACAAGAAACCAACTTGAGGACCTTTCAATTTGAGTGACTCTTGATATAACCAATGATAGTCACTTTTCTGGCAGATTCTATACCCTTCAAAGAATAATTCATATCTCCCAACGTACAGATCCAAATGTCATGAAATTTGGTGGAGATGTGCAACACTAAGTCTACAGGCAGCTGTAAAAATTTGAGCTTCATTGGCCTTTTAGATTGCTACCAGATTTCACATCTTCACTTACTGTTGCATGCTGAAAACTGCTGCACTATAGCTGACAAGATATGCTCCAAAACCGAAGCAATTCTTATCCAATATTCATGAAATTTGTACAGAACATTATACCATAAGTGTAGAGCATGCATACAAAATTTCAAGCCAATCCAATAATATTTGATCCATTAACCTCAGATTTGAACACAGCTTGCTCAGATTTCAGAGTTTGGACAGATTTAAGCAATTGAGCTATGCTTCTTCAAATTGAATCAAACTTGATATCAACTTGTTTGAATACCAACACAAGACATATATCCATTCAAACCACTAATTAAGAGTCAACTTGTGATCATATCCAACCAAACTAATTCAAATTTGACTACTAAGCAATTAATCCATTCAATCAACTCATAGCAAGCAACATATGCATATATATCCAATTCAATCAACTCATATGCACCCAAATGGATTAGATCAACTAGAGATATACCTTGATAGCACATGATCATCCACTAGCAAGCTTCAACTCAAATAATTTGCAAGCCTTCGAATATGACCAATAAATTACCACAACTTGATTATTGCACTTGTATGTTGTAGCTCATTTGACTTCACTTGTCATGACTTGGCATTGGGAGAGGAATAGCACTAAGCTTCAATACTTGATTCAATTAAATGATGAATGAAATGAACTCAATTGAATCAAGTCTCCAATGCTATGGTACCTACAAAATCATCCACTTTTTGATGGTACCCAAACATGTTTGGGTCCTCTCAAGTTAGGAGCCACATACCTAGGCAAAGCCTTAGTATGGATAGCGGGATGTTTTACAATAGAGACCGTAGAGGTACCATTACCATCCTTTCTAAGCATATTATTTGCATCAATTGAAATAGGCTTAGAATTGTTACCTAGGGGACATGAATAAGCCATGTGTCCCCTTTCCCGGCATGAATAACATCTTCTCTTTAGTTGAGCCTTTTCTTCATTGCTCATGTGATGCTCTTCATTGCCTTGCCTCTTTTGAGTTGCTTGAGACTTCTTCTCAAGCTTGGTAGGACACCCTGAGGCATAGTGTCCCATCTCTCCACACTTGAAGCACTTGATGTGAGCCAAATCTTTCTTCTCTTGATTCTTGCTCATCATCATTTTGGCATCTTGAATGGGATTTGGATGCCTTGAATAAGCTCTTCCACCCCTTCTTGTTTTCTTCTTCTTGATCTTCAAGTCATCAATTTCAACTTCATTGTTGATCTTGACTAGATCTTGGGGTTTTGGTTGAGCCTTCTCATGCTTGAGCCTCTTTTCTTCTTTCCTCAACTTGAGCTTATCTTCATTGGGCCAAGCTTTTGCGAGGTGTCCCTTTTCATGGCATTGATAGCACATGAAATGAGATGGCTTTTCTTCTTGTTGCCTCATCATCTTCTTGGCCAGCTTTCTTGCTCCCTTTGTCACCTTCCTCTTCTTGATGAAGCCAAGACCACTCTTGTCATGAGGGCTCCTTTGACTCTTCAACATTTTTCGGAAGAGGACTTTGGAGTTGTTGCACCTCTCTAGCTTGTTGCTCAACTTCTCCACTTTCTTCTTGAGCTCATTGTTCTCCTTCAAAATGTCAGTCTCACAAGACAAGAAAGTAGAACAAGCATCTATATGTGAAGAACATGGCATAGCAAGTAAAACATCACAAGAGGTGGATACATGCTTCTTCCCTACATCACAAAGGTTAGTCATATGTGATTGATCATTCAACCCAAGTGATGAGCTCTCACTAGTTTTAATTTCTTCAATGGAAAACT
Organism: Themeda triandra; assembly: GCA_018135685.1. NCBI lineage: Eukaryota > Viridiplantae > Streptophyta > Magnoliopsida > Poales > Poaceae > Themeda > Themeda triandra. The sequence goes on from JAENPR010000085.1 coordinate 1,391,964, forward strand.
TCTTAGTGAGAAAAGCATGATCTTGCAACAAAGTTTCATGAGAAACACTAAGTTCCTCATGGGCCAAGTTTAACACATCATGTGAACAATTAATAATATAAAGTAGATGCTTTTGTTGTTCACATGTTGTCTTTAGAAAAGAGTTTTCATTTTCAAGTTTCATTGTTTTGGCTTTCTCTTTTTCCAAAGATATGGTCATGCTAGCAAGTCTGCTAACAAGCTCATCATATGAATCATGATCAATCACATTGCAACTTGATACCTTAGTGTCACCTTGTGACATGAAGCAATATGATGATGTTGGAGAGCTTGTAGTAGCATCTTCAATTGAGCATGAACCATCATCATCGTCAAGTGTGCTTGGGGTAGAATCATTACTTGCATCACTTGAGGCATCATCCTTTATCTTGTCAAGTGAGCTTGAGGTAGATCGATCATCTTCCTCACTTGACCATGAGGTGGAGCAATCTTTCACAGCAACCTTGTTGTGATCATGCTCAACACACTCATGTAGCACCATCGTGGCTTCCTCCACCTCATACTTGCCATCATCCCATGTGGAGGCATCGCCGAAGATGTGCTTGATGGAATCCCACGCCATACGTGCGGTTCCTCGATGATTCACCTTCTTAAACACATCAAAACTCAAAGCAAGCATTAGAAAGCAAAGAGCTTTATCATTAAGATCATAAAGAGCTTGTTGAGCTTCGGTAAGGTTCTCATCGTCCATCACGTGAGTGAGACCCTTTGTGACAACCCACCAAACCTTAGGTCCCGATGCACGAAAATGATCAAGCATATGGTGTTTCCACCGTGCAAAGTCCGTGCCATCAAAAATGTGTGTGTCACAAGAGCACTCAACATCTATCCCACTAGTCGCCATCCTCTCGGGTCGGTGAAGACCACTAAAATGAGAGACCCGGCTCCGAAACCACTTGTAAGGTCGAGATGGCGGACTAGAGGGGGGGTAAATAGTCCTTTTTTAAAAACTAATCACTCCGGCTAACCGATAAGAGCGGAATTAAATCTATCGGCCTAACCAAGACTTCACCCCTCTATCTATGTCTCTAGATGCACCTTGTAAAAGATCCTAAATAAGAAGACAAGGTGCCAATCTAGCTAGTGCACACTAAACAAGTCTAGCTTGCAAGGTCACACAAACCTAAGCAACTAGTACTTTAGCAACCGGGTGTGCACCTACACAATTCTAATGAGCAAAAGCACAAAGCCAACCTAAGCTCACTAGATGCTCAAGGACAAAGCTACACAAGCCAAACCCAAGAGCTCAATCTTACTTAACTACACAAGCTAAGCAAGGCAACTTACTCTACTTCTTAGCTACACAAGCAAGAAGGTGATTAACAAGCTACTCAAGCTAACTAACCACAAGAGCAACTACACAAGCTATATAAGAATGTAAGGAAAGTAAATACAAAGCTTGTGAAAGAGATTGCAAACCACCGTGAAGTGTGGACACAAGATGACTCGGCGATTTTTCACCGAGGTTCACTTGGTTGCCCCCAAGCTACGTCTGTTGTGTCGACCAACACCTTCGGTGGTTCCTCCGGTCTTTTCACCTAGATGGTTCTCCGGTGTGACCCTCAAGTCACTTGCCCCTCAAGGCACGCCCCGCAAGGCACCGCAAGACACCACTCTCAAGTGAGTCCCTCAAGGCACCGAGCAAACCCACACACTCAAGGGTGGTAACTCAATGACACGCGCAATCCAATAGGGCTACTCTTCGCGATCCCCGCGAGGTGAGTACCGAACCTCTCACAATCTCTTCTCCGGAGCACCGTATCTCCACGCGTGCTACCACGGAGCCTCTTGCCACCAAGCCGTCTAGGAGGTGGCAATCCTCCAAGAGTAACAAGCTCTCCCGCTTGCAACTCAAACACCTAGTGCCACTCGATGCAACCTCGCAAAACAATGCACTAGAAATCACTCTCTCACTCTATCGGATGGTCACTACCAAGCATATGTGAGTAGAAGGGCTTCCAAGCACCACAACACAAGCTACCAAAGCTTGGGCGTGCTCAGCAACCGGCCTAAGCCGGCCAACCAACTATTTATAGACCCAAGGTCTCAACTAGCCGTTACCCACCTCGGGCAACACCGCAGTACTCGCCGGACGCGTCCGGAGCAAGCCGCCAGACGCGTCCGGCGCTCCTCCGCGCTCCACGTGTCCCGCGATTCAAACATAACCGTTGGCGCCCAACGGCTCTTTCTCCTTTGCTCGGAAGCCATGCGCCGGACGCGCTGGTGACCACCGCCGGACGCGCGTCCGGCCGGTGCAACCACCAACGTGCCGGTGCGCGCGAAACATGCGGGTCCGCGTCCGGCGACCCGCCGGACGCGCGCCTGGCGTCCGCCGCTCACAACGTTGCGCACCTTCGCAAACTAGCCGTTGGACCACTACACGCGCCGGACGCGTCCGCACCTTTGAGCGCCGGACGCGCGGAACCGCTGTGTAGCGTCCGCCGAACTCTTCAACACCGCGCTCGCAAGGCGACGTCGGGTCGCCGGGACGCGTCCGCTCGGCGTCCCGCAGACCCGCCGGGACGCGCACCGAAAGTCTGCCACGCCAACTACTTCGGCCTTCACTTCACAACGCGCCGGACGCGTCTGCCCTGCGTCCGGCCGTTTCGGCCTCAGCGTCCGCCGCCTTCTGAAAGCACCGTTTCAACTCCGCGACGACGCCTCCTTTTTCTCAACAATTTTGCTTCCGGCGCAATGGAAAATATGCCTCCAATTTTCCCGAAAGCGCCAAATCCCACCTCGCAAGCTCGGCGGGAGGGAGAGAGGAACCAAAGTCCAACTCAACCCTACAAACCAAAGCGCGAACAACGCCACCTTTGCAAATGTGCCAACACCACCAAGTGTACAACCTCTTGTGCTTGTGTGTTAGCATTTTCACAATCATTTTCAAAGGATTTTCTCTTCAACTCACCACGCCACTCGATCCTAGCACATCGCAATGTTAGATCGCTCAAGTGGCACTAGATGACCGATATGCAAACAAGATTACCCCTCTTGATAGTACGGCCATCTATCCTAAATCCGGTCAAGTACTTCTCTACTCAACCTTAGACCGGTGAAATGAAATGCCCTAGGTTATACCTTTGCCTTGCGCATTTCCATCTCCACCGTCTTCCTCCATTGTGCCAATGCAACAACATGCACCGACACGATCATCAAATGATATGATCCACTTTATATCATCATGTGACACTCTTGGTCCATCGATCTTGACCTCACTTGCTCTTCGCCGTTGCGTCGGTCCATCGGCGCCAAGTCTTGCCCAAGCTTCACCATCGCATGGTCCTTCGCTTCGCAGCCTCAACTTGCCCTTCACACTTGCAACCGGTCCATCAAGCCAAGCCTCATCTTGATCTTCACCTCTTGGTCACATGACTCCATGTCATGTCTCATTTGCAATGAGCTCCTCCATCAACTTATGTGTTGAGCCTCACAACATCTCCAAGCCATCTCCACCATGGCATATGTTGCTCACACACATGTACCTGTGAACTAACTCCTGTGTATCTCAACCATCATACATGTTAGTCCACCTAAAGTTGTCACTCAATTATCAAAACCAAACAAGGCCTTTCAGACGGTTACAAATTAAACGGCTTTCTATAGAGCCTACAATTAGGTTGGTTCTCAATGAGTAATTTGGTTACCATTAAGACATTAGCTCTTTTGCCTTTGTTGCTTCTGTTTCACCTGTTTGATCCCAGAGTTTTTCTGTGCTAATAATTCTGAGATTGAATTTGTAATGTTTGAACCTTCTTTTTAATAAATGCTGTAGGGGTGTAAACCCCTCCAGATCATTCAAAAAAAAAAAAATTCTGAGATTGTCTGCTGCCAGGGTTCGTTTGCTGCCTTTTGTTAGCTGCTGCCTGCCAGCTTGGGCATGTTGCGTCGTTGTGTTGCTATCAAGGCTTGAGGTTGCAACTGAAATTGCCCGCCTGGTACGTCAGCGTCATGCTGGAGAGATCCCACATGTTGTACGGAGGCCGGGTGAAGCAACACACGCACTTCTGACGAGTTCGTTTTTTTTTTTTTTCCCTGTTCAAGCTCAACGACTTGGCCTCGAAGGTTTCTGACGAGTTCGTTATTCATCAATCAGCGGTTCAGATTTCAGAACAAGGCGTCACCACTTCCGGTTACTGTGATTTCCTTTTATTTTTTCCTGGTCTCAGCAAGACTCTCTAGAATTGGGTCCTGTGTATTGCCGTGAGCCTGGCTAAACTACACCCAACTGTAGTAAACTGTAGTAACTAGCTTCACTAGTATATGCTTCAGAATTCAGTTCCAAAAAGACGTGACAATATGCATGTCCAAGATTATGTAGGCCATGAGAACGCAATCTTGTTCGTGTACCGCAGAACGCCCAGTTGAATCCTTATCGCAGCCGACTCGCAACCATAGATTCATAGTACTCGACTACTCGTAGCTCCTCGGCCGCAGCGATCACTGCCATTAACACCGCCTGTGATCAGTGATCTCCTCGTCGGCCATCACACACGTTACACACTATGGCTACCGAGTAGCATCCATAAAACTGGTGCACACATATCAACACGGCCGGCCCGGACACCCCACCACGAAGTCACCGGACGTGAACGATCCATGGAACTGGAAGGAGGCGCGGATGAATCTTATATATATCTGGTACAACTAAAACATTCGTAAAGCAATCGTCCACAGGCTCGCTCGCTTCACCCCGATACCAGCCCGCCCGGCTCCCCCGTACACCCGCCCGCTGCCATCGCCTTGGCTCTCGCGCCGCCATCACCACTCACCAATCCTCGTCATCGCGTCGCACCCGACCTCACGCGCCTCCAGGGCGCTCCACCATCCACGCCGCTAGCACCGGCCTCGCCCTCGCGGCGCCGCATCGACAGCGGCGACGGTCAATCTATCAAGATAATCGTCAGATCTGGTTTTCACCTTGCATCCGCCGTGCATCGACTCCACCGGGCCCTGTCCAGCCCCGTCCTGTCGCCACAAACCGCCTCTGTCGTCGCTCCTTCAACCTTCGAACGTCGTCGTGCCTCGACTCCACGGATGCCGCCATGCCGAGGTCGCGGCCATGAGCTGCTCGCAACGTCGTACGGCGAAGGGCGCCGCATATCTCATCAGGAACTGACTGCTGCCCTGCTGACTGCCGCGAGGTGCCTCAATGGGCAGTGGGCTGCAGCAACTGACGGATCGACTAGCAGCACCCACACTCACACATCTGACATCTAATTGTCTCAAGTCTCCATCACGCTAATCAGAAAGGAAAAGCAAGGTAAGGAGAAAAAAAACATTAGCTTTTCTATTTTAATTCCCATAAGTTAATTAGGTGGCTACATTAGGATTTGGTTTTAGGAGTTTTGGTTATTTGTCAATATTTATATTTATGACAGCAACAAAATAAGTTTTACTATTGATGCGTCATGGAAAGGTATTTTAAGAGAAGCACATCAGCTATATGGTATTGTAAATGCTATTAAATGTGTGAAATCAAATAGATTACCTTAGGGTATTTTGTGACATGCTTGATGTTGCTAGATTGGAAATGGAAGATGCATATGTTGATCCCAAAAAATCAAGGAAAAAAATTTCTGGAAATGAATAAAAGCATCACTATAATGAAGTTATAGATTGGCTACTCCAAGAGCTTGATAGCCACTTTAATGTGACAATCTCTAAATTGCGTTAAGGGAAATTATGTAACAGTAATCCTTACATGAGAGGAGATTGATGCAAACTGTATAATGCACATCTTTGGTACTGAACTTATGTCTACTTGACTTATCTGATGTGCTTTCTTGTAATTTAAATTTTAATCAGAACAGAGATTCAATCATATAATTCTACTGAAAATAGTTAACTGCTTAAAATGTTGATACATGCTTCACAATTCAATGTTGACTAAGAACAAATGCCGGTTGTTTTGATATGTATAAAAATCTTCTGTGTTCTTTGTACTTGTACTGAGTTCCATGTACCAATATTCACTCCCTGAGATTAAATGAGATAGGGAGAAGCTTTATTGAAAACTCTATGAATAAATGTCCTAGCTAACCTTTTTCTTCCTCTCAAAAAACCAACAGGTAAAGTGGATTTTGGATCTTCAAAGTGAGCATGAGTGATATATCAGTATATCACAGAAGTACAAGTGAAACCGATTTTGTGGAGAACCCTGATTTTCTTTTGCTTCATGAGCCTACAAGTCATGTCGATTTGGGTATTGTTCAGTGGCTGGAGAGCTATCTTAAGACACGGGATGTGCCGATGGTCACAGAAGTACAAGTGAATCCGATTTTGTGGAGAACCCTGATTTGCTTTTGCTTCATTAGCCTAGGGTATTGTTGAGTGGCTGGAGAGCTATCTTAAGCCATTGGATGTGCCGATGGTCATTATTATATCTCATGACAGGGTGTTTCTTGATCAGTTGTGTACAGAGATAGTGGTAGCTGAATTTGGTGTGTCCAAGACATACAAGGGTAACTATTCAAAGAAAATTCTAGCGAAGGCAGTAGCAGTGCAGGCACAGTATGCTGCGTGCTAGAAGCAGTAGAAGGAGATTGAACAGACAAAAGAGATGATAAACATACTTGGTGCTGGAGTTAATGCTGGGCTTGCTTCCAGCGAGCAAAAGGTAACCACAGTCTACATGGATTGCTTATTGGAAGCCTGCAACAAATCATTGTGACCAAATTGTATTTTCAGCTGCTATTTCTTTTCATATATTTCCAATCATTTTTATGTGACTACTACCTTTTTATCACGTTTTAACAAAAATTGGAGGGTTGATTGAGAAACCTTTCCAAAGGAAGCAGAAGCAGCTAAAGATCAGATTCCTGATCGCTGAAGAAGTGGGAGAACTGTGCTGACAATAAACAATCTTCAATTTGGATTTGAAGATAAGATCAACATTTGTTGTGTAAATGCCAATTTCTTCCAACATTTTAGTTTGAATTTATATAATGTGATATTCTCTAAATAAAAAATTTGCACATATTATGATTGTTGTGATGTGTGTCCAGACTTTGCTCAGCAATGCTAATCTGATAGTAGAGAGAGGTGAAAAAGATTGCTATTATTGGGTCCAATGGTTGTGGAAAGAGCACACAGCTTAAACTTATTTTGAGGTGTTGTAAAAACAACTTATTTTGGGAATAGAGAAGCCACAAGGTGGTAAGGTGCTTCTTGGGGACCATAATGTGTTGCCAACCTGGTGATGGCACTGGCCACCGGGAGACTAGAGCTTAACCATCATCGAGAGCAAGTGTCTTGGTAGGTCCTGAATGTTGCCCTGTGATGTTACAAGTGACTTGAGGTGGTGATAGTCATCACTTATTGTTATTACTGACCAGTGATCAATAATGAAAACATTGAAATTTTTGTGCCTCTTTCAGCATGTGCACAGAGTTGTACTGTGACATGAGAAACACTACATTTAGGAAACGAACCAGGGATGCAAATCCGAAAAAGACCCGGGGTTGTCAGAATCCAAAACAACACTCCAAGTGGCACGACTTACATAAAAAGACATTAGCACAAATTAAGGGACACATTATTTTTTTCCCGTTGCAACGCACGGGTATTTCTTACTACTAAAAGGAACGAAATGATATCGTAGTCAGGGGCTAATCGGCCTGCCTCCGAATCACGCACCCCCCGCTACGCATCGTCTTGAACCGCCGCTCAGCCCACGAGTCCACGACACGCATCACCACGCCCCCACCCCGCCTCCGGGTGCTTCTTCCTCCCAGAGACCCAGCCATGGCGATCTCCCAGATCTCGCGCGGACCCCTGGCGATCCTCCTCCTCCTGGCCGCAGCCTTCGCTGCCGCCCCGGCCGCGCTCGCGGACGGCGACGACGTGGCGGGCCTTACCGAATCCACGTTCGAGAAGGAGGTCGGGCAGGACCGCGGCGCCCTCGTCGAGTTCTACGCCCCCTGGTTCGACCTCTCCCTGCCCCTGGTCGCTGGACGGGGGTATGGAGGGGAGCGGCGGCGCGGCGGCCGCACAGGACGAGGATCTCGCCTCCATGGAAGAGAAGCAGGCGGCGGCGGAGGCGGAGATCTGGAGCCGCGACCGAGGGATAGGCCGCGTCCCTTTCGCGCTCCTTCGCCACGGCGGAGCAGGCAGTTGCGGTGTCCGATGAGTGCTGGGGACAGGCGGTGGTGGTGGTGGTGCGTGGGCCGCGGAGGCAGAGAGATGGCAGGCACCAGCACGCCGCCGGCGGGAGGCGGCACTGCGGTGGCTGGGTCGAACCAGTCGGCTGCGCGGGAAGGCAGAGGCAGCAGCAAGTAGACCTCCTGGTTCGATCTGCTTCACCTCCTGGATTAGTAAGATCTACTGACCCTCTCTGATTCTGGCATCACGTATAGCTGATATCTGTCAATCATGTCATCTCCAACTTTGGCTTGTATGTCAGGGACATCGTGACTGTGATCCGTGTAAGAGATGTGCCGCTGTAGCACCATTCACAAATTGGCATTCTGGCATTCAAGTAGGTTTAATAGCCACGTAGGGGAGTTGTTTGTCCAAATTTCCCATAAATTTGTGCTTGCAGTTTTACCATGTGTTTTGTTCTAATCTGTGTCTTTTTTTCTTCCTGGATATTTGAGCTAAACATGTTCAACCAAACATTATGTTGGATCCAATGAGCATATACTGAATATATGGCGATTGAGGATCAGCTGCGATTTCTCAGACAATATGTATGTTTTCCTATACAATTTCAACGATAATGTTTGTTTTCTCAATTGATATCTATTACAAAACTAGAAACTATGTGCCGAAAGGGCAAGGGTGCCCAATCAGCCCACCCTCAAACTAGAATTGTCAAACCATATATATATATATGAGGGCTTTTGCGACTTCTCTATTCATGTGATGTTTGTGAATTTTTGGGCTTACTTGAAATATTCCCCTCCTTATTGTGCAGCGAAACCATCATTTGAATTGTCTTGATAACTTTGTTGCCTTCACCTCATCTAAGGTCGATGTTTCATGTTATCTGTCTGCAATGCTGATTGATACTAACTGCAGGTTTGCTGTTGGTTATGAATTTTGCCTTCTTTGATGGATCATGTGCTCACTGGTTCATCTAATTCAGTACAGTATTTGGGTTGCTTCAACTGTAGCAAGATGTTTTTTCCCCTCAATACATTTGAGTTGGAGCATTTACCTGAATAATATGAAATTTAATTTTGCATTCAGTTATGTGAATCATGGGGTACCTCAACAGATTATACAAATGGTTTCAAAGTTAGGCGCTTGATTTAGAGTTGTGGCCTATATACTCTTACTCAGTAGAAAATCATCGTTAACACTATTGAAATGATGTGGGGGCACCTAAAAAGCAAGTTAGTAGTGATATTTTTTTTGGTATACTGCCAATTACATGTGACGTAGTGATATTTTTTGGGATACTGTCAATTACATGCGTCACAGTGGAAGTAGTTATCCACTTTTTAAACAAAGTAATACCTTGTGGTTTAGATGACTCACTGTCTCACTGATGAACAGCTCAGTATGTGAGCCTGTCAGTTTGGTAGAGTAACCGATTTTTACATTTTGGTCAGTTTAACTACCCTCTATGCAATGAAATCATTGCCAATTATTTTTCTTGAACTTTGAACCGTATACTTTCTATTGACAAGGCAAAGGTATTCAAGGTTCATTTTTTGTTTCTTCGAGCCATTCTTACTGCTTGGACGGTGTTCCCATGTGTTAAGATCAATTCTTTGACACATTTTTATGAAATATATATTGTTAGTTATATTTTTCAATGCTTTGGAAACTATAAATATGTAGACCTTGCTAATCAGCTGGTGCTACTTATATTTAACCATTTTTGTAACATCTTCATTGTTTATATAGTCCTCTAATTCACTTTGTCTTCTATCAAAAAAAAAAAAAAATCACTTTGTCATTTCGCATTTGCAGCTTCTCGATGAGACAGAAATTATGCTTGATCAGGAGATCCATATATGCATTATGTGGCTTCCTGCCAGTCCTATCAAACCTCTGGTGAGCTTGAAGCCAAATTGTCTCTCTATTACAAATTTTTTGTGCTGAATTGCCGATACATGTAGGTCCAGTCTGTTGTTACCTGTTTACAAGTTTATTTTAATGTTGTATGTATGTAGGTAGTCCGAAGCAAATGGGGTTTCCCTCCAAGTGTGCACGTTACAACACTATGGGATTATATGTATTTCTTGTCTTGGACTGCATTTGTCCTAGGTTGTTGAGCTCCGATTCAAAGCAGTGGGCACCTTGAGGAAATGACATTACCAGCTTATGAGGTTACGGACCAAGACTATTGCAAATGGAATATCGGGGCTGAATCAAGCAACACATTCAGTTGCTTACACTTGCTAAGACTAATGATCTCTGCATTGCCGAATCATCAGAAAATAAAATATTTCAAAGGAATGTTGTATAAAGAAGATCTGGTTGATAACACCAGTTCTCTTGTTGTCTTGTTCCTCTATCGTTCTTTGTTTGCCCTTCTTAGCCTTATCGTCTTGTACCATGGGCCATGGACCGATGGACGTCAAGTTCATTGGATTAGTATGAAGGATTAGACTTTCATATTGTTCTACCTTTGAATCTGGACAAGCGCTTGTCGAGGTTCAAAGCTAAAATATCAGTATTTTTTTGACTGATGGAGTACATGGCAGGTATCGTGAAAGCTTTTACCACTACAGGACGCAGACTTAAGTCTGGATTCAAGTTAGTGAGATGCCACAGACCAATGTTATATAGTTTTCCTACGATTTTGTGCATTCCAAGTTCAAGGATGGTGATATGAACTTTTGACATTTCGGATATCACACTCGTTTTTTTTTGTAACAACTTGTTCATTCTCAAATTATTAGGGTGTTATTTTTTTCCGTCGCAACGCACGGGTATTTACTTAGTCTAGCCTGAATCTTCGACGCCCCGTTGGGCAGCCCAAGCTCGAGAGCCCATCCGAGGAGGCAGCCAACTTGCTGCCGCACAGCCGCAGCCGCCATATCGGCCAGCCTCACCGCCTCAGCCTCAACTCCCGAGCTGAATCTGACACCATCTCCCCCGCTTTTCGTTACCGCCATCAATTCAAATCAAATCGTTCCCGCCGCAAAGCAAAGGCGGCGACGGCGAGGGCCTCTCGCCGGCTCCGCGCTATAAATACTTCTCCTCCCTTGTCGTCCCAACTCATCAGCTCACACTCCAGCAGCCGAGTGATCGAGGTTGCAAGCACTTGCAGGATCGATGGCGCAGCTCGCCAAGACGACGACGCTTCTCCTTGTGGCGGCCCTGCTGGTGGTCGTATCGGCAGTGGAGCTGTGCCGCGCCATCGAGTTCGACGAGCGGGACCTGGCGTCGGACGAGGCGCTGTGGGACCTGTACGAGCGGTGGCAGGCGCACCACCGGGTGCACCGGCACCACGGCGACAAGGCCCGCCGGTTCGGGACTTTCAAGGACAACGTGCGCTTCATCCACGCGCACAACACGCGCGGCGAGGGCGACCGGCCGCCGTCCTACCGCCTCCGCCTGAACCGCTTCGGCGACATGGGCCCCGAGGAGTTCCGGTCCACGTTCGCCGGCTCCCGCATCAACGACAGGGAGTCCCCCACCGCGCCACTGCCGGGGTTCATGTACGCCGCCGCCAACGCCACCGACCTGCCGCGGTCCGTGGACTGGAGGCAGCGGGGCGCGGTGACCGCCGTCAAGGACCAGGGCCGCTGCGGCAGCTGCTGGGCCTTCTCCACGGTGGCGGCCGTGGAGGGCGTCAACGCGATCCGGACGGGGCGCCTGGTGTCGCTGTCGGAGCAGGAGCTGGTGGACTGCGACACGGCCGAGGACGGGTGCCAGGGCGGGCTCATGGAGAACGCCTTCGAGTTCATCAGGGCCTTCGGCGGCATCACCACCGAGTCCGCGTACCCGTACCGCGCCTCCAGCGGCACCTGCCGTGCGGCCCGGCGCGGCGGTCGGGTGGTGTCGATCGACGGGCACCAGATGGTGCCGGCTGGCAGCGAGGGCGCACTGGCCAAGGCGGTGGCGCACCAGCCGGTGTCCGTGGCCATCGACGCGGGCGGCCAGGCGTTCCAGTTCTACTCGGAGGGCGTGTTCACGGGCGACTGCGGCACGGAGCTGGACCACGGCGTGGCCGCGGTCGGCTACGGCGTCGGCGGCGACGGCACGCCCTTCTGGATCGTCAAGAACTCGTGGGGACCCACATGGGGCGAGGGCGGCTACGTCCGGATTCTGCGCGGCGCCGGCAATGGCGGCCTCTGCGGCATCGCCATGGAGGCGTCCTTCCCCGTCAAGACCTCGCCCAACCCGGCGCCCAAGCCCCGCCGCGCGCTCATCGATCTCGATCTCCAGGGACACCTCCGATCCTCCCAGTGACACCTCCGATCCTCCCAGTGACAGACACACAGCAACTGGCACGTAAGTAGGAGTGTACACGTTGCCAGGATGACATACTGCTACTGTTTGCTATTAACATTAATCGACTGGGTTGTATTGTACTGATGATGTTTTGAATTTGATTATGCCGGTCTCGATTAGAGACGACGATATATATACGATAGAATAAAGTATTGCAGCGCATGTGCGGCAACAAAGTAAGATTAGGAGTGTAGTACGTAGTATCAAATTTGTGCTTGTAATACGGTGTAGTGCAATGTAATACGTGTGAAAGTATGCGGGAACAAGATGACCCTTTGGGGCCTCTTGGCTTCGTGTTATATAGCACGGGAACTGCCCCCGCGGTGGCGCTTACAACAGATAAGATTACATCTTGAGATACAAGTTACCTTGCTCTACAAGTACAAGAAAGATATTGCTTTCCTAACAAGTATACCTACAACCGAAACCTAGGAGATTACATCATTTTAATACCCTCCCTCAATCTCAGCCACTAACAAAGTTGAGATTGTGCCTAAACTGCACATGCTTGGCAACCGGGAGAGCCTTAGTGAACCCGTCTGCTAGCTGATCTCCGGATGCAATGAATCTGATGTCCAAAAGCTTCTGCGCCACCCGTTCTCGAACAAAATAAAAGTCTATTTCTATGTGTTTAGTTCGAGCATGAAACACAGGATTAGCCGAGAGATACTTAGCCCCAAGATTATCACACCACAACCGAGAAACTGGATCATGAGGAACACGTAGTTCTTTCAACAATTTCTGTACCCACATCATTTCTACTGCTGCATTTGCCAATGCCTTATATTCAGCTTCTGTAGAAGAACGAGAAACAGTGGCTTGCTTGCGGGCAGTCCAGGAGATAAGGTTTGCACCAAGAAACACCGCAAAACCTCCCGTTGAGCGTCGATCATCCACGCAGCCTGCCCAATCTGCATCTGAAAAAGAACTAACAAGTCTGCTTCTCGAGTTCCGAATACGTATCCCAAGACCGATTGTTCCACGAACATACCTGAGTATCCTTTTTACTGCACTAAAATGTACAGTGGTTGGAGCATGCAAAAACTAACATACCTTATTCACTGCAAAGCTGATGTCTGGCCTCGTTAACGTGAGGTATTGGAGTGCACCAACTAGACTTCTATACCTCGTTGCATCTTCTGATCCAAGTCGTTTTCCTTCTGTCACACTAAGCTTTTGTGTGCTAGGCAGCGGTGTATCCACCGGTTTACACCGATCCATCCCGGACCTGGACAAGACATCTCTTGCATACTTCCCTTGAGATAAGACAAAACCATTTTCATCTCTTTTTACCTCTATACCAAGAAAGAAGTGTAGATCACCCAAATCCTTCAACGCAAAATCGCGCTGTAAATCTGATAGAAGTGCCTTGGTTGCTTCTGCAGATGAGCTCGCCACGATTATATCATCGACATATACAAGAACAAACAAAATGTTGCCACCTCTATTATAATAAAACAGTGAAGTGTCTGCTCGTGACGGCTTGAAACCCAAAGAGATCAACTTAGCACATAACTTTGAGTACCAAGCTGTAGGAGCTTGTTTAAGTCCATACAAGGCCTTCTCTAATTTGCAAACAAAATTAGGGTGAGTTTTATCAGCATAACCGGGTGGTTGGTCCATATATACCTCCTCATTTAGCACTCCATGGAGAAAAGCATTTTGTACATCTAACTGTCGTAATGACCAACCATTTGACACTGCTATCGACAAAACAAGACGTATAGTAGCTGCCTTAACAACTGGGCTAAAGGTATCCTCATAAGCAACACCATACCTTTGCTTAAAGCCCTTGGCCACCAGACGTGCCTTGTACCTGTCCACAGTGCCATCTGCCTTTCTCTTTACCTTGTATACCCATTTGCAGCCGATTATATTCTTCCCTTTTGGTCGAGGTACTAGTCGCCATGTTTGATTCTTCAGCAAAGCTTGGTGCTCAACATTCATCGCATCAACCCATTTAGGATCCTCCAAATCTTTATGAATACTGTTTGGCTCCTCAGCTAGAGACTCTGCAAGCATACCCCATCTTACTGTACCATCAGTAAAAGTTTTCGGCTTTGTTATACCTCTTTGTGACCGAGTGACAACACGCATTTGCTCCATTGCTCCAGTTTCCACCACAGGCTGAGCATCACCAGCGTCTGGAGCATGGGATCCGTGGCCGGCCACAGCCGATCCATCGAGATCCACCTCGACTGCAGCGTGCTGCGCGTTGCTCCCCCCCTGGATCGGATGTGGCGGCCACACGAGGACCAGAGGGAGGAGGCGACGAGATTGCTGCCGCAGAGGATCCGCCCGCGACAGCCTCCTCCGCATCGCCGCTCGCGGATCCGCCTGCTGGCGCCTGCAGCAGGGATCCCGAGGCCGATCCGGCAGGACCGGTGCCAGGCGAATCAGCCTCGGCCCGGCTGCTGTCTCCCCCTGGGAGGCACATGCGATGACACCGCTCCGCGCCGGATTGCACCCTGCAAACAACATCATTTTCACCTGAATTTCTTCCAGATGCTCCACCATGAGACCTGCAACTCGAAGAGGGATTAGCCGGCTCAGGAGGACATGTATTATGATCAAGTACATTCACATTCCCCAAGGATGAATCTGGATTTTTAAGAAATTCGGGAAGAAGATTGATCTCGGCACGAAGTCTTGCGCCGGCATTAGGATGGAGTGAGGCGAACGGAAACACCCTTTCATCAAATGTAACATCTCGTGATATATACACACGACCTTCCTTCGGGTCTAGGCATTTATACCCCTTGTGAAGGTTATTGAAGCCTAGAAACACACACATTTTGGAACGAAATTCCAACTTCCTTGTGTTGTACGGCCTAAGATTTGGCCAGCACGCACAACCAAAGATGCGAAGATCATTATAGTCTGGGTCACGACCATAGAGGCAAAAATAGGGAGTTTGATTGTCTAGGACTCGGGATGGGAGACGACTGATGAGATAAACTGCATGAATAAAGGCTTCATCCCAAAACTTAAGAGGCATGGTAGCATGCGAAAGGAGTGTGAGCCCTACTTCGACTATATGTCTATGCTTGCGCTCGGCAGACCCATTTTGCTGGTGTGTGTGCGGGCAGGAAACTCGATGAGCAATGCCAATGTGTTGAAAAAAAGAATTTAGGGCTTGGTATTCCCCTCCCCAATCAGTTTGCATTGCTAAGATTTTCTTATCAAATTGTCTTTCGACATGACTTTGGAAGTTGCGGAAGACTTCAAAAACTTGAGATTTGTGGCGCAAAGGATAAATCCAAACAAAT
This sequence comes from Themeda triandra, assembly GCA_018135685.1. Classification (NCBI taxonomy): domain Eukaryota; kingdom Viridiplantae; phylum Streptophyta; class Magnoliopsida; order Poales; family Poaceae; genus Themeda; species Themeda triandra. The sequence goes on from JAENPR010000085.1 coordinate 1,407,686, forward strand.
TTGCTGTGATCATCTATAAAACTCACATAATAATCATGCCGTCCAACCGAAGTTGGAGCCGGCCCCCATACATCTGAAAAGACAAGCTCAAAAGGTCGAGCTGAAATGTTTGCAGATCTAGAAAAAGGCAATTGTCTAGCTTTGCCTGCTTGACATGCGTTACATACATGTCCTTTATTCAAATCCTTAACAAAAGAGATATTGTGGCTACTAAGAACACGCTGCACCACGGGCGATGATGCATGCCCTAGCCTGCTGTGCCACAAGGACGCCGTCGGTCGACTAACACCGAGGACATGTTTATTCGAAGACGAAACTTTATTTGAAGATGATCGCAGCGGGTAGAGGCCACCTTCACACCTGCCTCTGAGGAGCGTTCTCCTCGTCTCCTCCTCCTTCACCGCGAAGTGGTTTGGATGAAATTCAAGAAAAACTTTATTATCTCGTGCAAAACGATTCACAGATAAGAGATTTTTCTTGGATCTAGGAACATGAAGGACATTTTTCAATCTAAGATTGGAGGAAGGAGTGTGAATTGTACTTTGACCAATATGCATGATCTCCATACCTGAGCCGTTGGCCGCGTGGACCTGCTCTCCACCGTGATACTTGTCACGGAAACTCAGACGCTCGAGGTCGCCAGTGATGTGGTCGGTCGCCCCGGTATCCATTGTACCAGTTGGTGTCGATGCCGTAGTTGGAGGTGGTTGCCGACGAGACGGTCTTCTGGGGCGGGACGGTGTAGTTGTTGTCGAAGCGTTTGAAGCATCGGGACGCAGGGTGACCTTCTTTGCCACAGATCTGGCAGAAGACACCCTGCTGGAACATGTTGCGCTTGCCGCCGCCGCGGCCAAAGCCGCCACGGCCGCCGCGTCCTCCTCCATTGCGACCTCCACCACCACGGCCGCCCTTCTAGGAGTTGTTGCCTCGGTTGCCACCCTTTGTGGCCAGATTGGCCGAACCTCCATGTCGCATCTCCAGACGCTGCTCGTGGGCGACGAGTTGCGTGAACAGCTCGGAGACGGAGATCGGTTCAACCTGTGCCGCAACGGCTGACACCACTGGATCAAAGTCGCGATCCAGCCCGGTCAGCACGTAGGACACGAGTTCCTCATCTTCTAGCTTGCGCCCGGCACCCGCCATCTCATCTGCCAAACTCTTCATCTTGGTAAAGTATTCACTAACATTAGATTCACCTTTGCTGGCAGTGGCGAGCGCCATCCTGGTGCTGATGATCTTGGCACGAGATTGAGACGCGAAAAGCGCCTCGATGGCCTTCCACGCGCTCTTGGCGGTGGTCTCCGTATTGACATGGCTGAGAATCTCTTTGGAGAGATTCGTGAGCAAGTAGCTCAGGACCGTCTGGTCCTTGGCGATCCATGTGGTGTACTCAGGGTTCACCACAGGAGCCTCCTCCGCATCGTCCTCCTTCTTCTTGGGGAGGTACTGCGCCGGCGGCGCGGCGTTAGCGTCGAGCCAGTCAGCCAACTGGGCACCGCGCAATGCTGAGACGACCTGGGCCTTCCAGGACTGGTGGTTGGCACGGTTTAGCTTCTCGGTCACCGGAAGGAAAGTGGTGAGAGAGATGGTAGCTGATAGCGCGGAGGATGAAGAAGCGAAAGCCATTAGATCTATCCGTGAGGAAGAAGGCTCTTTGATACCATGTGAAAGTATGCGGGAACGAGATGACCCTTTGGGGCCTCTTGGCTTCGTGTTATATAGCACGGGAACAGCCCCCGCGGTGGCGCTTACAACAGATGAGATTACATCTTGAGATACAAGTTACCTTGCTCTACAAGTACAAGAAAGATATTGCTTTCCTAACAAGTATACCTACAACCGAAACCTAGGAGATTACATCATTTTAACAATACGGGGTGCCATATGCACCGGGATACGGTATATTCAAAGTAGCTATGCGTAAGCTAGCAGTTGTTGCATTGTCTTTGCAATTTTCATGTGTTCTGCTGCCATGCCATCGCCCATCGGTAGCGTGTGAGCTGTGGCTTTCGTAGAGGAATGATCTCCTTTCAATCACGATTTTATATTTGAAACGTGTTTATATGCGTACCAAGGCAACAGGACACTAACAAAAGATAGGTTTCAAACAAAATCATCATGCCATCAGCTGGGCTGTTTACTAAAAGAACTAGCAAAGTTTCTCTGTCGAAGACACCTCACCATTGCTTCCAGCGCCCAAAATTATACTGTAATTGAAGTCATTCCATAATCAGTTATCAGCTATTCTATAACTGAAAAAATAGAATTACATAATGTGTGCATACCTGACTAGATCACTTCAGGAAATATATCAGTAGGTTCCAAAAGACAGGCTTCAACTAGTAGCAGGTTCAATATAACAATAGGTTCAACATAACAGTAGGTTCCTTGCTGTCCCATAAACTCACGATGGCTTTCTTCTTGAACCTCCTTTTCCCTGATAATAGAAACATTCAGTAGCTATCAGTTCTAGTGAACTGGAAACATTCAGGCATCAATTGTATTGAACTGAAAACGTTCAGTAGCTAGATAAAATTCAATGATCATGACTGGATACATTCAGCTATGAATTCTATTGACCAGTTAATAGAAACATTTAGTACAGAACCGAACCTTGGAGGCTTTGGCCGTCGGTCATGAACACAATCACGAATACTAGACAGGAACATCTAGGCATTAGTTCACACCCAAATAGCAGAATCAAAATCAATTCAATTGAGCATGCAGGTAACTGACAGAATGTATGCATTCAGTTATAAGTTTTCAGAGTTTTCAGAAGAACAGAAACATTCACCAGTTTCCACCGACGCCAGTGAAGCTCACCTCTGCCATGCGCCTGGTCGCGCTGCCATGCCGGCGCGGCCCAGCTCTTCCTCGTCGGCACGGCCCCGATTCAGCATAACGAGCCCAGCCCGGCGAAGTGTGTCCAAACATAAAAAGCCACGCACAATTCAGAGAAGTAGCACACACTATTACATAATATAAGATCAGGTTCAACACACTGTTATATATATATATCAGGTCCAACACACTATTACATACTATCAGTTCCAACTAAGTATGCATAACTTAGGGTGACGACACCATCACCGAAACAGACATAGCTATGGCAATGGGGTATTATCCAAAGCAGTTCATCACTGACCAAGAAAGCTTCACACGCAACTTGGTTGCACCAACAGCAAGTTGGCGTTCATCTCTGGCGTTGATCCTCGGAGAGAACTCTATGCGTGCAGATTCATCACTGTTCAAGGCCTCAATCACCAGCAAATCCTTGATAGAGACAGATACAACAGGTCGCATAAGCTCGAGAACTCCACAATCGTCAACAGTCACCGCATCAGCCTCTTTAAAGCTATCATAAAGCACAATCATGTACTTCATGCTGGCAGTGAAGGCAACGATTTTGCCATGAAAGCCTCCCTGCAGAACTTCAACTGCAATAGTTGCCTCCAGTGCTTGATACACGACTGTATAATTCACATCCACAGTACTGAGCCTGGTAGCAAGAGATTTGGTCTGAAAAACGTATCCCGACACCGTTGGACCAGTTGATGTGCTCCTGATGCCTATGACTCCTTTACTAAGTTCTCTGTCCTGTACCTGATCATCCTTCATCTTTCGATCGATCTCAACCCAGATATCTTGACACAATACGAGGCCACATTTCGGCCCAGTCAAGATCAATGATTCATCCTACGGCAGTGTTTATTTATTACAGGAGATACGTTAGTGACACATCAATTATGTCCACGAATAATTAACCACGGTATATATCTAATTATCATTATGCTGCTATACTGGTATGCATATAGCTAGCAGGATGAAAATGCCAATGGTGTGGGACCCGAAGCAAGATGTGTGGGTCGATCCTCTAGGTAGATGCAACAGCGCTAATAACAACATGTAAATAAATACAGGATCATACTATTTGTGTAAGCAGCGTTAACACACAAAAGTGTAACCAAACAAGAAGTATGGATTTTTATTAGAAAGCAAGCATTATGGTGCCTGCACTGTCCAGCATGCAAAATAGGAATTGGTTGGTCAGGTCAGTAGTATATCATTCTTTTTCTCTTTTCTCCATACGAGTGAAAAACAAGGCACTAATGCACAAACTAGAAAAGGAGATGCTGAATGTTGGTTGTACCTCGGAATTGATGAGTTGGCAATTGTCCCTGTCACGGCGGAAGTGATAAACACACTTCCAACTGTCGAGGTTGTCCCTGACAATGATAGTGCCGTAGACACGGATTGGGAAGCCGACATCCGAAGACGCGATCTTGACAGACAGGAAGTTTACAGCCGTAGACAGCCAGAGATGGTCTTCCTCGCTTTTGAAGCGGGACGGTTTATCGATAAACCTCATCGGACCAATGGATGACTCCTCATCGAGGCCGAATCCAATGTTGTGGGGGAGTCCGTATCTGCTGTAGTAGCGGCCCCCTGCTTGGGATCGAAGTCGATGCGGCGAGCATAGACCTGCATCGCCTCACCCCTGTCGTCGCCCTCTCGCGCAAGGCGGCGCCAATAGGCCACCTCGTCGCTCCTCAGCCTCTCCGCCGTCTCCGCTCGCTCCGCCTCGGTCATGCCTGAGAAATCCGGCTTCGGCGACACCTCCCTCTTCTGCTTTCGCAAGAACACGTGCTCTTCCTTGAGCTTGGCCGCCTCCGCCTCTGACAAATCATCCTTGGCCTCCATCAACCTCCTGGAGATGGAACTCAACTTCTTACAGATCGAGTCCTGGTGGTACTCGGCCTCTCGACACTCTTGGTACCACGCCAACGCCGCCTCCACCGCCATAGCCGCAGCCGCTCTAGGGTCGACGCCGATCAGACAGAATCTGGGAACGATAGTAAAAAAAAAAAAAGTGTTGGAGTAGTTGACAGTCCACGTGGGCCCAAAGAAACGCAGATCCAACCAAGGCCCACGAAGCCACCAACGAAGCCTGCATAGATCCATTCCGCTGGCCCGTCAAATGGCAGCCGTCCGATCAAACTCTAGGGTTTCACTCTCCCGTATATAAGCCTGCCCCCAACCCCGCCTCCAAAACCTTAGCCGCGCGGACGCCCACCAGCCCCTGCCCCCCTCGCCGCCGTCGCCGCCTCGCCCCGCGCGACCGATCTACCGCCGCCGCCACCATGGTAACCACCCGCTCCCACTCCCCCTCCTGCCCGCTGCTTCTCTGTGTGCATATGGTTTTGTGTCGTGTACTGATCCCGTGACGGTGCTATGGCCGCAGTCGCTGATCGCCGGCGAGGACTTCCAGCATATCCTGCGTCTGCTCAACACCAACGTGGAAGGGAAGCAGAAGATCATGTACGCCATGACCTCCATCAAGGGTGTCGGGCGCCGCTTCTCCAACATCGTCTGCAAGAAGGCCGACATCGACATGAACAAGAGGTGAGCGCCTTTGCTTTCTTTCTCTCCGAGGATCTCTGTCAGATCTCGCTTGTGACGATGGGGGCTGAGTGTTGTGACGTGTCGGTGGGTGTGCAGGGCCGGCGAGCTGACGTCTGAGGAGCTGGAGCGCCTGATGACGGTCGTGGCCAACCCCAGGCAGTTCAAGGTGCCGGACTGGTTCCTCAACAGGAAGAAGGATTACAAGGACGGCAGGTTCTCGCAGGTCGTCTCCAACGCCCTCGACATGAAGCTCAGGGACGACCTCGAGAGGCTCAAGAAGATCAGGTATAAAATCTATTCTCATCCGTCCATATTGAACAGCAATACATTATTCGTTGATGCTGTTAGATGATAGTCGTCTACTTGTTATTGATCTGTAGCCTTTACTAACTAAAGCAATATGCCATACTGTCTATTACACCTATATAAACACCATGTTATACTAGTCTGAATTGTTGAATTTGTTTGTGCTGCTGACAGCCAGTCGTATTAGCTTGTGAAGCTGGGAAATGTCTACCTAGTGGCACTTAGTTAGGATAGCAAATACTGCTTGACATCTTTCTTGAATGCCCATGATGCTCCCTGTTGATTCTGTGGTCATGTCTGGGCTTTTACTTAACTAGACTGATGTGCTATCCATCTACATACACAAGCAATTATACTGGGGTATTTGAACTGTCATTGATTATTGAGGCATACTGTACATTGTGCACTGATTTGTCCAGCCTATAGTGGGCTGCCCTGCTACATATCTCAATGAAATGAGATGACCTGATAGATACAGAATAATGTTGGTTGGCCATATGGTCTTCATTACAGAATTTGAATAGGCTCAATGATTTTAGAACTGTCTGATTGAACTAGTTGAGACTTGATTGAAGTAGCTTTCGGTATGTATGTTTGGTTCCCAAAGTAGCCACAGCTGGCTTGCAAGTGCAGATAATCTTCTCAGTCCTGACTCCTGATTGTTGGGTTTCTTGCTGGTCACTTCCAAAACAGTTTGAATATAGTTATCTCGAGACAATGCAATCTTCATTCTATCATTGTCCAACTAGTCCATTGTGTAATCTGCACTCTCCTGAATACATAGTTGTATCATCGTAGCATCTCAGGCCTTTAAATTTTTAGTTTTTGGATGCTTTCTTTCATTATGTATCATGGAAAAAAATAGCCCGCTATTTTTGCCGCTATATTCCGAAATAGCTTGAAAAAAAATTGTGACGCTATTTGCGTTCATGCACAATTTTTGCCGCTAAAGTCCGCTAATTACGGTTTATAAAACGCTAAACACCTTGGCCTTAGCTCGCTATTTAAAACATAGTTATGTATGTAGTTTCTAAGTAATCACTTTACATACTCACACATCTACGTGTTCTGCAGGAACCACCGTGGTCTGCGTCACTACTGGGGCCTCCGTGTCCGTGGCCAGCACACCAAGACCACTGGCAGGCGTGGAAAGACTGTTGGTGTCTCCAAGAAGCGATAAGCTATATATCTACCAAACAAATCTTGGCCGTACTATCGTGTTGGTTCATGTCCAAGCAGTCTTGATGAAGGGTTTCTGTTTAGACAGTTTCCTGAAATGATGTTTTGCCCTAGGATAATCTTGCAGTTATGGAACCTATATTTTATCTTGCCTTGTTTTTCCCCCAACTTCTAAGTAATTTTATTTTGATGAGACTAATGCTGATTGACTCCTTATGTTCATTCTTGTCTCGAGAAGTGCCTTCCCAGAGCAGGTATTCACATGCCTGTGGTGGATATGTTTTTTGAATCATCGTTTTCCACGATGCAAATGATAGTCGTGGTATGTGTCACGCATGTTGGGAAAGCTGCTGATTTGTTGCTTTGCTTGGTGGTAGACATAATTGATGAAACTTATGCCAAATCAGATTTCCGCATCGTTTATACACGCATTTGACACTTTGTGTTGTCGTAACCTCAAGCCTTCTTACACACCATGACCTGTACCTGTAGGCTTGATTTAGATTTCGGCTATGGTTAATGTAATATGAAACATCTCCAACCATTCGTCATCCCGAACTTCAGGTGCGGCGTTGCAAAGTAGTACAGCATGGCGTGGTTATCATTTCTCAACGAACGCTGAAGAATTCCTGCTTTTCTCTGCCCTTGGATTGTTTGGCTCTGTTGATTTGGTTCGTTGTTGCAGGTATACAATATTTGCTGGAATTTCCATTCACGCTTCATCTTCTCTATCTACGCTGTGGACTTGGAAAGGGCCAATTGTTGCAGGGCAGTTCCTGTTCGTCCCCTCTAGACCCAGTTCACTTTCGCCGCGTCTAGTAGGCCTCTAGACCCGTGGCCTGTGCACGATGATTGGCATTGCATTGAAGCTGCTGTTTTTGCTTTAGCCCACTGGCCTGTAAAATATTGCTCGACCATAACCGAAAGGAACGCCGGGAGCGCTTTCTTTTGCACGAAGTGTTGTCCTAATGGACACCCAGTCCGCCGAATAATTTGCGCTTAGCGAATAGAAGCGATCTTGGTAAACAATGGAGTCAACGCACTAGCACATTTGCTATCCGGTGAACAGCGTGTGGCATCTACACGACTCGAGTGCAGGTTGATGCAGCAAGGTTCCAACCTTTTTTCACCACCGTTGTAGATACTGAGCTTTTATTTATTTTTTGAAAATTGTAGATACTGAACTTTATGCGCAAAGAAGAACCTCTACTATTGTTTTGTTTGAGGAGGGGGATGTGACGCAGCATGATGCTTCATCCATGACACAAGAAAGGAGTGGGAATGTGATGCAGCATGATACTTCATCCATCCATGACAAAAAATATGTAGGTGTATAGTACTCTAATCCCTATCTCCTTAGGTACTTATATATACTAAAAAAAGGAATCTTGTGTGTAAATTCTAAATCTAACAGTTGTGTACTCGGTGAGGATGTTGGAGTCCGGCTGCGCCACATCTTGTGCGTTGGTGATGGAGATTTGTCCCATGACACACGACTCATCGCGATTGTGCACGTTGATCAAGGCATTTCAATTCCTTGATGAACACGACTAGTCTTAGTGTTAGTTTCATTCACATTTAATAGGCAAAATTTGCCCTAAGACACCATTGAAATGTGGCTTTTGTCATAGGTTACTAAAAAAACTTGTCTTTATCAAAAGACACTATAAATTTGCACTAGTATGCTACAAGACACTATATAATCAATATTATATTTGATTTTAACATACAACCATGCGAAGCGACGGATATGCCCTTGCCTTCATCTTCTTCCCGAACGCTTTGTGCGGCCCGACTCCGGCGATCCCGTAAGCGGCGGTGCGGCGCACCTCTTCCACCTCATCCGATTAATATCTTACCTACCTCGTAACTAACAACTAGCTGGTTTCTCCTAATCACAAATGATCAATAGGTAGCCGTGTCAAACGGAGATCCTATACCGAAATTGAATAGTATATCAGTATATCACAGTAAAAGCTGTTCGTTATTGTTGATTTCTTCGGCTAACAGGGCAGTACATACACATACTGATGGCTTTTATGCAGAAATCGGATAGCTTGACAGAAGTAGTTGCGGCGACGGCTTAAAGAGTTGGAATGGAATGCCGCGTCATCACGAAACTGGACTCCCTCTTGCGGCGTGCCTTCCAGCGCCGAAAAAGCCGGAAAACCAGGTCAAACGCAGCCGTCGGATCATCGACGAACGGCAGAGCAAACAAGCGTGCGGCGGCCCTCACTTCATCACCATCATCATCATCAGATCGACGAGAAAAATTTGGAAATGGAATGAGAGACACGCACGCACCCAACCCAGCCCCAAAGCAGTTGGAATTGGAATCCCAGTTGGATCCAATTGCAAAGGACCTCCTGGCGTCATCGCCCAATTACCTCTCCTCCTCCCCACGCCGGCCTGCCGGCCGGAGCCTTTGCGCTTTGGCACCAGTTCCAAATTCCCCGTATCTTGGCTGCCGGGCACAAGTGTTTTCCATGCATGATGATGATGCGTCGCAGGAGTGGGTTTCCGCTATAAAACCCCGCGAAATCCCCCGCTCGGATGGCACGGACGACGCACCGCGCACTCGGTGGTGGAAGCTTCTGCGGCCGGCCTCCGCTGCTAGGTGCTAGCTGTGTAAGACCTTTCCTTCTTTCTCCTCTGCTTGTTTCGCGGCTGCGCCGCCGCCGTCGGCGTCTTTGATTCAGTCTGAAAGCTCCCGGTCTTAGTTTATTACTAGTATTATAGTTGCAGTGATCAACACCCTGAAAACAAAATACAGTGGTTGACTGAACTATCTAGGTCAACCAAAATTTTTGCTACTGAATTTTTCTTTTGACGTTTATACTGAAATTAATCTGAGAGGTTGAAATAAAGCTTCCGGTTCTATTTTAGCACACGGGGCTTTAGTCTTTTTCCCACAATCGAAAGCGAAGGAGGATGAGGATTTGATGTGATTGATTGATCAGTGTTTGTTTCAGTTTGCATGATTGGTACATCATGTGATCAACGAGTGTTGCTGCTTTTTCTTCGAATTACTATTGTATATCATGTTGCATTTTTAGATTTTATAGTGCTTTGTCATATCATTTTGAATGTGTAGTAAATAGATAGGGCATCATCTTGTCTTTCTTCAGATGTCTGCATCTGCAGGATCATGCTTGCGTTTGATTGATTTCCTTCATCATATATAGTAAAAGAATGCCCTCTTGGCTTATAGTGAGTAAAGAACCAGAAGATTCAGAAGAATATCTCTCAAATTCACCTCATGAGTTAGGAGAGCTTATTTCAATATTCTTTTAGAACTCTACAAAGAACAAAACTAAGATGGTATTATAATACAGGCATTATAATACAGGCATCATAATGTCTTTTTGTAGCTGGTAACCCCAGCAGAACCTCTGTGCTTTCAATCAAAAGCAGGGACAAATGGTCTTTGGTCTAAAAAAAAAAATGTTAGAAGCTTCAATTTTGGTTGCCAGCCGAATGCATTTCGACTTACTCTTGAGAGCAAAGGTTAGGACAGAGCATATCTTCTTTTCTCGATTTGTTCTTTCAGAATATGCTCTCCTCTATCGAGTTGGAGAACCTAATCACGAACACTATCTTACGATCTTATCCTATAACTATAGGGGGCAAGCTCACGTACACTACTCTGACTCTAACAGGTTATAGGTATATGATATTTTTTAGGCAAATAAGTATATAGGTCTGTTTATTAAAATGAGTCTGCCCTGCTTAACTCAGGGCATGAGGTGATCTTGCCAGCAAATCGTTTGGCCTATATTGGCATATGCTACACATGCTGGTAGCACACACGTCACTGTCACGTGTAATGCATCGTCTGAACTCTGAATATAAGGCTTGATTTTAGGGCAAAAGCAACCTTCCAATCCATGACAAATTTGTCATTGCTGAGTCAGCCATGTGCTTTTCAGCATATCCTCCATGGTATTTCTGAATCTGCACAGATAATGTTGTCAGTAACATTTTTCGTTGCATAAGTCATAATTGCGTCTGAGGCAACTATGTGAAAATGTACAATACTAAACATGTAGAAGAGCTGCAGACCTTTTGAATTATGTGGCATACTATGGCAACAGTAGTTCTTTGCCTTGTGACTGTTTCTCTTTGCTTTGCGTACAGTTTATTTAGGTTTCTTGTACCTAACTCCTCTCCTTAATAAATAGTAATTGGCACATCTGGTTCCAGTTCATTAGAAAAAAGGGCAACCTTAGTTATTTGCTTTATTACTTAAAAGAAAAGCTCCTTATATGCTCTCTTCACAGTCTGAAAATCAGCAATTGATACTCAGCATATGACACTGGCTGTACAATCAGTGCAGACCTATTTCACCAGGCCAAGTACAATTTGTAGATCTAACCGAGTGGGCATATTTCTATTGCTGGAGTGGAGAGAGACTTTCTTGAGCACCCATTTTTACTGGTTTTACGGCTGAAATGCTGGATGCTTTTATGCCAAAAGACCTAAAGGAGCAGTGAGTGCCTGACCTCTTTGGGACCGTCTGAATCATGAATTCATGACCAGATCCCTGGAAGAGATCTCCTCCAACACAGCAATGGTGGATCGGTACCTTCACATAGCTTGACAGCAGATTCCCCCCCCCCCAACCCCCACCCCCACCCCCCACCCCCCAACACACACACACACACACACACACACACACACACACACACAAAAAAAAAAAAAGACGTGAACAGCTATTTTAGCTCCCAATCACCCGTATGCTGTAGGGAAGTGACCGCGATTTGTCACTATTATCTTCTAACAACCTGACAAACCAAACCTCAACAAGTGGCTATATATAGTAGACCTGCTAACCTTGAAACTCCTCCAGAGCTTGGACACGTCTCCTCAGTAACTATATTTTGTTGTTCCTTGGGAAGATAGAAAAAATCTATCCTGGGGTTTCTTGAGCAGGTTTGATTTGTTTATGCTTCTTCTAGCTCCTGGAGTTAGGCTCTTTGGGTCCTTGCTCATTCCATTGGGCTTCAAGATTCCATTTCAGGTGTGTTTCTGAAGGGAGATTTCATCGAACAGGATGAATGCATTGGCAGCAACCAGCAGGAACTTCAAGCAGGCAGCTAAGCTGCTGGGCCTCGACTCCAAGCTGGAGAAGAGCTTGCTCATTCCATTCAGGGAGATCAAGGTGATAAAACCACCACAGTTATTTTAGATCTGGTAAACTGTTTCCCGCTGTTTCACTTGCTCAGGGTGGTTCCTCTGTTTCCCGCTGTTTCACTTGCTCAGGATGGTTCCTCTGTTTCCTGATGATAACCCCCACCCCCCACACACAAAAAACAATACTTAACCAGGATCAGTATTTTATAAGGTTCTTCTGGGCTTCCCCCCATCTGAAACAGTATGGTCAACTTTTGAGTAACAAGCTTTGTGGTTGCAGGTTGAATGCACAATCCCAAAAGATGATGGGACTTTGGCATCCTATGTTGGATTTAGGGTTCAACATGACAACGCTAGGGGACCTATGAAGGGTGGAATCAGATACCACCATGAGGTAAGCAAATATGTTGCTCCATTCTTTTGTTATCTGTAACACTTGCCAGCATTTGATTCTTTCCACAACTTTGCCGACCTGAAATGGTCCATAAGCATAAAGGCTTCAATCAATCATTAAGTATAAATTCTAGTTTTTTCAGGAATCTGCCATAGGCAGCATATCATGTTAGTTTTGAGATATCTCCCTGAAGAAGTGAAAAACAAAAGTGTATTGGATTGCTTCTTGAGGCCAAGTACAAGTACATTGAAAACTGGGAACAAAAGAAAATATAGGGTCGCATTCTGGCTCTATTTCCTTAAGCATAAAGAGATGAAATGGTCCTTAAGCATAGATTCTTAGTTTTTAGGAATCCCATGTATTGCTGAAATATTGGATTTCCACTATCTTCTTAGGGAAAACTCACAATATGTGAGTTATATGGGTATATGATTCTATCCATTTCCTTCAAATTATTTTTCCTCTTGATTCAAGACACATGGAAATCTGTTGGTGAAATCTGGTCCTGACATTTAAATTCCTGTAACAACTCAGGTTGACCCTGATGAAGTCAATGCCTTGGCACAACTGATGACATGGAAAACAGCAGTGGCTAACATACCATATGGAGGAGCCAAAGGTGGAATAGGATGTAGCCCAGGAGACCTGAGCATCTCCGAACTTGAGAGGCTTACCCGAGTTTTTACTCAGAAAATCCATGACTTAATTGGCATCCATACTGACGTTCCAGCTCCAGATATGGGCACAAACTCACAGGTTATTTTCCTTTATATATTATTTCATTTTTTAATGAACATATTATTTCATAAATGACTTTGGCGAGAATTAGTTATTTGTATATGTTTATTTTAATATGGCCAATTTTTTTTTGTTTTATGGATGTAGACAATGGCATGGATACTTGATGAATACTCAAAGTTCCATGGTTACTCACCTGCTGTTGTGACAGGAAAGCCTGTTGTAAGTAACTATCTATATTGCGGTTTGAACACATATATGTACTGAAAGATATGTTTTCAGATAAAAAAACGTTTAAAACTGTGAAGATTTCTAAAAAGGTGGTCAAATTAAGAATTTTATGAAGCAGGGTCCATTGGAATTTATCTATGATATAACAAGATTATTTGGATTATTTGGATAATGACTATTTGGATACTCTTCAGAGGATCCTGGCTTACCTTCTCATTATCTTGCATGTATTGTGAATTCCCTGCTCAACACACAGGACCTTGGAGGATCGTTGGGAAGAGATGCAGCTACTGGAAGGGGTGTTCTGTTCGCTACTGAAGCTTTGCTTGCAGAGCATGGCAAAGGCATTGCAGGCCAGCGTTTTGTCATACAGGTAAATGGTGTGTAGGTTAAGTGTTACCTTTATAAAATTCACATCAGAGAATTTTTGAGACTCCATCAGTTGTATAATATGTGCCTTTCAGCACCCATTACAAGAACAACTCATGATTAAGTCTACCCTGTCAGTTTATCAGTGGAAAAGCAGTCACAGCTAAACATTTCATCTGCAAAGGTTCTCTCTTGATTAACAGGTGCCTTTTTGAACCCTTTTCAGGGATTCGGAAATGTAGGTTCCTGGGCAGCTCAGCTGATCAATGAAGCCGGTGGCAAAGTGATTGCTATCAGCGATGTCACAGGCGCTGTCAAAAACGTCAATGGCCTTGACATCGCCCAGCTAGTGAAGCACTCGGCGGAGAATAGAGGGGTCAAAGGCTTCAGTGGGGGAGATGCCATCGATCCAAACTCATTGCTCACTGAAGAATGCGACGTCCTCATCCCAGCAGCTCTTGGGGGAGTCATAAATAAGTAAGATTCTTCTCATTGCAGTCATTTTCACCCTACGTCCCTACTGAATAGTCGACTATTTTATTCAGTTATTATATCCTTTTTAGAATTTATTCAGTTATTATATCCTAGGTGTTCCTGCGACTTTAGGTCTGAATAAACTGTTCGTTTACTCTATTTTTTGAAAGGGATAATGCTAACGACATAAAAGCAAAGTACATCATCGAGGCTGCTAATCACCCCTCAGACCCAGAGGCAGACGAGGCAAGTTGATACCTTGACAGTTTCAGAGAGACTGACAGTGAAGAAACCAACTGCTTTCTGCAATGTTTTCTGATCCCCTGTTTCCATCCCCAGATCTTGTCAAAGAAAGGTGTCATCATCCTCCCCGACATACTGGCCAACTCCGGCGGCGTCACAGTGAGCTACTTCGAGTGGGTTCAGGTCCGTCGTACTTCTTCTTTGAGCTGCCTACCTTGTTGGGGTTAGTCCCACATCGGGAATTGATGATGGGGGAGCACAACCAAGGAACCGAGCGGCACCGGCAGATGGGCCGGGTCTGGTTCTAACATACCTGTCACTGCGCATTGTTTCTGTGCTTCCTCACAGGCAGGCAGGCAGACAGAATAATGTAAACTGAACCGTGGGCATGTGCTTTGGGTTGTTCAGAACATCCAGGGGTTCATGTGGGACGAGGAGAAGGTGAACGCCGAGCTCCGGACATACATGACGCGCGCCTTCGGGGACGTGAAGGAGATGTGCCGGAGCCACAACTGCGACCTCCGCATGGGCGCCTTCTCGCTGGGCGTCAACCGCGTCGCGCGCGCCACCGTCCTCAGGGGATGGGAGGCATGACCATACCTCTGCGATGTGCTGCGCATCGTGTCCTCTTGAGCCGTGTTTTTCTTTGGTTATTATATACATCGATCGATCGATCAATGGAGGTCCGAGAAAAACAAGTTCGGCCAATAATTCCATGAAGTGTGTCTTCTTGGAGATCAATAGCGGAAGAAGAGCAATAAATCTGTAATTCATAGCTGAGATGCTTGTTGGTTGTCTGCAGGCAGCAATGCCATTTGGTTTTCTTGCAGCCACGTTATGGAATACATATATGCAGAAGCATTTGTTGCAGATATATTAGCCTACAATCATCTCATCTCATTGTTATCTTATTAGTACAAATCGGCGGATCGACCTACGTGATCGAGTGACAGTTGAGCGCAATATGCAAACCAGCCAAAGGCACTGGTTGCATCAAAACGCACTGCCAACTCCAATGCCACGCGTTGTCGCACCTCTCGAGTCTTTGGTCACTCAACGAGAGGGTCGGTAGAGATGACGCTGTAGACGACCATGTCCCGGAACCTTCCCTTGACCACGCAGTAGCTCCGCAGCACGGCCTCCCTCTGGAACCCGGCCTTCTCGAGCACCCGCTGCGACGCCGCGTGGTCGACGTCCACGAGCGCCTCGACGCGCTCCACGCCCGGGAGCTCGCCGAACGCCGCGGCGACCGCGCGCTTCACCGCAGCCGTGGCCACGCCCTTCCCCCAGTGCGCGCGCGCCAGCAGCACGCACAGCTCGGCGCGGCACGCGTCGTCGGTGGGCGTCACGGACACCGCGCCCACGGGCCGGCGGGTGCCGTCGCCAACGACGTCGCCGAGGCAGATGGCGCGGAACCACGGGTGCGGCAGCACCTCGTCGCGCAGGAACGCGAGGAGGGCCTCCTGGGACGTGTAGGCGTCCCACGTCATGAACGCCGTCACCTCGGGGTCCGACGCCCACTCCATCATCGCGTCGACGTCGCCGAGCTCGAACCGCCGGAGCGTCACCGCGGGAACGGACCGCGGTTGGACAGCCGCTTCTTGCTCCATCCCTGAGCTCCCGGTCCGGCACGTTGCTTTTGCTTGGTGGTGACTGGTTAGGTGGTGATGCTCAGTCACTAGTGGCGTCTTGTCTCTACTTTTCGGCTTTCTGCCACACTAATTGCCCCACTATCCCATAATTGTGTAGGCCCGGCCGACGCCAGCACTTTGTTTGACGTGTTGGATTGTTCAGAGTTTCTTCTCTGGGCAATCGCTTCGTCCACCTATCGCATTTGGTATGGCATCACGCTCATAGACACGTACGTGGCGTCGAGAAGCTTTCCTCGTGGCGCCAAGCGGCGAAGCAGGTGTTCTTGGAGTTGGAGTAGATGCAGTGCACCACGTGCCGTACCAAACAACCAACTCTTCGAATCTTTGGTCCCAAACATAAACAGAAACATCCAAAGATACCAGCCAAAAACATGCCGGCACGGTCCAATTTTACATGATTGCATCGACATGGATATGTTTTTGGTTCCGTATGTAGTACTGTAAGAAGGATTGTGAAGAGATTTGCAGGTGAGCTGATCGAGATGATGCATGGCGGATCCGGCTGCCGCCACGGGGATCATTCGGGGAGAGGGTCGTCGGGAGGAAGCTGTACATGACCATGTCCCTGGCGCGTCCCTTGTGCCAGTAGTGCCGCCGCAGCACGCCCTCGCGGCGCAACCCGGCCTTCTCCGCCACGCGCTGCGACGGCGGGTTGTCCACGTCCACCAGCGCCTCGACGCGCCGGAGGCCTTCCACCTCGCGGAACACGTCCCGCAGCGCGCGCCGCACGGCCGCCGTCGCCACGCCCTTGCCCCAGTGCGCGCGCGCCAGCACGTAGCCGAGCTCCCCGCGGCAGCGCTCCGGCGTGGGCGACACGGACACCGCGCCCACCACCGCGCCGGAGACGCAGATGGCGCGGAACCACTGGTGTGGGAGCACCGTGTCGCGCAGGTACGCCAGCAGGGGTTCTGTGGACGCGTACGGCTCCCACCGGCAGAAGGACGCCACTTGAGGGTCCGACGCCCACGCCATCATCGCGTCCACGTCCGAGAGCTCGAAGCGCCGTAGCGTCACCTCCTCCGCCATCGCCGTTGCTGGAGGCGGCGAAAGGTTTCGATGGTCGCCGTTGCTGGTTTGAGGCTGGGGTCGGTGCGGAGGGGCGCACGATGCGCTGCTTATAAAGACGGTCAGATTACACGTGTCGCTATGTTGCACATACACAAGTTTCAAACTGAAATTTGCAGGAAAAACACTGAAATTCCTTGCATGAAATTCGGAATTGGATGCAGCCACCGATGTGCTGAAATTTATAAATGCATCCGACAGCAGGATTCGCAAAAGGGTCGTTGTACAAAGTCACTCAGGCACCGGATCGGTGTCGATGAAGCTGAACATGACCATGTCCCTGACGACGCCCTTGATGGCGGTATACTTGCGGAGCACGGCCTCCCTCGTGAACCCGGCTTTCTCCAGCACGCGCTGCGACGCCGGGTTGGCCACGTCGACGAGCGCCTCGACGCGCTCCAGCCCCTGCACCTCGGCGAACACCGTGGCCAGGGTCCGCTTCACGGCGGCCGTGGCCACGCTCCGGCCCCAGTGCGCGCGCGCCAGCACGTAGCCCAGCTCGCCGCGGCACGGGTCCCCCGTCGGCGACACGGACACCGCGCCGACGGGGACGCCGCCGGCGGACTCGAGGCAGATGGCGCGGAACCACGGGTGCGGGAGGACCACGTCGCGGATGAACGCCAGCAGCGGCTCCGTCGACTCGTAGGCGTCCCACCGGCAAGGCGCGGCCACCACCGGGTCCGACGCCCACGCCATCATCGCGTCCACGTCGGACAGCTCGAACTTCCGGAGCGTCACCTCGGCCACGGTCACCTTCGCCGTGCCGGGCTTGACTTTTTCTTGGGTTCTTGGCGTCGCCGTGGCCTCCATTGCTGAGCTGATTTCTTGGGGGCTCTGACGGATTCTCGATTCGGGAGTGAAGCTGCTCGCCTCTGTTCTTATACTTCCAGTTCCAGTGAATTTGTGGATGAATCAGCTTGGCTAACTTCGTCTGACTTTGACCGGAGAGAAGGAGAATCTTGGCCGGCAAGCTTGGTTTATAGATTAGCTTATGCAAAATTGGTGTCGCAGATGTGGATGACCGTATGAGCCTATCGCCTTCTTGCTGGAAGGAACGAGGAAGCCGGGAGAAGGAAGGTGTGAGCCTGTGAGGTGTGGCTCGTGGCTGCTGCTTACAGATATTTGTAAGTCAACGGTCAACTTGACTGTGACTTCTTTACAATACGTAGAGTGAATCCGATTGACCAGTTCGATTAGCCGCCAAACACACCATCATCATGACATCATTCCTGAGACACTAAAAATCACGTCCTCCATCGAGCTTTAACTGAAAGCTAGCGTGATCGCTAACTGAAAGTGTCAAGTGCACATTAGCCCCTCTGGGAAAGACAAACATCCCGTCTATGATGAACACAATACGCTCTCGCATCTCAGAAACGATGGAGCAGCGCCAGGGCCGTGGCGGCGAAGACGAAGAACGCTCCTGGTTTGCTATGGTTCCCGTCAGAGTATTGATCTGTAGCCTTCGATCCGGACCCTGCAGTGTCAGAAATTCAGAGCTCAGGTGTCAAGTGTCAATGTCAGGGTCTCTCTTTGGATCTCACCCAATCTGTTCAAACGCTACTTTAAAGCCTGAACAATGTACGGCTAGTGCCTAGTGCTGTACGTTTACCTGCAGGGGTGACGTTGGCGTCCGACGGTGGCGCCGCCGCGGGCGGAGTCCCAGGTGTGGTCGCCCCCGGCGCCGGAGCTCCCACGGCTGCAAAAACGCGAAGCAACTTTAGCTTGCCATTCTCAATTCTCCGCCGTGCCCGTGCCCGCGACAAACAACCAAGATCGCGTTCTCTCCATTGTCAGACCCACTTACCGTTGCACTGGCTGGCAGGTGGCGCCTGGACCTTGCACGCGGCGGGCAGCCTTAGCGCGCGGTCGCCGTCGACGGCGACGCCGAGCGTCGCGGCCGTTCCGCCGACCACCATGCAGAGGCAGCCCGGGCTGGAGCGCAGCATGCCCGATACGGCCGAGCAGCACGGCCCGTCGGGCGCCGTCTCGTTGCCCGACATGTAGTCCATGCACGGGTTCAGGCTGACGAGCTCCGGCATGCAGCCCGGGCCGGACCCGGACGACGGCGCCTGCTGCGCCGCGCACTGCCACGCCAGGAAACACGCCGCCATGAGGGCCATCGCAAGGCCGCGCGCCGCGGCGTGATGATATGCTGCTGCCATTGTCTGGCTTCGGTCGACTGGTCCGGGAGCGTGTCTTCATATCGAGAGTGGTTGTGATAAGATTTGTAGTGGCGATCTTGTTCTTGGTACTGGCAGGTCGGGACTTGTTGAATTGGGTGCCCTGTTGCTGGTGTCGTGGCAGGGCAGGTAAGCAGGTTAGGAATCACCACCAGACCTTTTGGACGTTTTTGATGTTGGTGTGTTTGGTCAACTTCTCGCCAAATCTAAGCGCTAGAAGTAGAAACCCTGCAATCGAAGAGCAATCCATAGTGTTTTTCATAATTGCGCACTATATCTAACACATGCGTATTTTTTTAAGGAGGAAAACTTATTTTCTTGGTCACGGAATGAAAGTTTCGTGCATTGCAGATAGGGTCCTGGAAAACAATTTGGCTCGCAGCGCAAAACTACTAAGATACAGTGGGGCTCATAAGGAAAACACGTCCCATAAGTTAGCAATGCCAACCAGGGACCTTGATTTAATTCTTTGGAATTGAAGAGGCACCACGAGAAGGCCGGACAAGCAATCACGCAGGGACCAAAATTTAATTATTCAGAATTGGCAGGGGCCGCGCGAACGCGTACCCCCTCTACCACAAATTATGACGTTCACTCTCCCACTTGAGGAGATGATAGGCCAACGCACCCACCAAGTGCAATATGGGCCATTGACCTAGGCCACGGGCCTTATTGATCGCCCGTGACCCCGTCCAGGTAAGTATGGAGCAAGGGTGCACGGGGCGGTCATCTTATAGCTGGGGCTCGTGGTGCGTCTGCCTTCGGCTGGCGAGGTGGTACTAAAACGCTCGCGAACAGACGAACGAACGCGTTCAGCGCTCTGCGGCTGAGCTCTCGTGGGCTCCCGAACAAGGAAACGTATATGGGCCTCTAGTATTGGGCCCACAGGGAACGTTCGGACTGCTGGCTGCAATGGATCTGCTATTCTATTAAACATGGGCTGGGTTAGACGTGAAAGTGGTTTTCAGGGCTTACAGTAGAAAAATTGTTTTTGTCTCTCTCGTCATTAAAAAACTCCTTTTTTTTCTAATTGTGCAGCTACCCGAGCTTCCTGGACTCTCTCAACTCTGCGAGTCGTGTGTTTCGTCAACTTCTCGCAAAAATGTTGTTCGTATTTTAAACATGGTTTCTAGCTACTCCGCAGGTAGCTGTGCGGACTGCTAGCTCTTTCAGTGATTTGTAAATTTGTTTGTTGATCTGGTCGCGAACTATTTCCTACCTGACCTAACAAAACAGACAGAATCTTTCAGATCCACACGAGCAACTACCATGCGTCAACATTGTAGCTCGGTTTCG
Organism: Themeda triandra; assembly: GCA_018135685.1. Classification (NCBI taxonomy): domain Eukaryota; kingdom Viridiplantae; phylum Streptophyta; class Magnoliopsida; order Poales; family Poaceae; genus Themeda; species Themeda triandra. The sequence continues at coordinate 1,428,352 of JAENPR010000085.1, forward strand.
CGCAACCAACCTGGCCCAATCTTCATCTACCACTTCCAAACACTGTCCGATATATACACACCACGAGACCACAGTGCCTGCAGTTCCCCTTCAATTTGCTGTCTCGAAAAAAAAGTTTCCCTCCAAAACCTCGCGTCACTCTCTTCTCACGCTCCAGAGTACAGAGTCTAGATGATGAGGCGGCGTGACAGGATGGAGCCGCCGCCGGCGTCGACGGCCGCGGTGGTGGTGGTGGTGCTGCTGCTGGCCGCGGCGCCGGCGTCGACGGGGCAGCAGATCGCGACGTCGTGCACGGCGTCGCTGATCACGACGTTCACGCCGTGCCTCAACTTCGTGACGGGGAGCACCAACGGCGGCGGCTCGCCGACGCAGGATTGCTGCGGCTCGCTGGCGGAGATGGTGCGCACGGGCGCCGACTGCGCCTGCCTCATCCTCACGGGCAATGTGCCCTTCAGCCTCCCCATCAACCGCACGCTAGCCATCTCCCTCCCCAAGCTCTGCCGCTCCACCTCCGTCCCGCTCCAGTGCCGAGGTTCGTTGCTCGCCGGCTGCTCGCCGCCGTCCCGCTGCCGCAAACTTTACATAAACGTCTCCATTGATGACGAAGATTAACCGCTGAAAATTAACTGTCTTCCGTTTTGGTAACTTTTGCAGACACGGCAACGCAAATCCCAGCTCCAGGACCTGTCGCGTTCGCTCCCGCGCTGCCTCCACTACGTAAGGACCTTCCTTGCCTCCTCTGCTCTTGTGTCACGCCAGGTTTCTGCTCTGAACTTTAGTGACAGATGTGATCGACACGTTTGCAGCACCGAGTCCACCGGAATCAGACCCTCCGGTGGATCCCACGGCGACGTCTCCGGCAGCGGCAGTGGACTCGCCGCCCTTCTCCGAGAGGCCAGTGGTGGTGCCCAGCTCGGCAGTTCGGGGTTCTCACGTGTCCGTGGCGGCTGCCACCATTGTACTGTCCATAGCTGCATCAATTTTCGTTTGATTGGGAAGTGGTGTTGTAGCCTTGTAGGATGCATGCGTTGTGTTGTGTGGTACTGTGGTTTGAGAAGGAATTGTTACAAGGATATTAGCATTTCCGGGATTGAATTGGCTTGTGATCATAATTATTTTGTACAGTATATTATAAATTATAAATAGCACAATGAGAAATCAAAACGGAATACTTAGTTTTTTTCGCAGAGTTATGTCGCAGATTGACCGGAATTCCAGTTTTCTGCGTAGCTAATTTCTTCTTCCATTTGATTCAGCTCAAGAAAAGCAGCTCTAGCCAAAGGGGCTCTAGCCTAGTGATTAGAGCACCTGAGTAGTATCCAGCAGATCTAGGTTCGACTCCTCGTGAGAACGAGTTCAAAAGCTCTAAAAGAATAGGTGAGGGTTTCCCCTACTGACTTTAGTCAAAAAAAGAAGAGTAGCTCTATCAATGAAGCTAAAGTTGTTTAATTGGTCCATTATTAACTTCTCTTTATAAAATTTTATTTTTAAATAATGGCTTTAATACCTATTCCTTTTTGTTCCGTCCCCTTATATTTTTTCCTTCCTCATCCACTCACCGACACAACTTTTCGTGGCACGACAAGGGCCCCTCTACCCCCCAGGGTCGTCCCATAAATTTTATGGGCCCTTGGGCCACTAAGACACTAAGGGCCCGGTAATCTAATCTAATATTTTAGCTTATGTAATTATTGGTTGATGTTTCTGTCCTGGGCTGACTTTGACATTTCATGATGTTGAAAAATTTATGTAAAACACCCTTTTGTGATTCTATGAATCGAACTTCTTCATTTCTTTCTTTCATTTTTCTGAGCACCACATCTAACATATAAAAAAATATTGAATTACTAATAAAATCTAAGAACTGCCGGGCATCCGTGCAACGAAATCAGCCAATGAGTACTTCAGTACGCAATTTGCCAAAAACTCTTAAAAACTCCCTCCAATGGGCTTTGCATTTAGTCTTTGATTTTCCTTAACTTGGCAAATAGAGCTCAAGAGTTGGCGATATATGCCAAGGCGGTCGGCTTGGCATATCTCGGTCCACGTTTCTCTCGCCCCCCTCCCGTGACTTTTTCTTGCCGCATGTCCTCTCGTATGCCCAAAATTCCCTCAAATTGAATCGATAACCCTCGGAGATCACAACTTTTTGGTGCCATTTTCATTTAGAGTTACAAATGCTCAAATGCTAAACTCCTTAACCTTTGGAGACTGTAATTGATAAACTGGTGTCAATGAAATCGATTAGTAGTTCAGTACATGTACGTCACGTCATCACTTGCCGGTGCCAACAATCAACCAATAAGGAGGGAAGAGTGAGTGAGGGACGTCCGTGCGGTGCCACGCTGCCACGCCATCGCCGGTCGCTGGACAGCCGCACACGTGCGCCGCGCTCGTGCCCTGCCATAGCATGGCGATGCCATCACCGCACAAGACGCGAAGAACAAGCGGAGTCGCGATCGCGAATATGAATCGCCTAAGCGGCAGCCGATCATTTGCCTTGCCGAAGGCTGATGGACTGAATATACATCTACTACATACGTACACGCATGCCCGCCCCCCCCCCCCCCCCCCCCCGCGGGACGGGCCTGCCTACCCGTCCCGATGCGCGCGGCCCGATGATACTACTACGCCCACACACTGGCGGCGACATCGTCCTCCCCACACCAACGTAGGGAAAATGCTCCCATGGTCATGTTGGGCCCACCACTACTATAGAATCTTAGTGAAACTGGTATTTTACAACTTCACTAGTGGTCCTTGCCTGTGAGGGTGCATTTCAGGGAGATTCATGTGTGAAGTTGTTTATCCCACACTCTTTAGTTAATTGAAGCTGAAAAATAGTTGAAGTTATCCCATAATCCCTACCAAGCAGAGTCTTACTCTGTGCTCTCTTGCTTGCCCTTGTCTTTTCACATGTATTTGTCTCTCGCAGGGGCAATTATGAAATTTTTATGCTATCGCCAAGACCTCTTTGGATGCAAACTATTTTTTTAGAAAGCTATCATGATTTTCGTGAAGTATTTTGTTTTGAAACTATAAGGCATTTGAATGCAACGATCTTTTTGTGTTTTGAAAACCCTATTTTTGCTAAAATTGTATATTTCTAGTTCAGAAACTCCACTCTCTTTTTTTTTTTTTTTTGCGACGGATTCAGAAACTCCACTCTAGACTCTTTTCCTAAACTTTGATGTTTTGTGCCTCCCTTATTCTAAAACTAAAGTTTCTTAATACCATAGGTTTTCAAAAGTACAACATCCGGACAGGGTCTAAAATCTTTTTTTTTTGACAAGAAGCATACATATATTATATGAAAAGCAGCATTACAGCACCTTCAGAGAAGGTGGAGAAAGCAAACCAAGACCAGATCGGACATGTGCATTGGACACGTGTTCATCTAACCCTGTACGTATCACGAAGGAGAAAGCAAAACATACATCGCAACACAAGTCTGAGAAGACGTCGTCTCCGCCGCCGTGAAGCAGGTCACCGTAGATCGGCGTGCGATACGCCAGGATGGAAGGACCTTGCTTATAGCGTAGGTTGAGGAGGGCCCATGAACCTTCAAACAACTCCGACAAGGTAGGTTCTGGTAGGAGCATGACGCCAGAGTGAAGAAAAAAGGCTCGAAGAAGACCCGTGGTGGCCGGTGACGAGCTGTAAAGGTGACGACAACGAACGGCTTGACGATGACGTAGGTCTTGAAAAGCTTGACAGAGCAGAGCTGCAGTAAGACGGACGGTAATGTAGTGGCCCTGAAGGACACGGAGGCCCGTTGCATGAACGCCATATTGCCATGGGAGGCCCCATGGAGCAGTAGGTGGGGCCACACGAGTGAAGATGAGGCATAGAGGGCCAGCAAAGCGTCGTGCATGATATGCACGTTGCATTGGTGGGCTCCAGCGCACTGTTAGGGGGTCCAGCACCACCGCCCAAAGCGAGGACGGCCAGCACGTGGATGACCACAGCCAGCGCGTGGATGGCCACGACACCATGGTGGGCCCTGCAGTGCAGGGTGCGAGCCCCAAGGGACGGCCGAGCACCGAAGGATGCTTCTCGGCTCACCGCACACCTCCACCGCCATGGCTGCTATCTTCCTCCCGCACAGCTCGTCGTGGGTATCGGGGAAGATGGGATTGGGCATGGCGATGGCGCCATCTTCTGCTTGGTGCTGGCGGAGACATGGAGCAGGCCACAGGAGCAGTGGTCGACGATGATGCCGCCCCTGACGACCTTGGCCTTGATCTGCAGCTCGGAGCCGTCGCGTTACCCGACCTTGCAGGAGGACGGGACGTACACCGTGAGGCGCCGCGACTCCGGCGGCATTTCGTAGTTGGTCACGCCCCGCAGGAACAGTCCCACGAGTAGACCGTACTCCACGAGCAGCTCCACCAGCGTCTTCAGTAGGATGAGCCGCTTGACGGCGAGCTCGACGCATGTGCTGTCGGAGGTGGAGCAGAAGAAGGCGAGGTATCCGCCCTCGTCGATCTTGAGCGCTCAGATGAAGCCGTTGGTGGCGCTGTCGAGTTCGTCGAGGTCGAGCATCCTCAAGCGCATCGCGCCCCTTTCCATCGGCAACTCCTGGATGGACCGCGTCGGCGTGAACGCCTCCGCCGACAACGCCTTGGTCAAGCTGAGCACGCCGCCGGAGGAGGTGGTGGTGTCCGGCCACCTCAGTAGCATGGAGCTTGTTCACGCCAGCCACCATGGACGCCGTGGACATGGCCATCCAGCAAAAGACGGATGTGAGGAGGACAAAGGTCCTCGACGCACTCATGTAGGAACTTATTGACTGGGGAATCTTACAAGGAGGAGGATGAGGGGAAGAGGGGACCGGAGGGAGGGAAACCGGCCCTCCTGCCTTGCCGCCGACGAGCTCACCGGGGAAGAGGCAGGGGGCCGGCGGCGGTGGTGGCGGCGGTGGAACTGGTGGAGGAAGAAGGCGGTACTACGGCAGAAGCCGAGAGATACTACTCAGAGACGTTTGGCCCACCGCAGACATCATTGGGGCAGCTTGCAGGTTGCCACCCAATGTGCATACCTCGCCACCTCTTGAATACAGATTAATACACATATACACATGTTTTTGAACTAAATATTATAAAGTCGCTAATAATATTTTTAACTAAATATTATAAAGTACACATGCAGTTAGCTGAGAGGAAACAACGACAGGACAATGAAGTGGCAACGATTTGGTAAAGGCATCAAGGTAGTTGAACAACAACAAATGATGGTAAACGTCAGTGTTAGCAGCCCCCTATAACAAACGAACACATAATCCAGTAGGACGTCACCTCTCGCTTGCCAACTTCCAACTATAGAGACTAGAGAGGACCCCGAATCTTTGGAGGGAGGACTGATAGTGCACATTTGTACGTTCCCATATTTACAAACAGTTTGTAATAACTACAACTAATACTCGTTGCAACTATTTTAAATGCAGCTTGAACACAACTCGGGATTTAAAGGTTAAATAGTTTGAAATCTTTGTAATATACACTCGCCTTTTAAAAGTAAACAAATGGAAATCCCATGATTTATTCCTATCGTCAGCAGAAGTAGTAATATCCGGACTGAAAATTTGAAACAGTTGCTTTTACAAAATGCAGGTCACCGACTCACCGGTCGTGCTCACAGTGACAGTGACCAAACTGTTGCTTTTACCTTTGTTTGCAGCACCTAACACGGCAAGGTCCAGCGCCAGGTTGAAATTCAGAGCACCAACTTTTCAGCAGATTCGCCGAATTAAGTACTGCCAATTTTGTAACAACTAACAACTCCTGCACGAATCGACCCAAAAAAGCTGATTTCCTGAGAGATTAGGAAGCGGCAGATCACCAAAGTTAACTAATCCCGTCCAACTTCCCAAACAAATCACTCCTATAAAAACCTCGTCAACACAAATCCAAAGAACACAACTCAAGTCTCGATCGAGCACACAAATACAAACAACAAACCTTCAGCAAATTCAGCATCCAATCCACAAATTCGGCAATTCGATCAGCATCCAATCCAAGATCTCAAAGCGGCCTCGTTCGCGTCACCGAAGTGAGCAGACAAATGGCGGCAAGAGCAGGCGCGTCGGCGGTGGCTGCGTGGCTCCTGGCGGCCGCGGTGGTGGCGGCGCTGGTGGCCTCGGCGTCGGCGCAGTCCGGGTCCGGGTGCACGACCACGCTCATCAGCCTGTACCCGTGCCTCAACTACATCAGCGGCAACGTGACGTCGCCGCCCACGTCGTGCTGCTCGCAGCTCGCCAGCGTGGTGCAGAGCAGCCCGCAGTGCCTCTGCGCCGCGCTCAGCGGCGACTCCTCCACGTCCCTCGGCGGCGTCACCATCGACAAGTCGCGCGCGCTCGCGCTCCCCCAGGCCTGCAACGTCAAGACCCCGCCGGCGAGCAAGTGCAACTGTAAGTGCTCGACAACCGAATCCCGCCGCTCGCAGAGCAGAGCTGCCAGCGGTGCCGACTGCCGAGCGGCGACATGATTCTTCCATACTCCGACTGTTGAAGCGTGCTAATTGACCGCATTCTCGTTGCTTTGGCAGCTGCTGGCGGCGGCAGCGCTTCGGGCGGCGCCGCGACGCCGGCCACGCCATCGTCGTCCGGCGTGCCAGCGACCGCAGGTAAGGCGACAGACAACCGTTGCTCTCCATCGGTTCAGCTTTCCACGGCTTCTTTCTGACATGATAGGGCACTGATGCAGGAACCGGCACTGGATCGAAGACGACGCCAAACTCGCCTTACCTTATGGGGTCCGGCGGCACGTCCATCCGGGGGGCGGTGAGCCTGGTGCTAGCATTCGCCGCTGTTGCCTTCTACGCCATCTCGTCCGTGTGACAATCTCGGGTGAATCTAGCTCTGTTGCCCTCAGCGTTTAGGGATTCAGACATTCAGGATGTGTTGTGTCACTGTACCGTATTGGTTGAGAATTGAGAATTCGGGCGTCGCATTTGTATTATTTGCTTGTATTTGGTTGTCAGAATAAACAACGTTGTTCATGTTTTTTTGTTTCTACAAATTATTCGCAAATTTGTCCACTAATTGGGAATCTTCCTCATGGGAAGACATTAAGATGAGCAATTACTTAACGTAATGATGCGCAAATCTTTTACATATTTGAGAAAAAAGATGAGCAATTACTTCTACGAGTAAATACACATGTAATAGATGCTGGTCAATAAAATGGACCAGCGATGTCTTCATCTAGCATTTCTCTCTTCAAGAAAGCTCTGGCTAGATGAATAATTAAACCAAGCTCGAAAAAATTGAAGGTCCGGCTTAAAATTACATGAAAATTAAGGAGCTGCAACACCAAGTCGCCATAACTAGTAGTCTTATTCAATAAAAAAGGACTGAACAGAGGTAAATGAAAGGCATAAACAAGCATCTAAGAATCCTACGTCCTACAAATAGACTAACAGTAACAGGTATACAAAATCATAATAATATCCAACTAGTCTGTTATTCCGACGCTAGTAAAATCGTAAAGCAAAATGCTAATGCTCGTTGTTCACTTGAAAGTGCTGATCATTTGATTGGTATTTTCTATATACACTTGGCATGGACTTTATTGTGTGAATCATTATGAATCAAAACTCAAAACTGAAATACCCAGACCTTCATCGGGTGCCAGCTCTCAGAGTTCCCTATCACTTACTTGGGTCTGCCGCTAAGCACCAAGAAGATCCCAAGGCCAGAGTTCAGTCCGTTGTCAACTCGGTGGCTGCGAGGCTGCCGGCATGCCATGGGCCACTCATGGCTAGGAGCGGCCGCCTCATCTGGATAAAATACGTCCTCTCGGCGATCCCAATCTACACAATCATCGCGGACGGCCTACCTCCATGGGCTATTGAGGAGATCAATGACATCTGCCGCAGGTTCCTATGGACGGGCAAGGAAGGATCTGTCGGGGGAAGTGCATGGTGGCCTGGCCTGTCGTCTGCAGACCCACCGACATAGGGGGACTTGGCGTTCCGGACCTGCGCCTCACTACCATCGCACTGCAGGCGAGGTGGCTCTAGTTTCAGTAGACGGATGAAGGACGCGCTTGGGCCCAGCTGGAGGTCCACACGTCGCGGGAGGTGCGGGACTTCTACCGAGCTTCCACGTACACCATCCTAGGCAATAGAAGGAGTACGCCCTTCTGGACAGGAAGGTGGATTGACGGGAAGGCGGTGGAAGACATAGCGCCCTCTCTTTTTGGCATACATCGGACGGAGGCAGATCAAGGAGACCACACTTGCAGAGGGACTGCACCGCGGACCGGAGGAGAGAACCTGGGTGAGGCAAATTTCAGGCGGGGTATCAATCGCGGTCACCAGCGAGTGCCTAAGGCTATGGCACATCATTGACCACACACCTCTTTCGGATACAGACAACAAGATCATCTGGAGGTGGACCCACGACAGGAAATACACAGCCAAATCTGCCTACAGGGCCCTGCTGAGAGCCTCGCACCTGATATCGGGCTGTGCAAGGATCTGGCGAACATGGGCGCCCCTCAGGGTCCAGTTATTCCTGTGGCTCGCCATCCGCAGGAGACACTGGACAGTGGACAGGCGACACCGCCATGGCTTGCAGGGCCGCGACAACTGCTACCTTTGCGACCAGGAGCCAGAAACAATCGACCACATCATTGCAGCTTGCTCCTTCTCTAGGCAGATTTGGTGGTCCATCCTCGCCTCCCTCCAAGCGGATACGTCAAGGGTCGGCGCGGCCACCATAGGGGTATGGTGGGACCAGTGGAGACAGAGGTGGCACGGCGACAAGCGGAAAGGTGCCGACACGCTGTTCGCGCTGGTGGCCTGGGAGATCTGGAAGGAACGGAACACCAGATACTTTAGGAGCGCCGAGGCCAGTGCCCGGCAAATCCTAAACACCATCAAGAGCACCGTCGAACTCTGGATCGGAGCTGGCACGGAAGTTAGAATGTTTAGTGCGTGAGTAATCCGTTTTTATCCTTTCCGTGGGGGGTAAAGTGTGTTTCAAATATGTATCCACCCCGGAAAAACTTTGTAAAACTCTCTTCTACTTAAATTGAATGATACACAAGTCATTTACGTATTCGAGAAAAAAAAACTGAAATATTGAATGGACATATGCATGGTATTTCGTATATGACTGATTGAGAACATGACAAGCCAAAGTATATTATTGGTGAGGATGAGAATAAACTAAATTATTACAAATTATAAAGGTTAAATGTTTCCAATTGTATAAGAATTCTATCATTTGTTTTTTTAGAATTAAAGGCGAGACGTCGAAATTCCAGTCTGTAGCAATTAGTAAGCTGGTTTCAGAACGAGAGTGCTGCCTTCTGCATGTATTTTTCAACAGCGTGCATGTCTGAACTGAAAACTCTCAACAACGTTATTTCACCTGCATAGGTTGCAGTAGATACGATTACATATTCCCGTACAGACATGCCTGCGCGCACACAGGGGCACAGGGCCGGGCGTCACCCTCCACTGGACGTACGTACACGACGCGACGCCGGCGAGCCAGCTACTTTATTCGACTCTAACCTGACCACTGGCCACCGAGGTGGCCACGACAGTCGAGGCCGACCAGCGGCACTCACGCTTACGCCGACGAGACCCTGCGGCTCTGGGGCCCGCGCAGGAACACGGCGTCCTTCTGCGCTCCGATGACACGGTCCACCTGCCCCTCGTCGTCCGCCCCGAACGCCAGCCGCTTCGCCGGCCCATCCATCTGCCGCAGCGCGCTGTTCGCGCCCGCCAGGAACACCTTCTCATCGAAGTTGGCGTTCACGCCGAAGCAGAGCACGGCGAGGTTCTTGTTCTCGCCGGCGACCAGCGCGATCGGGTGCCCAGCCGGGACCACGATGACGGAGCCCTCCCTGATGCGAGACTTCACCTGCTTGTAGCTTCTTGACTTCTGCCCGCGGCCACCTTGCTCTTCCTCCTCTTCCTCTCTGCCGTGCTCGCGCTCCCGGCGCTGCGACGACGACCTGCCGCCGCTGGCAACGTGCGGGCACGCCATCTCAAAGTAGCCTTCGCCCTCCACGACGACGGCGATCTTGTTGGCACGGGTGCTGTAGCTCAGCGCCATCATGGAGCCCTGCATGAGACGCGAGAATAATCAGAAAACAACAGTTGGTGTGTTTCGTTTAGATTTGGTTAATATAAGCAGGATTTTATCGATGCAAGAGCTTACGCGGGAGATGTTCGCCAGGCCGACATCCATGTCGAGCACACGGAGGTGCGGGCACTCCTCGCCGGTGATCTCGTAGTGCTTGCCGTGGCTGTTGGAGTGGATGGGCCTCTTGCCCGTCAGGCTGGACGGCTTGATCTCCCACTTGGAATCGCCATCCTCCCGGCTGCCGCTGCGGCCTCCGCCGCGTGAGCAGGACCTGCTCAGCTCCCGGATCTGTTCCTCCGACGCCGTCGTGATCTCGCCCTTGCTCTGTTTCTCGAACACCTTCTCCCACTCTTCCCGGCGAGTCTACACACATGCATGGTCACTGGTCAGCGTTCACTGTTCAGACCAGAATCGACGATGAAGACAAGAATAAAACAGCGAGGGCGATGGAGTGTATTTATACGTTGAACGACGCCTGAATGACGTCGTCGCTGAAGACGCTGAGGAACGACTCCGGGCTCTCGCCTCCGATGGGGTAGAACTCCTCGAAGCGTCCAGAGGTGGAGACGGGGTTGAGGAGCATGACGACGCGGAACCACTGCGAGTGGTGCGTGTTGGCGGAGTACACGACGGTGCCGGCGGGGATGACCATGACGTCGCCCTCCCGGACGCAGAACGACTCCCGCCTCCCCTCGCCGCGGAGCAGCACGACGACGCCCTCGCCTTCCTTGACGAACATCACCTCGTCGGCGTCGTAGTGGCTGGGCTGCAGGAACGCGCGCGGCGCCGCCTCCAGCTCGGCCACGCGGTAGTTGCCCACGGCGTCCTCCAGCAGCTCGTGGCTGAACCGCTCCAGCACCCGGAACCGGCCCTGCCGCGACCGCGTCCAGTGCCGGAACCTCTCCTCGCCGTAGTGGTACGGCCGTCCGGAGCCGGAGCCCGTGTCCGTTTGCCACTCGAGCGCCAGCGAGGTGCACGCGGAGAGCAGGAGCAGGAACACCAGGACCTTCATCTTCATGGCGCCCATCGTCTGTGGTAGTGTGGTGTGCGAGTGTGCGTTCGATGCGATGATTCGAGGCGAGCTCCGGCGTATATAAGGGGTGGCGCGGCGAGGGCCGCAGCCATGCGCGCCGCCAGGTGGAGGCCGGGCCGCGTACGTGGCGAGGGGAAGGTGATGTGGAGCGAGCGAGCGCGCTCTGCTGTGCTGCCGCGCTCGGCCGCATCCGTGCTGGCGTGCGATGCATGCATGCATGCTAGCTTGCTGCTGGGCAGCTGGGTCTGGGCTGCCTGCGGCGAGGCGACAGCGGTGATTGGGATGGGGACAACAGGGAGCAGATGGAGCTGCGTGCTGGGGAATTGGGACGATCGCCACGTAGCAACGTGTACGTACCATTATTCCGGCATCCATTCCTTTCCATCCTCTTTTACATCGCTCCTCGTTTTTCCCATTTTTCTCCCTATGAATTAATGGAACTTGGATTATGAAACTGAAACGTCACACGGCCGTTCAAACTCTACAACACTTGAATGAGGATCTACGGGCTCATCTATATCTCTTATATAGATAAACCCCACTAGCTATTTCTCTTGTCATGCAAAGTGTCCACATCATCATCCACTCAACATCCCACTAGCACATTCAATTAAAGTATATATGTCATCATCCACTAACACACCCAACTAACACATGTCATTATGTTTCATTCAAACTATTCACATTAACATACCACAACATTTATTAACATATTTTGTTGTCCAAAAAATCATCCACTAACATGTATTATGATATTTATTCAATGATATTAGCAAATACAAGTAGAATAATCTCATCGGTGATTCCCGCAGCAATGCGCGGGGTTTTCTCCTAGTTTGATATAGCTTCAGGTCCGATTAAAACAACTTCAATTCTGGTTTATTGCTCCAGCTTCTCTTGTTAGAAAAATGTTTGGTAATACAATCTTCGTTTAAAAACTGTAAAATATCAGTAATACCTTCTACTTTTTCTCATTAACTTTTTTCACTTATTTTTATTTCTTCTTCTGCTGTTCTCTATACCTCATCAACCACAAGCCTCCTTGGCCTCGTCTCATATCATGGCACAAGCACAACCCTTCGCCTCACCTTCCCCGCATGTGCTCGCACGTCCCGCCTCCGCCCTCTGCCCTCGCCTCGATGCGGTGTCGCACTCTGCCTCCACGCCGAGGGACGACCTTGCCACCTCCGCTTAGGCAAACCGTTCTGCATTATTGGGTGGTGGTGCCGCTCCGGCCTGACAACGCACCAACCGTCGCCTCTTCATCTGTCAACGTTGTTGGGGGCAATTTCACCCAAGCCCACGGATGTGAGGATGAAGCGGTGCAAGCCATAAATTTCAGCTCCACATCCCACCTATATGTTCTCGCATCGTGATTCATGATATTAGGATGTATCTTGGTCCCCCCTAAATATTATAGCTTCCTAAGAAGGTTTGGCCATTACAAAAAATTGAAAACTATTAAGTTACTCGAAAATCTATATTATAAATAAACAATACAAACATTTGATTCTTTTGCTTTAAACATCCTATGATATTTTTGAATGCAAGCATGTGCCCCATATATATATTTGCTCGTATATCAGGATAGATGCAGTTAAAGGTTTTTTTTTTTTTTTTTTTTTTTTTTTTTTTTTTTTTTTTTTTTTTTGCGACCAAGATGCAATTAAAGTTTTGTGCAATTCCAATAAATAGACATATATACTTTTAAATTATCATAAAAAGTATACTATCAGACAAATAACTAGATGTAGTTAAAGTAAAGTATTGTCGCGTTTGAATGTTGCTATTGAGAAAAGTGATGACTATAAAGTTTTTTCTTTTGATCAGGATGACTATAAAGGTGCGTGCTCGTCTCAAGGTGACGCCATGCCAGGCCAGGAATCCACATCATCCATTTCAGTGTTTCAGATTTTTTTTTTAGAAACATTTCAGTGTTTCAGATGGGCTCTTGGAATGCAATTGGACATGCCCGAGCAACTTGACCGGAGAAAAATATTGTGTTGGCTTCTGGCCCACATTGGTCAGCCCACGTAGCTACTGCTCACTGCTTGTTGGCTGGGCTTTACATTCGGCTCGGCTAAATCATGCACAGTATTTGGCTGGGCTTTACATTTGGTCTGTACGGAGGCGTGTTGCCTAGGCTTCAATTATGGGCCTATTCTAGTATAAATGCAGGCACCCCTCAAAAAAAGTTAGTGGATCTAACAGCCACACATGCTCGTTTAGATCAGCATAAATTTGAACTAAAGAGAGACTTTATAATTCTGGTACTATTCCCTCCATTCGGCGGACTTGGAGGAAAAGACACTGGGAGGTTTGCGTGTTAGGCGGGCATAGAAAACTACAAACAGGGTGAGCAACTTTCTAACAAAAATGTATACGATATCGATCTCGTGCGAGGTCATACGAATTGAAGACGAAGTTCACTGTACAAGACGTACGTGAGCACACGAGCGATACGCACGCGCGCGCCGGGCTGACGGTCCATGGGTCAGGCGCGTGCGCCCCCGTTCGCCGTGAATAATGGCTCGCCCCGGCGCGGGGCTTGCTCCCATACATGGCCTAACGGATCGGAGAGTGTGTGCAGCGCAGTAGCTAGCCAAGCAACGGCCTTGCACTGTAGCAGTGCGCGCGTGGTGTCGCGCACAGTGCAGCGCATGCATGCACGGCGGCCCAATTCGATCGGGTACGTACTGCCATGCATGCAGGCATATGCATTTCGCATTTTCGCTGCCCCGCGTGCGCTTCTCCGCGACGACACGCGAGCTAGGAACACGGATCGGATCGCCGAGCGAGACCGAGAGTGCGCGGCGCCGGCCCGGTACATAATTGAGGCAAAGGCATTGGACCGTAGCGCACTAGCGCTAGCAGCCATATATGTACGTGTTGGCGACCTTGACCATACGTAACTTTGCGTCGTACGCGTGCACCGGTGCACGTAGAGTACGCACGCGCACAGCAGGAACAGTTCCATGCAGCACGTAAACGCACGTCACGTACGTGTACGTGCCGTCACCGTACCGCCGGCTCCATTATCTGCCACCACACATGCTCACATGCATGCATGCATGTGCATGTCCATGGGAATACTACACTGTTCCGTCGTCTGGGCTGCTGCTCGCTCGCACGTACTGTATAGTAGACTGTACTATACGGTACTAGTACAGTAGTACACGCGCTTGTACTAGTAGCTCTCGTAGGAGTTAGTGCCGTGGCAGGACCGCAGGAGGCAGCTGCGGCAGCGTACTGCGGGCCATCTGCAGTTTCTGAACTGGACGTCGTCCTACCCTGCACCGCCGTGCACTGGTGGCACTGGCACGGATTGCAATGCAATACCAACGTACTCCAGTGTTGATCTATCCATGGCCGCCATGTGGGGCATTGCCGCATTGTGGGTGCTGGGGCCCTTTCGTATGTGCTGCAGCTGCAGGCTGCAGCCATCCAGCAAGCGTACGTACCAGTAGTCGTCGTTGCTAGTCCATCGTCCATACCGTATACACATACGTATACGCTTTGCTCTGTCTTCTACCAGTACTCATGCATCATGTCATCGGTGAAGGTACCTGGCACGGGTAGGTGACACGGCCTTTTTGTGCCTTTGTGGCGACAGTAGTACAACGACGTACTACACTACTACGTACTGTAAGTACATAGACACGGTTTCAAGTGGCAGTACGTAATTCAGTCATCACCACCGGTCACCTGTGATGACCTCTCTGTCGTGCAGGTGTTTCAGTTAACTTTGACTCGACCGTAGAAACGCGATTCATGGTCATGATGGCCTCACCTAATAACTACAGTACTGCGAGACGTACGAGAGCGAGCGACATGCATCAAACAAAAACAGCTGCGGCCACAGTCGCGTCCAATGTCTTAAACAAGGCAATGCAAACGGCTAGCCTGAGCATGCATGCAACCAGATGCAGCTCAAAGCAGCATGGCTGAAACGCATGCATTGGCAGCAGTGCTGGCCGGTGCAGCGGCTGCAGCCACACCACTACCAGTTACCACTACGGTCGGCCGTCATCTACATCTACTCGTCCGTCGTCCATCCATCCATCTTCCGTCGTCCATCCATCCGATCTATCTGGAGCTCACATCCAATCATGCATGGTCCATGACTCCATGGACGCCTTTATTTCATTTCTGTACTGTACGCAACTCCTTTAATCAGATTTTGGTTTTTTTGTTGAGTGAGTTTGGCAGAGATGCGTACCGTACCACTAGTCCAGCACATGTACCGCCGATCCATGCATTGCACCGAACACCAAGGCCTTGTTTAGTTCCACCAAATTGGTGGTTGCCAATTTGGCACAGTACAAGATTTCCCATCACATCAAAATGTCGGCACATGCATGGTGTACTATATTTAAATGAAATTAAAAACTAATTACACAATTTAATTATACTTTACGAGACGAATCTTTTAAGACTAATTAGTCAATATTTGGACAATATTTTAAAAATACAAACGAAATGCTACAGTGTACTACAGTGGCAGATGCCAAATTGACAAGCCCCAATTTAGAGAAACTAAACAAGGCCCAACACCAACACCAACGGGACAAAACGGACACGGCGCAGCAGTACGCAGTACGTACGACGTTTTCTTTTCTTTTTTCTTTTTGGCTCGTGGTTGAAAGGACGGAGTGAGCACGGACACACATGGGCTGCGTCGAGATTCGTACTGCGGAGAGCCGTGCAGTGCAGACTGTACGTGCAGTGCATCTGCTGCTGCTCGCAACTCGATCGCAAGTGCACGCCAAAGGTGCTTCAGGCTTTCTGGCATGGCATGCCAATGGCCAATGGCGCATGGCATGCCAATGGCCAATGGCCAATGGCATGAGGACGTGCAGCAGCCTGCAGCCTGCAGGGAGCAGAGATCAGAGTGCAGAGTTACTCCGTACGTATTTTTTTTTTCAGTTTTCCACGTACTCTTACGTGTACGTGACATGAGGATGCCGCACCACACCGTGACATGTGCCGCGCCGGAAGGACCGCACCCGTGTGTCGTCATCCTCTGTCACGTTACATTCGACGCTCCATATTAATGGTGACCTAGCTAGCCACCTATAGACACCGAGCACGTGAATTTGTTTAGATGCCTTTCAAATTCCAATTTTTCACACACACTCTCTCTTTTCATCACATCAAATCTTTAGACATATATATTGAGCAGTAAATATAGATAAAAAATAACTAATTGTATAATTTGGTTGTAAATCACGAGATGGACATTTTGAACCTAGTTAGTTCATAATTGTACACTAATTGCCAAATACAAATGAAAATGCTACAGTGACACAATTTCTCCAAATTTGTAATCTAAACAAGGCTCGTCACTTCAAAAGAAATGTTCATCGAAGACAAGCTCTGACTGATCGTAGAAACCTCCATTTTACCATATTAAGCAATTTGTATAATGTAAATAGATAGCCAGAACTCTATGATAGGCCTAGACTACTTTTACAACCAACCCAATGATACAATTCTTATTTTGCTAAACTAACTAACTTATTTAAGAACATGTTGTTATTAAAGTTGACAATAGTATAGAAGTCAAAGTTGACATGGTAATAGTTTTTTTCCCTCTTTCTGGAGTAGATTTTGGTAAAGATCAAACAACATTTCTAGTTTGGATTTCAAATCGCTAGGTATAAATTCTCATGTTTCTCTTATACAAACCATTCTTAGGTCTTGTTTGGCATGGCTCAGGTTTAGGCTCCGACATTAGCTTCTACGAAAGAGGCAGATGAGCAAAGTATAGAACACTCTAGGAGAATGAGTTTTTTTTGATGAATAGTAAAGGAATCAAGAGCCGCTTTTGGGTTTGATGAGCTATAATTTTTTACTCCTAAATTGCTTCACCGCCTTTGGAGGAGCACTTGGAGTCATGCCAAACAACCCCAATATAAGTGAACTTCTTTTGTGGTAAACTTGTCCTCCTTGGTTGGTGCTCATATTTTTTTTTGAGTATTCCACAATTTTAAACAGGGTTATCTTCTCAGTGGTAGGTGCCGTGCCCGTGATAACGGGACATCTATGATGACTTCGTAAACCTTCACATTTGTCAGTGATTCAGTTATTCGTTGAAGCACATAGAGATGGAGTGTCCATGCGTGGATACTTAGAAGTTTTGTTGCTTTCACAGACAAACATTTTCATAGAAAATACCTAAAATGTTTTGCCCAACAAATGATATGTATGTACGTACTTAGTTCACGTGTTGCCTGCCCTATGACAATTGTTAGTCAACTACTAGTTGTTAGAACCAGAATCTATACTCTAAAGTTTAGCGTATGCTGTTTGGATTCACCACCATGCAGCATTGTGACGACCATACGTATTTCTTTTCTTTTTATCGAATCACACACACAGGTGACCAGGTCCAACCGTCCAACCAACCGGCACTGCAGATTTGCAGAACACTACAGTGCACAGAGCACGAGGCAACAAAGTGTGGGTAATGTGAGTTCCCCCAAATTGGGGGTTGCCAATTTGACATTTACACTGTAGTATTTCGTTTGTATTCGTAAAATATTGTACAAATATTGACTAATTAGTCTTAAAAGATTCGTCTCGCAAAGTACAACTAAACTGTGTAATTAGTTTTTAATTTCATCTAAATTTAGTACTCCATGCATGTGTCGACATTTTGATGTGATGGGGAATCTTTTACTGTGCCAAATTGGCAACCACCAATTTGGTGGAACTAAACAAGGCCTTGGTTAAGAGGGGTAACTAAAAGCTGCAGCATGAACAGAGCCAATACCAGAGGGCCACCTCGCTCGCGTGCTGCCGTCGTCATCGATGTTTGTATTTGTATTTGTGCACACAAGCCACAAGTCGTCGCCAAGGGAGAATGTTTAAAAGTCGGTGGCGTATACTACTACTACATCGAGTACTATGGGAAAAGTTGTTAGACGGAGGATACAGTAATAGAGAAGATTTGGTCGGCCGAATTAACGAGAACGACGATGACCCTGCTCCGCTCCTACAAGAGCCCCATAAATATGTCGTCTGCCAGCGTCTGTCACCTTGATGCCGAGACCAAGAAGACACCGTACTATCCATGCACCATGCAGTCCATGCGGCAGGAGAGACATTGTTCATGACTAACGGTCAAAAGCATGAACAGGCCAGGCAGAGATACTCCATCCTTCACACGCACCGGGCTACTCCATCCTTCACATGCACCGGGCCGGGTTACATTACCGATCTCCTTTCCCTTTTACTGCTGCTTTATCTTTCACTGTCCCTGCTTCTTGCACAGCAGCGGCGGCAAGCATCTATCGATTCCCCGTCTCATCCTTTTGCTTTTCGATATTCTATCTATCTAGTATGAACATTTGTTAATCTGATCACAATTTAACTGAATCCTTGTTGGATTTCACCTTTCACTCTGACATTCTTGACAGCTTAAGATACTACTACTAGTAGTAGTAGATAGTAGTAGTAGATAGGGTTGTTCTTCAGTCTTCACCTAGGATTCCAGTAAACGGGAACATCAGCAATTCAGCAGTCAACAACCGGTCAGAAGTCAAAACCACCAATCTTCAATTCTCAATCACATCTCACGAACCATGACCATTCAAGTACAGGTCGTCAACATGGTAGGTGAGTGGTGAGATCACAGCACGTGACTCCCATCTCCCGTCCCTCTCTCCCTGAACCCAAAAGCCAAGCCCAGTCAAACCTTGCTATCTCATCAAGAAGCAAACCAACTAGTCTCCGAGAATTCACCAGCAAGGAAGATCACAAGACTTAATCATCAACACTTGGCATTAATGAATGATTTCAAAGCAGACAGCTTGTCTGATGTAGAGGACAAGCAAGCTGATAAACTATAACACCATGCATTCCAGGCAGGAAACAAGGCTCTGACCTGTGGAATTAGAAAAAGTTTAACAGAACTAGTATTTTTCTCCCCCTGCCACAGCAATGAGCACAGCAAATGCAAGCATCATTTTGCTTCTCAGGTACTACACCACAAGGACAAAGGATAAAAAATAAAGATTATGCACATGATTACACCTTTGCAAACCTCTCAAGTCACATCAATCTATCACTGTTCCCTCTGCACTGGAGATCATGATCAGGATCAGTTCAATTCAAGCATCATTCCGCCTTTTTGGCGATTTGCAATGATCTTACACCTCATGCTCATGCTGATACACCCCAAAATCTCAGTCTAACAGATTTCCCAAAGGCAAAAGGGAGAAGAAAAAAAAAGTATGTCTATTAACATCCTTGAAAAAAGCGAACCAAATGGCGGACAAGGGTTTTTTCTGAGCTGTGTGGTTAGTGATATACAGATGCAGGCTGATCCTTGTTTCAACATGGCTGCCCACAGGCGAATGGTTAGTTGCAAAATCGCCCAACTATCCTGCAAAACAAGTCAACAACCAGCAGAGAACACGTTATTAGGATTTTGGACTATTGAGGAGTTATAGGTTTTTGCGACAAATAACCAGCCAACAAAGTGGTTACCTCTATGTTAGTTTTTGTGCATTGTGCTTCTCAACCACCTGACTGGAAGCTATGAAAGTCAGATGAAAAAATAGTCAGGTTTGTTAACCACCTGACCATTGAACCACTCTACGACCCCAGTTATTCTTCATCAAGGACCCAGCAACCTGTGTCACCAACACAGCTGTGTAAATACAAGGCATACATGTAAAAACAAGCAGTTTTATCAAGAATCGAGTAATCGACCGAGCCTACCAAAGTTGAAGTAGAAAACAAGCTCCAGCAATATGCCTATGTCAGCCAAATTAGTAGTACTTCATTTCTCCGGAGCTGTACGGATATGGCAATAGCTCTTCCACCTCAATTCTAGAGCTGAAATAGCCCATGTTTCTTCTTCTGTGGCGGATACTTTCAACCTCAGCCATGAAAATACTGTACACTGGTCTGTGGTCAGAGAAGCGAGACTCTCCACGAACATAGGACAATTGCATGAGGCCATTACCATACCACAAAATGCGATCACACCTATAGTAAGACAAATAATAGATACATCAGGGAATTCCTTTGGAATAACTCAATGGAGGATGTGATTCTATTGGATAATACGGCAGAAGAAATTACCAAGCAGGTGTTCTCCGCTTTTCTTTGGGACGCACACCAGAATAACGATCTGAGTTGAATGAGTATTTATATGTTGGAGGAAAATAAATCCTGCCTTCTTTCCATCCCTGGAAAACACGCCCACATCTTCGTTCTATCCGTAGCTGTTTTGAAACAAGTAATTTTAAACATGATCCTCACATAGTCATACTGACTAGAAAAAGATGTAATGTAACAACGCAGTAGCAAATTACCTGATCTTTCTCCAATAGTTGTTTCCAATTATGCATTTCAACAAGAGCTTTAGCTGAGCAGTATGAAAGAGCAATCCGATAATTCAAGTCCCCAAGCCAAATGATACGACTGCAATTAGAAAAAAGAAGGAATGTCCAATTAGTGCAAGTTCTCTGATGCTACTACATCACTATGCATATAAGAAGCATTGCCTCAGGAAAAAAAAGAGCATCGATACATACTCATGCTCAAGAATTGTTTCTGGTGACTTGACATCAGCAGCACCACGGACCTGTGGAAATCTAGTCTTCCTTATAATTTCCATAACATCAGAGTTCCTCCGAAGTTCATCTCCCTCCTTTTCACCGGAGGTCAAATGACAACAGACAAAACAAAAGGTTGTGTGGTGCAAAGACATGCTTATGGATATAGACCCCTGCAGCAAAATGAAAGCATGCTCAGTAGTCTATATTGTAGTAACAACAGATAACCATCCGCATCCAAGGTGATCAATCTAGGAACAATGAACCGTTTTCTAGTATCTAGTTAAAAAATTCGTATATAAAATGCGCAGCAGGACAAAAAATGAAAACCGTAAAGAATGTACATCATTTACCTTATTTCCAAGATAACCCATTAGTCCTCTACCCACGCAAGAAACTTTCAGGTTTCTCACATCATTTCTTATTTCGCTGCGTACCCAGATGGTGAGAAATATACCGACCATCTGCTTGCTGGCAACCAAACAGTACCTGGTATAAAAACAACACTTCTGGAGTTATTTTCAGGAACATAGAAACAAAGTACCATAGGCATTTGCAAACTTTTGTGGAACATGTTGAGAAAAAAGGTACCTAGATGTATTTGACTGATAATCATTTTCTTCCATAGGTGCGGACTGAGCGGAGGCACCATAGGCATATGTGAAGGGTGAAAAATATGCTCCATTGCTTGTATCCTCCTCGATACAATCTGGTGATCCAATGAATGGGAAGTTCCCATCAAAATCACTTGGCCTGCCCCCCAAGCTAACTGGGTCACAGACACTGAACCTACGATCCAACCTTGGGTGTGGCAGCATATGGTTCCCTTCAACTCTTAAACTCCGGCTAAGGTTGAATGACCGGCGATGCAGATAGGGTAAACTATCATGCCTTCTCGATGATCCTTCAAAATCAGCATCTTGTTCCACAACTGGATCAGGGACAGGAGATGGTGTGCGATAGCCACCATAGCAGCATGAACCAGGATTCTTATTCAATGTTCTCCTGACAAGGGATACCCATTTTTTCGCTGGGAGATTATCTTCAGTGCCTAGAACATTTCCAGCATTCAAAGGAACAATTTCTTGAAATCTGACAACAAGAAAAAGAAGTTAAAGGGAATAACTCAAGAGCATATGGTGAAGTCAAATATTGTTAAAACTTTAGGAAGCCTTTGGGCGCTACACACCCTAACACATAGATATCAGCTGGAGGTGAAGAATGGAGCCAGTCATCAAGATTCAATCCCCTTGGTGGGGATTTACCTCCGACATTCCACGTGGAGGCAAAGATTCTACAAAAGTAGGGAAACAAAAGAGATCTTCATCAGATTATTGCAGTAAAGTCAAACTACAAGAACTACCTACAAGCACAAACAGACAACTGACTGATTTTCAAAACTGAAAAATCTGATATGCACACTACCATAATAGCACACTACAGACCAGTTCATCTGAACTTTCCATTAGGTTTCTAATCTCACAAGGCAAAGAAGCACATGGAGTGAACAAAAAAAAACTCTACCTGTAATTCTGAACTTCTGTGAGGTGCGCCGCATCGAAGTCATTTTTTCCTCCTCGAATTCGGTCTATACTACTCCGCTTCGACAACCGGTCTACAAGACATTAAGTAACAACAGAAACAAAGAATAATAATCAGATGATGGTAAAAAACAAAGAGACAAAGATTATTTGAACGGCCAATGAAGTCAGTTTAGCAAAAAGAGGAGGTCTGGCAAAATAAAAGGGAGGTAGCTACAATCTTTGATGCCTGACGACAGAGAAAGAGAGAGAATGAAGCGTGGTCCAAATGCTTTAACTGACCAGTTCTGCTTTTCTTGGCCGCGCCTGCCTCCCTCTCTGAGCAGCTGGTCCTCCATTCACCACCATGCCCGTCCCTCCCTGAATCACCACTAAGCAAATTTAGCCCAAACAAACAAAATGCAGCAGATGCAGAAGAAAAGGCCATTTGTTTGAGTCCGTTTGGGCAGAGCTGCTGAGTGCTGTCTCGGAAATGAAAGTGAAAACTTAAGACAGGTAAACACGCCATGAGATGAGAAAGGTACAAAAATTGCAAGCAGCAACAGACAAACTTCTGCATCACTTGGGGAAAAGGTGTCTAGTTGGGGGCATTCTAAGGACCAATACCAGGAACAAAGACTAAAGGTAGCCGTGTCGGATCAAGACATGTTTGCTGGTGTAATGTATCTATCTCTGAATGAAACCTAGGAACTAGACCCGAAAATCTGGTAATGCGAGAAACGTCAAGCGCAGGATGACGAAAATTCCATTCAGCAAGCATTCCTAAAGTTGGTAGCGTTACCTTGGGCGGCGTCGCAATCCGCATGGAAATCATGCGCCTTAGTCTTGATGTTGAACCACTTCCTCACAAGGGATTTCGACCACGAGAGCTGCGCATGAATGAACAAGCAAGAATCCCACATAGCTCGATCAATATAAATAAAAAACACACAGCAAACGGAAGAACGAGGCACATCGCAGACTAACTGAAACCAAGCAAATAGGAGTACCTTGCTCTTCTTGTTGCTGTCTTCCCTCATTGTCTCATAACTCCCAGAAACCACACACGCCACGGCAATGGAGTAACCGACGCTCCTCCGGTCCTCCCTCCGTCCCTCCTCGACTCCTAACGAGGCAGGGCGCGTCGCTGGAGGAAGGAAACCTTAAATCCGCAGAAATTTCGCCTCTCAGAGCAAGATTCTGGACCGCGGAGCCGCGAATCCTGGACCGAATCGACCGCCGAGCAAAATGCCTCAGCTTGCCGCAACAGACCAGCCGCGCCGGGGATCAAGAATCCATCTTTCCTTGCGCTGAAAACCCCCCACCACCAAATCTTCCTCCTCTCCTCGTCACAAGGAGGAACGAATGCCTCTGCAGCAGCACAGCCTAGCGCCGTAGCGGTATGGCAAGGCAGCACCGTCTGCGCTTTGCTCCTTAAAATCCTGAACGCCCTCTCTTGCTCTAGGGGTTAAGGCTAGCGGTACAGGCAGACGCCGGAAGAGGTTTGTACAGGAGTAGGAGTAGGCGTAGAGCTCAGCAGTGCGGCGTATGGTGGTGCGTGCAAGTGCAATGCGAAAGCGAGCTGCAATGGCTCCCCACCCCTGATCTGCTTGCTGCCCTGCCCTCTCTCTCTCTCTGGTTCCCCGGCCTCTTTTATCCCCCACCCTGCTGCGTGCCCATCTCTCTGTCTCCGTGCTCTCGGTTCTCTAATCTAATCACACCCCGCTCTCGGCCTGCTCGCTCAAATCCAAGCCGCTGCTTAGCTTAATGATAATGAGTACATTGGCAGTAATTTAATGGTAAGAGCTGGGTCTTGGGAGCAAGGAAAGGTGCGTGAAACGTGAAGCTGCAGCCAGCCAGCGAAAATGGCAACGCCGAGAATGGAAAAAAAAGGCAAGTGTGTCAATTACATGCCACATTTGTAGGGGACGAATTCCTTTTCGACCTCGACTTGCAGCTTTTGTACAAGGTATTAGGTATGAGTAGTGTGATCCTACTATCAAATTCTGTCTCCCTTGATCCTACTATTATCAAATAAAATGCCACCTCGAAATACCATAGTAGGCATCAGAAATACCTTGCATATACACAGTCCAGAAATCTGGAAACCTTAAACTGATATAGAAACAATAATAATGGAGCCTAGCATAACAGAAAACAGTTGTCTATGGATACGAAACGGAACGGATTGTCTATGGATACGAAACGGAACGGTTACGGAGAGCAGTACCCGTAGAAACTGGCCGCTCTGCTGGTGGCCGGCCATGGATGGCGCCAGCGAAAGGAACAAGCGCCCTGGGGAGCGGGCCCCACGTGCAGGTGTGTGATCGTCGGTTGTTGGGCCTTTCCTCCCTCCCCGGGCCCGCTTCCGGCCAACTGTCAGTTTGCCGCGTTTCCTCTCCTGCTTGCTTGCGCTTGCGGTGGGCCGTTGTTGGGCCTTTCCTCCCTCCCCGGGCCCGCTTCCGGCCAACTGTCAGTTTGCCGCGTTTCCTCTCCTGCTTGCTTGCGCTTGCGGTGGGCTCGGGCCCACCGAGCTTCTTCTATCCGTTTTTACCCTGGCCCACTTGCAGAGGCAGTCGCAGTGTCACGGTCACGCCACTGCCCGTGGGGCCCGAGTGTTGGTGGGCCTACGTGTCACTCGGCTCAGCTTTACGCCGGACGTCACTGAAGAGTCTTCAGTCTTCACTCTTGTCGTAGGGTGTGTGGTAGCTGAAGCAATTGAAGGACGAGTTCATGAGTTTTTGTTCTTTTCCGAATTTGTTTTTACCTTAGCTATATAGGAATAAGTGTAAAGTTTGAATTGGATTACCGTAGCACATAACAAGTTAAAAATCAGAAACAAACTAGCTAAGGTCATCTTTGATGAAGCTTTCAACTTTCAAACGGTTTTTGTTTCAGCTTCAGTTGCATTTGCTCAATCGCAGTGTCGCAGCTGCAGCTGCTGCAAAGTGTACAACACAGCGTTTGAAGTTGGGGAAAGAAACATATGAAGAGGGCCATAAATAGTATCAAGCTTTAAGCCATGAAAAAGAGAACCTAAAATAGATGAGTTGCAGTAGATTCATAGAAATGCTTTAAATTTCTACTACATGGTTTTACACAGTACGTAATATAATGCTGTTTTTCCTCTTGGCAAAATACAGCCGTATGCCCGCCGGTGTACGTGCACTACACGCTGGATCTGGTTACCTACCCATATAGCTGGCTACTCGCTAGGGGCAATAATAACTGGTTTTATTTTAAGAGACCCCAGGGGCCAATGCAAACGTGCCGAGAATGAATCGACCGCCTTGGATGCTCGACGATCCTGGCAGGAGATTCGAGTCCGACGCATCGTCGTCGTTTCGTCGACCGGTCTCGACGACGTGACGACATCGCTGCACGTACGGTTACACGAAAACTTAGAAAGATGCAGCAGCGCGTGCGACCAGCACGCACTTTCAGTGCTCAGCACAGAGTCCCATTCCCATGCAAAAACTAGCCCGGCCAGCCGGGCCGAGAGGCGTACTACGTCCAAGAACGACGAGGCAAGGGACGGACCGGCGGGCACACGACGGCGCCTCATCCCATTCCCCGTCGGGCAACGGGCGTCGTCGTCGTCGTCGCTGGCTCGTCGCTGCTTATTTGCACGCATGCATGCGAGTGCGATAGTTCATCGATCAGCCCGGCCTATGGCTGTGTGGTGTGGGTGTGCGTGTGAGACCGACGCGATGCCATGCATGCGCCCGATGCACGGCTGCGTCCTCTGCTTTTCTGATTTTCTCCCGTGGATCGAGAGGGTCTCGCTTCGTCTTTTCACGCTTGTCTTCACGCACGGGCACGCACGTACGGGGCGAGCCAGCGGCATGCATGCGCCCGCCCTCTCCGCCCGTGCGTGCGTGTACATTTTGAGGTGTGTGCACTGTTCACTTCCGTCTCCAGCGACAGCGAGCAACTCTCTCCTGGGCCCTGGCCATGGGGTCCCGGCCATGCATGCATCCCCTGCCTAGGTGTAGGTAGTGCTAGGCATGCATGGGAGAAAGATCAGCCATGGCGTGGCGTGGATTTAATTGCACACAATGTTGTTGTTTTTTGTTTTCTAGTGGATTTTTCTGGGACGGACCGGCCGAATCGGAGCTAGCGTAGCGTCAGCTTGTTTTTTCCGCGCTGGCGCTTGCATTGGCTACAGTAGCTTCCACGCACCCCTGCTGCCTTCGGTCCATTAATAATAAATAAAATTTCCCCTAAAAAACTAATAATAAATAAATCTCACGATCACAACCGTCCATACTAGTTAATTTTTAATAAAAATCTGTGCTCTGTACACAGGGTGCTTACATTTTAGGATACATGTACTTTACATGCCACAATTTTATTTCAAAAACTATGTCAACAAGAAGTGGTTTTACGAGCCAAAGCTACGTGACGGAGAGAAGATGGTTTCAAAGGATTGAACTAGGAACCCAAGACTAAATGTTTCGACAACACGACGGGTATTTTTTTTAAGATTGCGGAATAAACACCCCAGCCTTCACATTCACCCGTTGGAATGCTTAGAGCTTAAGACATACAAGATAATGAGTAGTGGCGGAGCTCGAACCAAAATTTAGGTGTGGCGCATCCCATACACAACTTTTTAATGACAACTCAATGACGCACATCAATATCTAATCTATGCTAAATTTAAATAGCGATTGGAGGTGGTACATCTTATTTGAAGATAGTGGTGCATTAGTTCAATAACCTGTTACCTGTTAGTGATGTCTTAGAAGATGAAGACAATGAGTGGATCACTGGTGTTGAGCAAACAGAAATGGAAGAGGATGAGGAAGGAGGAATTGGAGGTACCTCACAAGGGGTTGTAGCTGCACCACCACCAAGGAAGAGAGGTAACCAGAGCAAGAAGAGAAAGAGGCTGATTCCTACTGGTGATGATGAGTTATCTGCTTCATCTTCTGATGGAGAAAATGACACTCCGATGCATTCTGATTCCATTTCTGTTTCTGATGAAGAGATGCAGTAACTTGTGTGCTTGTCATTTCATTTATGTTTCAGACTTTCAGTTGCTTATCGAACTATGGCACTTGTGGCTTTATGCCTTTTGCTTTTGAATTTGGATTGTAATAAATAGACTATTAGATCATGGGTTGTGAGTTACTTGTCACTTGTGAGATTTTAGTTTTATATTTTTAATCGATGTGGGTGTATTTAAATAGCGGGCTATAGCGGCGCAATAGCGGCGCCATAGCGCGACCGCTACGGCGTAGCGACCGCTATAGCGGAAAATAGCGGCCAGAATCAGCCAGCGCTATTTTTGATAGCCCCCAATTTTTTTCGTGGAGACAGACCAATCGTACAATATCTTATGATCTTACAATCGAAGCAAAACAATGCAAATAGTCCTCTGATCACATACCACAATAAACTAAAATCCGACATCAAAAGATAGGCGTCACCAGAAGACCTGATGCTCCTATTCTCTTTAGAGTCTTCCATTCCCTAAAGCCGAAGAGTTCACCACACCTTCTAAACATCTGCACCCTTCTTTCATCATTACTCCCTCTTTAGACATGAGGGACCATTGCTTGATCCAAAAAAGTTTTCTGAAAAATTATCAGCAAGTAAGAATTAGTAACCATAGAACCCCAACATTTTTTATACAAACTTAAAGATAAAGTTATACGAAACACCTAGCGCCTTTTGAAAACCAAAATAAATTGCAATACCATGCATGGTATTTGTCTAATTCTTCACAAAAAAAACATGTGGCTTAATTTATAAGACAAAGTTGCTTAAAACATGGGGGTCAGAGAAAACTAGAGATATTTAACAGAGTTTTTTTTTGAAACTTTTCAAGATACTTAGTTTGGGAAATATCCCAAAAACTTTGCATCTAAATAAACACTGAACAATTTTGATAGACAAAAAGTATTTCATAAAACGGTGATACTCTTCTATGATACTCCAAACAAGGAGTTCATTAATTGTAGTATCTATTTGTAATCTATATGTTTGAGCAAGAATTAGTAATCTATGTAATTTCGGACTTCAATGGATCTGGGCTAATAACAAGCTATGATCAATCCGTAGACATCTCAAACTTACTATTCCTCTCATTTCAATATGCTCGGAGATTCGTGCTCCGCCGCGCGCGTGCATGCAGTGCTCTATATAGACGTCTCTTCTTCTCCGATCCAAGAATTTTTATTTTTCGTTTTCATTCCGCGTGCAACAACTTGGACACACATTCCTTCAAAGAAGGAGAAGGGCACGCACGCGTCGAGATCGGGGACGCTGTGTTTAATAATTATTAGGCACGAATAATATTGAGGTGTAATCCAATTAATGACACTGACTCCGACTGTAGGAGTATTAATTAGGAGGAATTACAGGTATAAAAAACATAGTAACACATGCATGCTGCGTGCATGCACGGACACATGAGTGCTCGGAGGCGTCCTACTAGACGGTGGCCGGAGGGATGTCCCCACGACACAGCCACGGTCGTCGAGAACCTACTGCCTCGGCCACGCACGGCATGGCCGCTGCCTCCGTGGGCTCCGGCCAGCCGGCCGGCCGGCGGGTGGATAAAATATATTCATGTGTGGGCCGGGCCGGGTTAGTTCTCTTCTTTGTTAATTAACCCTATCTGCCTGCTTCCCAAAGCAACTATCTGTAGTTGTTTAGCTACTCTAAGCCATGGTCCATGCATACTTTGCACTGCACACTGGCCTAGCTAAGCTAATCTAGCCTCACGATGATCATCCACTAGCTGTAGCAGTAGCAGTAGCAGCTCTTTGGGATCTTGCTTTGAGGCGCTTTGGAGCTAGCATCGGAGCACTAAGATAATGTGCCATGCGCCCACCATGCCCATGCCATGGGCGAGTCGAGGCGACCGATGCTTCTCGTCAACTACTCAGCTCAACTGACCCGAAACTCAAGCTTGCTTCTGTTTTTTTCCCCGTCTCTGCTGCAGATGGTGGTAGCTAGCTAGCGACGACGCCCATTGGTCCATGTGTCAAGTGTCATCGGCAGGCGTGCAATAGAGCCGGCCAGTTGAAGACCAAGCTGGCTCTCTGAACACTGAAGAATAGTGTGCAACACTCTGTTTTGTTTCTGAGTAACAAGATTTGTAATAATACCAACATAGAACGCCATGAATCGAGATGTGAACTGTACTCGTATCTACGTACTGTATACTTGCAGTGTATATAGCTGTAGTATTCTCTCTTGCCAAATTGTTGCTGAACGCTGAAGGCCGGGAATTAGTAATAGCTCTTTAACAGGCAGAGCAGTACTTCCACATGATCTGCTCACAGAAAGAAAAAAAAAGCTGGCACTGGAAGCTGATGCTGGGTGGTTATCCTGCTAACGAAGCAGTGAGCAGTGGCACGTCCTAATCATCATCACGGCTTTTGGGAAAGGCAGCAGCAGGCCAGGGCCACTGCCCACAGGCCGGCCGGCCAGCCTCGCGGACCGTGCACCGCCCCGGCCGGGAACCGGCCCGATCTGGCCAGCACGACCGCCTCATCCCCTCCCCATAGCATGCTCAAGCACATCTGATCATGCGCTGATCTGAGGAGAAAGGCACAGGAAGGTTCACCCACCTGGCCTGGATTAGTTCTCGTGACACACGGCAGGACGAGGACATCCCCGGCCCGGCAAGTCACTGTGCGACTGACAAGCCTATGTAGTACAGCATGTTCCTGATAAAAGCCTGAAACGATTACAGTGTGGATCTGTGTTAGGGCTACGGTGGCACAGTAATCTGAATCAACCACTAGCATGGTTTTCATGTCCGTCGCCGGCATGACATGCACGTCACCATTGCTCCCGCTTTATGGCCTGCACTCTACCTCTATGCAGCCGGATCGGATGGCCTGCGCGACCGAGAGTCCTCCCTCTTCCTGTTCGTCATGTTCGCCTGGACGCCTGCGGCCTGCTCCTGCTTGGCTTGGCCAGTGGCCCCTGGCTTCCTTGCAGCGGCGGTCGGGAGGTCGGCGTCCGGTCGAGGGGCGGAGGCGCGGAGGGGCGGAGGCGCGGAGCGCAGAGCGGAGGAGGCGTCAAAGAGCGAGGCGGGGGACTCCGACGCGACGCGAGCGAGCGCCACTGCTGTATTCCCCGTGCATCAGAATTTGTTGGGCCGGTACCTGATGGGCCAAATTATTGAAGAACCGATTCCTGGTTACTTGGGCCATGATTAGCACCATGGCCTTAGTCGATCTAGTGCTTGATCCGTCACTACACTGACATTTGTATGGCATGTCTCTTCTCGGTGAAAACAATGTAAGTGTATTGTCGACCATAACAATGCATGTACTCTGCTTTTATTTTTGTGATACTAATTGTCTTTTCTTCTCCTTGTTCCTAAGGAAACACCTGAATGCTCATAGTTTACACTAAACTATATACACGAGCATAAGTCTCATCTCTTCTCGGTGTGGCACAACTATTTGTTCTTCTCCAACTTACTAAGTAGGCAGCTGAAATGACCTGCTTAATTTGTTCCTCATCTTATCATTTTTTTTGGCGAAGACTCGTCATGCCTCAGAAAAATTGAGTCAATTTTAAAGCCAATTTTTTTGCAAACACATCTCTTATGTTTTCGGGTGTAATTTTATCATTGCTTGACTATAATTTTTTTGTGAATAATGTCGTGTGAGTTGCCAATTTAATTATGCTTGTTGGCTGTTTAAGATTGCTGTATGAAAATGTAGGCACTTATGACTCCCTTAATTTAGCGAGGGTTGGGATAATTCACAAACACCTCGTCATCATAGCTGGACGCATGCTGGAACACTCAGGGGCTGTCGGAGAGGCACCTTGTCGTCGGTGGGGATACGAACGTCGCGGCCTTGATCTGCTCGTCCTGGCAGACGGCCGCCACGACGGTGCTCCGATATCCAGTCCCGGGATCATCGCCCAGGTCGCGACCAAACGGCGCTAAGGTATGGAGGAGAGGAGACATCCCGATCCGTGTTGAAGTGAAGGATCGCAGAGCCGAGGGGGCCGTCGTCGAAGGAGCGAGGCGGCGCTACTTGCTGTATTCCCGGGCCTTCTTGGACTCCTTTGTTGGGTTAGTATCTGATGGAGTGATTGGCCAAAATGTTGAACAACTGTTCTCTGGTTACTTGGGCCATGATTAGGACCATGGGCATTGCCTTTGGTCTGCCCCTATAGTCGCAGGGATAACTGCGCGGCGCGCGTGCACCAGAATCCATAGCGGCGCACGTGCACTGGGATAGGTAGCAGCGCGCACGAGCACGACCGAGCGTAAGCTGCACCTCATGTCCGGCCCATGGACTTCCAAAATCCCGGTTCTCATGTCTAGCTTTCTAAGCCGATTCTCCTGTCTAGTTTATTTTAGGCCACTATTTTTTTTCTCTAGCTTTTTTGAATTTCTCTTTCGGGATAGCAGGTGTGTGGGCAGTAAATGGGCGGGGAGATGGTTTTACTTTCATATGTAAGTAGAAGTAATAAGATAAAACACAAAATGAGATAAATCAACTTTGAAAATTTAATAACTGGTTGGAACGGAATGTTTTTCCACAGCATGCATGAACGAACTTTGAACTATGAAATCATAAATACATATTTAATAAAAACTAACATGTATTTACACACCACACTTTGGTTAAAAAAAAACTTATCAATCTAAAGACAATCATTTGATAAAGAGCACCAAGTGAGAACAGGCTGCAAGTTGAGCACCATAAGTTTAATGTAGTTTTTCGATCACTTTTCTTCCTCGATCAACTAGTATATCGTCTTCGTACTCCAAATTGACATGGAATTCGTACTTCAAATTGACCTGCAACCAGTAAACAAGAACAACATTGATAACTAACATATGAGAAAAAAAATAAAGAAATTCACAAACTTTATACTAGCTCATTTAATCTTTATAATTTAAGATTCAATTTTTTGTAATTTCATATCTATTAAAAATCTAAAACTTTATATTAGAACACCTAAAAACTTTTTATCTAAGATTTGAAACTTTATAATTTAAAACTTTACTTTTAAAATTCTAGAATTTCATATTAGCACCTTTAAAACTTTGTATTTCAATTTTTAAACTTTATAATTTCAAACTTTATATTTTAAAGTCAGAAACTTTATACTAACACATTTGAAAGTTCTTACTCTAAGGTTTGAAAACTTTATAATTTCAAAATTACTTTTAAAACAAAGGAATTTTGTACTAGCACATTTAAATCTTTATACTAGCTCTTTTAAAACTTTGTATTTCAGACTTTAGAAGTCAAACTTTATATTGTAAGTTTAGGGATTTTATACTCACACATTTAAAAACTTTGTATTTTCAAGCTTTAAAGCTTTGTAATTTCAAATTTATATTTCAAACTTAGAAACTTTATACTAGTACGTTCAAAACTTTCCACCCTAAAATTTAAAACTTTGCAATTTAAAACTTTATATTTTAAATTCATGAACTTTGTACTAGCGCATTTAAAAGTTTTGCTCTAAGATTTAGAACTTTATAATTTCAGATTTTATTTTCAAAATTAAGGAACTTTATACTAGCACATTTAAAACTTTATACTAGCATATTTAAAACTTTGTATTTCAAAACTCTAAAACTCAAACTTTACATTTTGACTTTAGAAACTTTATACTCACAAATTTAAAACTTTGTATTTCAATCTAAAAACTGTGTAATTTCAAATTTTACATTTTAAATTCAAATACTTCATACTAACACATTTAAAACCTTGTACTCTAAGATTTAATACTTTGTGATTTAAAATTTTCAAAATTTAGGAATTTTGTACTAGCCCATTTAAGACTTTGTATTTTGGAAAACTTTATAATTACAAACTTTGTACTACTAGGTCAAAACACTTAAACTATCATATTAAAAACTATGTACTGCTAGATTCAAAACTTTACAATCAGTTTAGTAAACTTTGAACAATGACATTACAAACTTTGTACTACTAGGTTCAAAACTTAATTTATAGCTATGACATGGAATAATAAAATGTTTGCCATTTGTAATTTAGGAACTTTATACTAGCGCATTTAAAACAATATACTCCAAGATATAAAACTTACATGTTTATTTGAATAAACCAATTCAACCTTCTACATAGGCCAACAATATGCTCTTCTAGACCATCAACCTACAAAACTGGTTTTAAGTTTGGACCATGACATTGTTAGCTTTGTAATGCTAGTTTCAAACTTCGGACTGCCACATTATAAAACTTTCCACTATTAGGTTCCAAACTTTACACTTAAAATCAAATATATTATTACAAACTTTGTATTGCTAGGTTTAAAACTTTGAGCTATAACATTATAAATTTTGTCCACCAGCAGGTCCGTCCTAATTATAGTTCACTATGATTGGAAACATGCTAGACTTTAATTTGAGAATGGCCCATGCTCAAAATGCATACTGCTCACTCTAAGCCTTTAATATATCTCAAGAAAAAATAAACTGAACTGGTACAAGATTGAGCTAATTGTGCTCCTAATTAGGCGAAAGAGACCCATTTTCAATAGTAAAGCCTACAGGGCATAACACTGACGTTAATGTTGCAAAACTCAAAGCTACATGAAATTACTAAGTATAGGTAAGCTGAGGAAGGCCCCAGCTTACACGATGGAACAAGTTGTGATGCCATTGGGTATGAAAAATCTACATACTTGTGACTAATACATGTCTATTATTTGTCCATCTGAAAAAGGTATTAGGAGTCCTATTAACATTTACTGATTATCACTAACATCTACCTGCGTGGCCTGAGCACAATCACATTAACTTAACTTAAGCATCATCATAGTACCAAAAAAATAACATTGTCAAAATCACCTAATTGCCAGAAAGTGCATGAGGTCGATATTGAATCTGTTTTTCTAAAGGATTTAATAATTTTCCAACTCTACTGTACACACAGTTAGTTTGCCTTCTGAAATTAAGAATTATGGCATCACGCCACAAACCCCAACTACTCTACTAGCATGCAACCAGTGATGGAAACAGGAATGAAGTAACAACTAAATCGTCAGGAACTTGCAGGTGCCTCTCGGCTTTGCATGAGCCATCTTCAAATTTTCCAAGCTTAAATATATGCACATTTCAAGACTATATGCCTTCTCGTGACAAATACTTCACTAGTGAGGCCAGCACAAACTACACATAATAGTATTTGGCTAGACATGACTGCTATTTGTATGCTGTGAAATTTAAACAACAACTATGTTTCTTCACTGCAACAGGAAAGTATAAGGTTAATAAAAAGTGTATGGATGGTTCAGCTAACCTGGGAGTGGCAATGCCATCGATGACAACAGATTAGGACCCGTGCCATGCCTTCTGTGCATCTGCTCTAGCGGCAGGACCTTCACAACGACGTACTCCAGACCTTCGCACGGTGAGCAGTAGGGGATGCTGGAGCAGTGGTAAGCCACCTTCGCACGGTGCTGCAGTACAGCGTAGCAGCACTAGAATAGCAAAGACAAATCAAAAGGAGTGTTGCAACTCTGTATTACTAGTCAACAGAATTTCTAGTATATATTGACCTCCCATTAAACAATACATCAAACGAACAAGATAATCCATGTACTCTAGTGCTACAAAAACTCAGAGTAATACCAATCTCATAAAGCTCCTCTTCCTGGAAAAATAAATACAAGCATGTCGTATTTCCACCAAACCAAGAAATCTCTAACTTCACATGGAACTTAGATCTCATGCCATGCTTACCTTCATGCTAGTAAAATCAAGTGTATGATATGTTGGTGGAGAAATTAATAATATTGGGTCAAATGCATCCACAACAGGATGCATGAGAATAGAATATGCATTTAGATTTGTCAAGGTAAAAGAAAAAGACACTCAAATTATTAAGACTCAACAGTAATCATAATAGAAGAAAAATCTTAATAATTGTTCACTACAGCCATAAAAGTTCTAGAACAAATCATGTCGTGTCAGTAATTGAATACAATTAGTGATTCAATAGTCCATATACATATCTACCCCAATCCAAAGCCCACTGTTCCAATTTTGCAAGCACAAATAAAGGAAGAAATTACTAGTTTCACATCACAGCAAAAGCAAGAATGCACAACCAATATGTGTTAACAATTATATAATGGAACTGCAGTGCAACCTGTGAAAAGTATCCCTGGAATGCTGAACCATGTAGCGGTGTAAGATCAAAACCAAAAAAATTGTGTTGCTGCCAAAAGAAAGCCTCCAAGAGCGCATAACCTAGATATTAAACAACATTACATAAAGAGACCATGAGTTCATAAAAGATAATGTATAATCAAAGAAGACCATGGCCCCAAACATGCATTTTCATTTGAGAATTTATGGTAACATTAATAAAGCATTATGAAAAGGCATTAGACAGCAATAATGTAAGGAAAACCTAGCAATGACTCAGTAACTTGTTTGCCATTTCAGCATAAAGGTATTCATAGACATGCAGTATTGATGAGTAATTTGAAATACCAAAGTATGAACAGAAGAATTGATGACTATGCATGCCTCTGAGCTCATTATTTTTAAACAAATATTGTTGGACTGTTTGTAAGAATAACCCATATACTGCAAAAAGAACACCTCCACGTACTAAAAGGGACCTATATGATCTTCTAATTATATTCAAATCCACCATAAAGATTTTGAATCAGAATTAAGTCGGGTGCACACAAATAGAAGAGAAAGGCTGCCGTCAAGTCTTGATATAAACAACTTACACAGTTTACAGGGGTACACAACTACAGCTGAAGTGCGTGCAATTAGATTTCAAAATTCCCCATTGATAGGCAATTGCAAATATTGCATCATAAAAAGGCACTGAGAATATTTTCAATGCTAACATAGATAGTTGTGAATGACCTAGTTCTGTAGAAAGAGGACTTTCATTGTCTTTTTTACCATGCAGTTCATCAACTAATCACCTCGAAAAGATGTAATGTCAGAAATAGTCTAAGCTTGTAAGAGACTGACGAACACATTGACAATTTTTCACTATGAAAGCCATAGCCCTCTCAGATCATGGGCATCGACTGATAGATGTGATATTGCTTCAAAAGACGCAATGACAATTTTATATTGCTTTGAAAGATGCAATGACAATTTTATATGCAGTACATCCAGTCCAATATCGCTTCAGAAAAGATGCAATGTCAGGAAGAGCCTAGGTTTGTAAGAGACTGATGTGCCCATTGATAATTTTGCATTATGAAAGCTAAAGCCCTCTCAAAACCATGGGCATCTACCAAAAAAGCTATTAGTCCTTCCCATAAAACTATCTGATAAGCAATTTTGCAGTTATGCCGCTTGCATAGAGACATTTCATCAATACAATGATGCTGAAACTGTGAAATTGGGTCCCATACTTAGGCTGCATGTTAATTGAGTGTGTGGCACTGTGGCTTCAAGCAAACATCGTTTAGGACATTTTTTATAAAAAAAATAGCATCAATTTCCTCAAAGCTAACTCTAAAGAAAATTGACCACAGTATCATAGTCACGAGTCATCTTGGGTTAACCGTTAAGTTCTCTATTTTTCCAATGCTAGCAACTCCAATACATTTATAGAACTACTAACTCCAGCAGCTTTATCAGGAATATTCAATTAACTACAAAACTGAACCTGGAACCTTTTGGTTCAAATAGGACGAAGGCAATGCAAACTGATTCAGAACTACAAATTATGACACCACGGTAGAACATTAGCCCCCACGCCTGTGCTGCTCGTTGGCGAAAACATAGAACCTCTGTGCTTTGCTGGTACACTATTGAAAACTGAGGGGTTCTTATTTTTCCCCTCTTCTAGCACCACAGATAGCAGGACTACATCCTCAAATGCGGGGGTTCTCTAGCAAATCGATCTGCCGCAAACTTGTCAACTAATCAGGGGGTCTCGTCATGAACTTGCAGGTGCCTAACCCTAAAACTGCTGTGTCGAACAGAATCAGTCCCAATTTCCTGGCAACCGCGGAGAGCAGGGGGAGAGAAGAGCAGAGGAAGCCGCCAGGGGGGCACAGGCGGTTGCGCATACCTGTAGGAGCTGGAATCGTTGGAGGCCATCGCCGGTGACGACGTCCACGTCCTTCGTAGCGGCAGGTCCCCGGTGTCGCAGACTGCAGCCGTCGGATCTCGATGGGCGTGTGGATTCGTCGAGGCCCCTCACTCCTCCCGCAGCGGCGACGAGGAATCCTCCCCAAAATCGAAGCCCCGCCTCGAATCGAAGCCGTGGCGGCGACGATGAATCCTCCCCAAATAGAAGCAGTCGTGGTGACGAGGGACCTTCACCTCCCCGTCCATTGGAGGCGCACCGACGTCGACGAGGCCCCTGCCCCCACGTCGACGGGAGAGGAGATCGGCTGGCGCCGCCCTCAAAATTGATGCCGGCGGCGGCGGCGGAGGTTCCGCCGATGAGAAACAAAATCACGCTGAGAAGGAGAATGGGGAAAAGGAACGACCGCAGTGTTTTGGTACCGGACTGAGCGACAAAAAAAATACCAAAAACGGGAAGGAAGCGAGGGGAACGAGTCGTGCATGCTCTAAACGGCATGTGCGCGCCAGAAGAAGTTTGGGCGCACGCGCGCCGAATAGCATTTGTGATAGTCGCATGTCTCTCTTACTCATAAAAATAAAAATAAAAATAAAAATAATGTATGTGTATTGCCGACCATAATAATTATGCAGTCTGGTTATATATTTTTAGTTAAAAAATACATACTATTTGTTTTTTCTTTTCTTCTCCTTATTCCTAAGGAGACACTTAAATGCTCATATAGTTTATACTAAACTATACTAAACTATGTGTGTGGCCACTAGTCCACCTCTTCTCGGTGCTAGTAATTATATGTTTTTTCTCCTTGTTCATAAGGTCAGTCTCAATGGCAAGTTTCACCGTACACTTCCCAAAACGTGAAATTTTAATGTGAAATGACTCTCTTTCTCAATGCATAGTTTAATTGCACAGTTTCACATACTATTTAAAGCATCTATGGTTCCACCATTGTCTCTCTCTCCTCTCTTCCACCAATATCCTTCTTCCATGCATGCGGATGAAATAAAATAACACTCTCAATGGGGGTTTCACACGCTTTTCAATATTTTAGAAACACCGCTATATAGTTTCACCATGGTGAAACGAATTCCTTCTCTCTCCTTACAATTTCATGCAATTTTATGTAAATGCTGACATGGCAGTCTATTTAATGTGCATGACACTCCCGTGAAACCTCCATTGAGACTGGCCTAAGGAGATAGCTGAATGATTTGCTTAATTTGTTCCTTGTCTTATCATGCATCTCGAAGTAAGAAAAATATTACGCTGAAAAAGATAAATATACATAGCAGACCAATAAAAAAATTGTTCAGACATGGAAAGTGCGTGATCACGTCCGGAATTCTCCAGCATATGAGAAGTCATCGATCGTGATCATAGACTTTAGTGGCAGATCTAAAATTACGATTAGAGTGGCGTGCTACTTCTCTTTCTCCTCTTCTTTCTCTTCTCTTCATCCGCCTGTCTGTTATTTGTTTTTTCACCAAAATCACAAAATCAAAGGTAAAGTCCAACCCTAACACACTTGAGAGTGCGCGCATGAAGTAACTCACTTGAGTTTCGGTGAGACCCGCATCAGTCATATGTGTTGGAATCTTTGGATCAATCCCCTCCTAAATTGTATCGCCTCCCAAGTTTGTATCTAATAACATTTTCGCTCGTGATCTTCCTGAACCTAGCTAGTGTGGCCGTATGAAATTTGATGGTCTTAGTGTGGCCTGACACTTTTTTTTTAATTCGAAGGTACATGATGATCTTCTTAGTCCATTAATCTTTGTCGACTACTCCCTCCGTCCTGATATATAGAGTATTCTTGCCGTTTTAGGCCAAAATAATAGAGAGAACAATAGACGCATGTAGCCCTCACTTACCTTCCTAATGTATTGAAATTTGATTGGATTTGCATAATTAAAGGAGAAACTCTCAATCTTCTAATACAAAATAGGCAAGGAAATGAATTACTTTCTATATAGAAAATAATCATGCGCTTTTATTTAAGTAACATTATCTTGTTGTTTCCCGAATGCACTATATTTTAGAAAAAAATCAAAAGCTAGAATGCTCTATATATCGGGACGGAGGGAGTACTTCTTAGTTGAGGGAATGAGGGTGGTAATAATCTAGTTAAAACCTGATTTGAGACTTAGTCCATGAAATCTTTTTGTTGAACCTTGTGTTGATTTGGATCCTTTGCTTGTAGTGACATGCTTTTGATTTTTTATGATTTCAAGTCCTTTTCATCAAGAATTTCCGTTTTTATCCCAGTTTTGCATACCTTGGACCATGTCTTTTCATCAAGAATTTGCGAGAACTCATCTACTTTTTTTTTTGAGTAAAGCCAGCTGGCGCTTTTTATTGATTGGGAATCATAGATACATTGTTCGCCAAGGCTCCTAGTATGAAACTAGGGGGTTCATCGACCCAGTTACAGACTGATTTACTTTGCATTGCTGATCTAGCTAATTCATGAGCAACATTGTTTGCTTCACGATTACAATAATCCAAAGATATAGAGACAAAATCTAACCAAAGCAAATTGCATTCCTCATAGACTGGAGCACTGATTGTCGCCGAGAAACCTCCTTGTCTCATTGTTTCCACAACCTCTAGGCAGTCCGATTGGACTCTGATTCTGTTGCATCCCATCGTTTGTGCCAGCGAGCAATCCTTCACGAAGAGCGCCGACCTCTGCGGTAGCTGCATCCGCCATATGCTCGAAAAAATTCACTCTTGCACCTAAGAAAGCCCCAGTGTGATCTCTGATAATCGCACCTGAGCTCCCCGTGCTTTCTTCAGGTTTGTAGCTGGCATCGACATTTAGTAGCACCTCACCTTCGGGGGGTTTCTCCCAGCCCTTCTTCTCCTTCTTGCTTACTTGTCTCTGCCTTTCTGCTCGCTGATAGTTGGTTGTCATTGTGGCAATTGACAAAGCAGCTCTTGTCGGATTTCCGACAGACTCCCCATGCACAAACTTCCGACGCTCCCACCAGATATACCACCACCTGTCAAGATAAGTTCAGCAAAGCCAATCTGGTTTATCTCCTCGATCTGTCTAGTCATCGAGATCATATCTGCCACAATTTCAGAGCCTGATCTGTGTACCGCTAAAGCCATGTTGATTATTTCTGAAACTCCAAGAATACGCCATATATCCTTTGCTCGGTTGCAGGTAAATAACACATGTTTTATATCCTCACAACTTGACTGACATGCCGGGCAGCTACTTGAGTTTTCAATGTGTCTATTTGCAAGGATACCTTTGCATGGGATTAATACATGTAAAACCCTCCAACCAAATATCTTGATTTTTGATGGCACTTCTAATTTCCAGAGCTTCGACCAAACCTGCTCCCCCACGCCTCCAGCTTGGCCATTAACAATATTGGAACTGAATTTATGCTTCCATTGCAGATGATATGCAGAACCAACTACAAACAATCCATTCTTCGTATACTGCCACCCAACCACATCCTCTCTTCCCTGTCTTATGGGGATTTGTAAAATTCTTTCAGCATCAATTTCCCAGAAAAGAGACTTTATTAACTCATCATCCTAGGCACCAGTAATTGGATTTATAAGTTCCTCCACTCTAGTGACTAGGTTGTTACCTCGTGGTGTCATTATCTTCATGTTATGGCTTGAAGGAATCCAATTGTCCTCCCATATATTAATCTGTGTACCATCTCCCACTCGCCAAATACATCCTCTTTTGAAACAATCCAAGCCTGCTAAAATACTTTGCCATGTGAATGAGCTCTCTTTTGCTTTGCATTCAGACAATCTGCTATCTGG
Organism: Themeda triandra; assembly: GCA_018135685.1. Classification (NCBI taxonomy): domain Eukaryota; kingdom Viridiplantae; phylum Streptophyta; class Magnoliopsida; order Poales; family Poaceae; genus Themeda; species Themeda triandra. The sequence goes on from JAENPR010000085.1 coordinate 1,469,412, forward strand.
ATAATATTTTGCTCTCAACACTCTGGCACATAAAGAATCTGGTTCAAGCAATAATCTCCATACCTGTTTAGCCAACAAGGCTATGTTAAAAGCTTCAATATCTCTGAACCCCATTCCTCCTATATTTTTTGGAATACACATCTTCCACCAAGCTTTCCAATGTATCCTTTTGTGATCATCGTCATCACCCCACCAAAATTGGGATATGGCGTCTGTTATCCCTTTGCAAATGTTTTTCGGGATTTTAAACACCATCATCGCAAAAACTGGCACGACTTGAGCAATGGATTTTATAAGGACTTCTTTACCTCCCATGCTTAGTAGCTTTTCCTTCCAACCTTTAGTTTTACCCCGAACTCTATCCACTAGATATTGGAAGCAGTCACTCCGGTCAGCTCCCACCAATGCAGGCAAACCCAGGTATTTGTCAGTCAAAGATTCAGTCATAATATCCAGAGATTGACATACCTCCAACTTGGTTTGTACATCAGTATTGGGGCTGAAGAAAATGCTGGACTTTGCATCACTTACTTTCTGACCAGAATTCAAACAATACCTGTCCAATATATCTTTCAGAACTGAAGCATTTTCTTTATCTGCTTGCATAAGAATAAGGGAGTCATCAGCAAATAGCAGATGTGACACCATCGGTGCATCTCTGCATACTGTCACCCCTTGCATTTCCCCTCTCCTTTCAGCACCTCTTAATAGACTTGATAAACCTTCTGCTACTAGGAGAAAAAGGTATGGTGATAAGGGGTCACCTTGCCTCAATCCCCTTGTCGGTGTAAAACATTCAGTCTCCCTCTGATTAACTCTCACCTTATATTTCACAGATTTGACACATGCCATTATCATTTTGATCCAACCTTGATCAAAACCCATCTTCTTCATTGTAACACCTCGTGTGTTAAGCACTAATTAACTGTCTCTAAGCATGTCATCAATTGCATAAGCATCATTTGCATAATTTGATTTGATTGATTTGCTGTGCTAGCCTAAGTGTGATTAGAAGTGCTAGATAGGTTGCTTGTTTGAATTTGGGGTTTTGGAAAGAAGTATGCAAAAAAATATTTCAAGAAAACTTTGTGTTTTGACCCAATTGTGAAAATGGGTTTAAGGGCTTCGAAATGGCTAAAAACAGTCTTAGGGGAATTTTAAAAGTATTATTTATAACCTATTTCCAAAACTAATTTTTAATCTTTTAATCTAGGCCAAATTAGCCAAAATGGTAGTTGGATGAAATATTCCTCTCCCAATTTGGAGAAACTTTTATGTTGGAAGTTTCATCTAAATCGCAATCGTTTGGGAGTTAGAGCGATTTGAAATTCAAATTTGAAATAAGGCGACGTGGCACTTTTCTATCGGCTGGATCCGGTGTTTCGTGTTCTGCCGCCCGGATCTTCTGTGGCTGGCCACACGGATCCGTCTGCGTCGCCCTTGCCCGCGTGCACGCCACGCGCCCCCGCGGGACCCACCTGGCAGTGGCGGTGGCCGCCGCGCCGCGCCACGCGCCGTCCGCAGGGCCGCCTGCCCAAACGGGAATGGGGGGGAACCCCCGTCCCGTCCATTTATGTTGCCGTCCTCCTCACTCCACCTCTTCCCTCTCTCCTCTGACGACGATGCCATGGCCACCGTCTTCACCTCCGCGTAGCGCCGCCACCCACCGGTGAAAACCGACGCCATGGGCAGCATCGTGACCGCCGTCCTCGACTCCCCCACTTGCCGCCCTTCGTTCGTCCTTTCCAGTGAGCGCCGGGCCGCATTGCGGTCGTCCTCCTCCACCACGCCCGCCGCGCCATTCGCGCCGGCGAGCCCGTGCCGCTCTCTCTCTTCTCTTCTTCTTCCGCATATCGTGCGCGCCTTCGAGCCGCATTCGCGCGTAGAGCTAGGGCTAAGCTCGAGACGGAGCTCGGAGCCGCGTAGCGCCGCTCGTGCGCCGCGCCGGCGAGCTCGACGCCGTCGCTCCGGCAGGGCATAGCCATCGCTAGCGCCGCCATTTTCTTCACTTCTTGGTCCCGACGCGCTCGCGCAGTCGAGGCGAGGCCCGTAGACATGAACAGGGGCTCCGCCGAGGCTGTTGACACCTCTAACACCACTCACGCTAAGTTGTCATCCCTAGCATGGCGCTAGAAGTGTTGGCATAGAAACTGCTCCTCTAATCAAGAAAATATGGGATCCACAAGCGAACAGATAATACACCATCGTAGCATTTTACCGGGAAGTATTCCAGGTATCGTAATTTATATTTAGCTCAAGGGAAAGAACTAAGGACTTAAACAATGAGATAAACTTGCTAAACACGACTACTTATGAGTGATTGATTGCACTGTCACATACTTTGGCAGAGGGGTAAACCATGATAAATAAGGGAATATAAAGTAATAAACTCAGGGTATAAATCACACAGAGATTAGATATAGACTACTTAACATAAGGTAGGTTGACATCTGATTAGTGCAAGAAATAGAAATCCTATGTAGGTTCTAATCTACTAAGTCATTTATCTACTCCAACTCTACACTATCATATACAGCACAAAAGACTCTTCATCTATGTATAAGGATCATTGCTATAACAAGCCAAGACATAGCAGGACTTACTACGCAACTTTGGTTCTGCTAGACCTACCAACGGGGGATGGAATACAAAGGACTCAACGGAACTGTCACTTCCGCGATCTACCACATGACCCGGCCAATAGGGTGCATTTGCAGGTAAACGACATCTAAGCACCATGCTCACATGAAATCTACCACCTAACCCTCCCGCGAAGAGAGCTAAGCGCTTTGCAAACATATACATAAACTTATTATCAATCATAACCATATCAAATGTAGAACTAGAATAAACTAGGAACATAATAAATAGAAACATAATGATATTAGAATAAAGTCACAAGAATAGATACAAGATAATACCAAATTCTTGATGATGAAGATCCAGAATTCCGAGCACAGGCGCCCGATTCTTCCTCTATCTAGTCTAAACCTATGTAGAACTTGAAGAACTAGAGTAGCTATTCTAATTCTCTGGTGGAGAGATCTCTCTAAACCCTGGCTTTGTTGATGGCTACCTCTGAATAATGAATTCTTGAATGAATTAGGGTTTTAGCCAGGGGCCAGGGGCTCTGAATATATAGCCCCCTAGGATGCACCACAGCCATCGGATCAAACCAACCTAAATGGACGATAATTATTGCTCCTCAAGGTCGGTGGAGGCAGGATCCGCGAGCCTCCACCTGATTGGTGGAGGTGGGGAGTCGGCCGACCCACCCCTGGAGTCGGCCGCCCCTGCCCAATGACAGGTGGGGCTCCGCTTCCAGGGTTTGCCTTCTGGAGTCTTCTAGAGTATACAATTTTACCCGTTCGGTCTTTCTCTCTATGTAATCATGACATGTGGGCCTCCTTGGATGTTTTCCGATAATACCCGCGAAAACACATATTCACCAAAACTTGTGGAATCTGTCGGTTTAAACCCTAAGTCTATGGTGGTGAACATATTATACCCCTCTTTCTCTCTCTGATTGACATGTAAAATTGATCATTAACAACCGTCAACAAACTCCCCCAAGCTTACCCTTTGCTCGTCCCTGAGCAAATAGCTACAGAAGATGGATCAGGAGTTGCTGCAATGCTTTCATACTTTACAAACACACATGCTCTAAACAAGAATTCATCCCCAGACTAGAGTGAACTATCATAACTCCCAAACTTACTCATATTTCTTTCAACCATGGGGCTTTTACCTGCACTTGGGTCTTGAGTAGTTGAAAGACAGAACAATTAAGTCAAGCACTGTTGTCTCATGCTCTGTTGTTCCACCTCTGTTCTGGAGTTTTTACAAGATTTTCAATAAAACTCAGAGTTCCTTAGTACAACCCTTTTAAGTCTCTCAATATGTGGTATTTTTGGATCCTCTCTAAGGCATTGAAAGGAAGTATGCCTTCTCTCTTGCTCTCAGAATATGTGGTATTTGTGGTTCAAGGCATTTATAGATGAGCCTTCACTCTCTCTCTCTCACCCTACTCTTAATAATGCATTGGCATGATCGAACCATGGATCCGAAGGAACTCAACATACAACCAATCGGTGTGTGCATGTGTGATTTTATATGTGGATGATGTAAATAGAGAGAAATATTTGTGGGAGGAGAAGGGGTGCACAAAGGAATTATCAATGCTCCTTTATTTGGATGAAACTTGGAACTACTTCAACACTTGAATCTTCTTGGAACTTGAACTTGGAAACTTGACAAAGACTGGGCTCATAAATTTTTCTCTTCTTTTTTTTTTTTTTTACAATTCTTGCAGCCCAAAAAGGAATGAAATACTTCTTGAATGGAACACTTCTTCATATGACAACTTCACATCGGGAATTACAAATGATACTGGGAGCACATTGATCTTGGATAAGTGGCTAGCAAATGAACATGTGGATATTTTTGGGTGTTCACTCTCAGTGTAAGAGTAGAACAATTTCAATGAATGATAATAGGCTTTATGTGGTGCGTACTTCTAGGGTAGAAGTAGCAGGGGTGAATGTGAGTGTGAAACCAAGATTTAGCTGTATGATGAGTTCATAAGGATACAACACAAATGACAAAGACGAGCCCTATACAAATGAGGAGGCTTCCTATTCTAATGATCAAATTTTGGTGTGGTAGGAATTTTAACTCTGTCATATAAGGAACTCATCATGAAACATTTACAATTTTCACAAACAAATCTCCGAATTTAGTGGCACTTTGGAACACAATGAACAAAGCAGCTCGAGACTATCATCATATCATGCCCGTCAACTACCTAGACTTAGTTTAAGCATATGCTCCCACAGGTTTCAGGTGTAGAGTAAATCCAGTTGTCAAACAGTGTATCCAAATCTTGGGAGAACTCAAATTTAAAGCTAAGTACTTGCAAAGAATTAGAGCAGAGCAACTATTCATCATTTCCATCATGCAGTCCTCAAGTCTACACAATTTTATTTATAGCAAACTGAATTGAAAACAAACTTGCACACTCTTTTTATTTGGTTTTAATCTTAAGGCGACTTGGAATGTAAACAAACACACTTAAGGAAAACAAACTAAACAAACTCAAGCAGATTTTTATTGGTTTTTCTAGTTTTTTTTCGATTTTTTTTCAATGCATAAAACAAACTGAAAAACAAACAAACTAAAAACAAACAAACTGAAACAAAAGGAAAGAAATACTTATCTTGATAATGGGGGTCCTCCCCCAAGCTAGTCTTGCGGCGGCGGTGGTGGGTAGTGGATGTGCAACAGGTCCACCGAGCCATGCAACATGGAGGCGGCTTCTTCCTGGTTCTCTTGAATGGTGCCTAGTGTCTGGGTAGTGTTCTGGTTCCACTGGTGCTGGTCGTTCCACCTCTGATCATGGCGATTCAGAGTGGCGGTGGTGTTGTGCTGGAAGGCTACTTGTTCATCATAGTGCTGCTGGGTGAAAATGAAACTGGTGGCATCGGAGTGGCGACGTGGCTCAAAGTCATGGTGGGGTTCTTCTTCTTCATCGGTGGTACCAAAGGGGTCATAAGAGTATCTTGGTGGCTGTGAGGGTCCTGGCTCTGATGTTCCTGGCTCTGTGTATGGTGGGTAGAAACCACAGAATGGTTGATGTGGTTGGCTTTGTGGTGGGTACACCCATGGGTTTAGTGAGTGGTGATGAGGTACAGCCCACTCATTGAAACTGGCATGTGCTGGTTCTTCTCGGGCGGTTTCGGCACCATGCCAAACGGGTTCACGATTTCCTGTCACCCTCTCCGAGCGAACTCTTCGAGGTGCTCTCTCATTCACTGGTTCTGCCTGCAACTCAACATGATAATCTTACACATGATACAAAGCCAGTTCCGGGTTAGGTAACCGGATCGCAGCTTCACCATATTTTGCATACAAATCATCTTTCACTTTTTTCAGTAAGTGACCTTGGACAAAAGTGTAGAGGTCATAAAATTCTCTATGATGTTCAATGTACTCAAAAGTAGCTCCCTCTAATAACTTCAAGCTTGTGGCTATGCGAGTGATAAGCGAGCAGACGGCCACACTTCCTATTTTGTAACGGGGGACACTCATCCAATGGTTCACTAGGAGGTGGACAGGGGACACTTTCTGTTTCTTGACAGCCGCGTAAAGCAGCTGCAAGTCAGCTATTCTGATCTTGCTTTCGTCATGTCATGGGAAAAAGGTGGCTCCTATCCAGTGATGCAAAAATCTAAGCGTAGGATGCTCTATGTCTGCGGTGCGGTGCGCTAAGTGATAAGGTGCTCTAGAAATGCTGCTCCAAAACCTATGTGCATCAAAATCACCTAGTGCTGCATTTAAGTCTATGAGAGCATCTTGAGGGAAACCTAGGAGGTCACTAAGGTATCTCCAAGAGACAGAATATTCCAAAGTAAACATTCTAAAATAAACTCCATTGTCCGTGTATTTGAGGGTGCTAAGGAATTATATGGTCAAGAGCCTGATGCCTTTCTCAGTGAGGTTTGCAAAGGAAGTCCAACCAACTAGTGGAAAAATTGTGTCGAATTCATGAGCCATACCTGTCTGTAGCAAGAGTGTTGGGTCGATGATTGGCGTGTGGATGAAGCGCTTATTCTTTAGCTTCTTGTATATCTCCTTCTCCTGGGCTGTCCTTAGGGTGAGGTCGGATGTTCTCATGAGAACTCTCTGAGATGCTGGTGCTGCTGCAGGTGCTGCTGCAGGTGCTTCGACACTCATGTCGGAACCAGCCACCGAGTTCTGGCGGGATCCACTCCTTGTCCTCATGTTCCTGACAGCTCCAACGATTCCCTTCACGGCGCTCTTCATCCTGCAAGTTGCTCAAAACAAACAAAAACAAACACTAGTGGAGAGAAGGATTAACACAAGGTCAGTGATTAGCCGTCCACAGTCAGCGGTCCAGAGGTTAGTCGTTCTTCATGACAAAAAGTTCTAAACTTCAGGTCTTGATTTTGACAGAACCTCCCCTTGATTTTAAATTTTCTTTATCCTATTTGGACAGCATCTCCACTAATTTTTTTTGTGATGATCTACTCAGCACTATCCCTTCCCTTCACTTGCTACTAAACTCTTGCTCACTCTCTCACTTCTTCTCTCTTCCTACTCTTCTCCTCTTCTCTCTAGCTCTCTCCAGGAAACTCGAAGTCGAGAGCAGAAGGTTTGGCTAAAATTCTGGAGTGTGGGTGGTGCAAGGAAGCCATGGGAGGAGGCCTATATATAGAGGAGGAGGGGGAGAGTCGGCCGCCCCAATGGTGGGGTCGGCCGCCCACCCAGGGTGGCCAACGTGGCTGCCATTTCACGTGCTAGTGCGTGATCTCTCCTCCATCCAGAAATTTTGGTCGGTTGAGTGGATTTGGAGGTGGAAAAGAGAGGATAGTGGAGGTGAGTGGAAGTGGATGAAATTATGTGATTTGATGTATGTGAGGTGTAGTCTATACATGTGGGACCCATGGTGAGGGACCCACCAAGCACTAAATGCCATGATAAAAATTATAAACAATGCAGAAATTTAAATGAAGGTAAACTAATTTAAATGCATGAAATGATAAATTTTTGTGCCACCACGATAAAATATTTTTGACGGGTTGTCACACACCGAAAAATTATTTATATGGGGCGTAGAATTTTTATAATGCAATGCTGGAAATAAACATGTCTAAGAAAATTATAAGAGATGAAATTTAAAATGTGGATAAGTACCGAGTTACCTTCCGGCGAGGGTTCGGATTTTTAAAGTCCTCCGAATTGGACCTTCAGAATATTTATTCCGCTGATGCTCCCAGAGATGCATCCTCTGTCTCTGGTGATTGTACTGTCTGATCTTCTTCTACCATCTTCACAGATTTGTTGAGCTCTTGTTTCGACTTGAATGCGAATTGCTCTTCTTGTCCATTTATAGTGAACTTGATTTCTCCCTTTCCGACATCAATGTGTGCATTGGCGGTGCTCAAGAAAGGTCTTCCAAGTATGAGTGACACCTTTGAGTTTGGATGCATATCCAGTACTACAAAGTCTACTGGCACGAAGAACTCTCTTATCTTGACTGGGATGTTTTCAGCAATGCCCAACGGATAGCAAACCGATTGGTCGGCTAGTTGTAGACACATTGATGTTGGCTCAAGTGCAGTGTGGTTGAGCTTTTAGTAGGCTAGCTGCGGGCATCACACCGACACTTGCTCCAAGATCACGAGTGCATTATTGAAATATTGATCTCCAATTGTGCGTCGATAGTGGGACATCCTGGATCCTTCTTCTTTTCTCGGTAGTTGGTTGAGGATGGCCGCACTACATTCTTCGGTTAGCTTGATCACTTCATTGGATGGCAGTGGTCTCTTCTTGTTAAGAATATCTCTTATGTACTTGGCATAAGTGGGGACCTGTATGGCATCGAGCAGAGGTATATTGACATACAACTTTTGAATTACCTCCACGAACTTACCAAACTACTCATCTGTCTGTTGTGGTCCTCTCTTCCTCCGAGGAAACGGCAAGTAGTTTGTATCTCGAAATTGTTGTCTTGCTTCCTGGTCTTGTACTGGCTCTTGCACTGGCTTCTGTACTGATTCTTGTGGTAATACCTCTAACTCAGGTTGGAAGTTCTCTTCTTCTGCCACTGGTGGTAGCACGGATGGACTTCTTGCTCCTTTTGGATAGGGAGGATCTCTAATGGAACTCCCTCTTCTTGTAGTAATAGATCTCACCTGCTCAGGGTTAGTGGCAACAGGCAATGCAACGGCCAACTTTGCTAACCTTTCTTCTATCTTTTTGTTAAACTCTAGCTGATCATTAATGGCAGAGGAGAAACTATCCATTTTAATACTTAGATTTTCCAAGGTTTTGTTATTAGCAGCAAGCCTATCCTCCATAGATGAATTGATCTTGGACTGTTGTAGAACCAACTCTCTTAAGGTAGGTTGCTTTGCAAAATTACCTGATTGTGTACCTTGGTTAGTGGGTGGTTGCACCCAATGTGGAACTTTTCTTACGAGGGGACTTGAATTCTGCTTATACGTTGCTTCAATTGCCCTTTGATCTTCCTTGTACTTGGCCCTCTGGTCAAGCCAATGGAGTAAGGCATCCATCTTGGTTGATAATGCATTCACTTCTTCTATTGCTTCTTCACTCTGATGGCAATCTTGAATGTTGTCTTGGGACCAGCTTTGATTATCTGCTATCTTCTCCATGAGTCTTTTAGCTCTCCCAAGAGTGAGTGATAAAAATGATCCTTCAGCAGTTGCATCGAGGTGCTCATGTGTCTTCGGAGTTAATCCGTGATAGAAACCTTGCATGAGTAACCATTCTTCCATTCCATGATGGGGACAATCTTGGATGTATCCTTGTAAACGCTCCCATGCTTCTGACATGGTCTCCGTCTTCTGCTGTTGGAAGTTGGTAATCTTTCCTCTTAAGGCATTGGTTTTGCCTATTGGGAAGAATTTTGCTAGAAAGGCCTTGGAACACTTCGCCCATGTATTGATATCTTCTTTATTTGCATAGAACCACTGCTTCGCTTTTCCCACTAGTGAGAATGGGAAGAGGCGAAGAAGTATGAGGTCTTCTTTAACTCCATCTATGGCGATGGTGTTTCCAATCTCCGTGAAGTCTTGTAAATGTGTACTTGCATCTTCATGTACCTTTCCACTGAACTGGATAGCTTGCATCATGTTGATGAGACTTGGCTTGAGCTCGAACTCCATATTAGTGTGTATTGCTGGATCAGTGCGGATGTTCTCTATTGTTGGAGCAGAGAACTCCAGTAAGTTCTTCTCAGCCATCTTGATTGGTGACAAGCTTCCTTCTTGATTGAACCGACTCGATGATCGAGAGTTTTGAATGAATCGATTCAATCCCGCTAATACCCCGTATAAAATATAAACAAAGAAAAACAACGGGGGTGAACCCGCCAAAGTAGAGGTGACTAGTGACAATCACTCATTTTCTAAGTATCTCGCTTAAGCAATTTTTCTCTAAAAGTTTGTTCCTTCCCGGCAACGGCGCCAAAAATGCTTGTTGACACCTCTAACACCACTCACGCTAAGTTGTCATCCCTAGCATGGCGCCGAAGTGTTGGTATAGAAACCGCTCCTCTAATCAAGAAAATATGGGATCCGCAAGCGAACGAGATAATACACCATCGTAGCATTTTCCGGGAAGTATTCCGGTATCGTAATTTATATTTAGCTCAAGGGAAAGAACTAAGGACTTAAACAATGAGATAAACTTGCTAAACACGACTACTTATGAGTGATTGATTGCACTGTCACATACTTTGGCAGAGGGGTAAACCATGATAAATAAGGGAATATAAAGTAATAAGCTTAGGGTATAAATCACACAGAGATTAGATATAGACTACTCAACATAAGGTAGGTTGACATCTGATTAGTGCAAGAAATAGAAATCCTATGTAGGTTCTAATCTACTAAGTCATTCATCTACTCCAACTCTATACTATCATATACAGCACAAAAGACTCTTCATCTATGTATAAGGATCATTGCTATAACAAGCCAAGGCATAGCAGGACTTACTACGCAACTTTGGTTCTGCTAGACCTACCAACGGGGGATGGAATACAAAGGACTCAACGGAACTGTCACTTCCGCGATCTACCACACGACTCGGCCAATAGGGTGCATTTGTAGGTAAACGGCATCTAAGCACCATGCTCACATGAAATCTACCACCTAACCCTCCCGCGAAGAGAGCTAAGCGCTTTGCAAACATATACATAAACTTATTATCAATCATAACCATATCAAATGTAGAACTAGAATAAACTAGGAACATAATAAATAGAAACATAATGATATTAGAATAAAGTCACAAGAATAGATACAAGATAATACCAAATTCTTGATGATGAAGATCCGAGTCGAGCACAGGCGCCCGATTCTTCCTCTGTCTAGTCTAAACCTATGTAGAACTTGAAGAACTAGAGTAGCTATTCTAATTCTCTCGGTGGAGAGATCTCTCTAAACCCCGGCTTTGTTGATGGCTACCTCGAAAAATGAATTCTTGAATGAATTAGGGTTTTAGCCGAGGGGGCCGGGGCTCGAATATATAGCCCCCTAGGATGCACCACGGCCATCGGATCAAACCGACCTAAATGGATGATAATTATTGCTCCTCAAGGTCGGTGGAGGCGGGATCCGCGAGCCTCCACCTGATTGGTGGAGGTGGGGAGTCGGCCGACCCACCCCCGGAGTCGGCCGCCCCTCGCCCAATGACGGTGGGGCTCCGCTTCCAGGGTTTGCCTTCCGGAGTCTTCTAGAGTATACAATTTTACCCGTTCGGTCTTTCTCTCTATGTAATCATGACATGTGGGCCTCCTTGGATGTTTTCCGATAATCCCGCGAAAACACATATTCACCAAAACTTGTGGAATCTGTCAGTTTAAACCCTAAGTCTATGGTGGTGAACAGATTATACCCCTCTTTCTCTCTCTGATTGACATGTAAAATTGATCATTAACAACCGTCAACAGAGGCCTCGACGACCTTCCCACCGTCGGCCGCCGCCGCGAGCCGCCATGCAAGCCGCTGCCACCGTTTAGGGCCACTAGGGCCAACTTCGAGTAGTGCTACGGGTGCGCAGGGGCGAGCCGCACCTGGCGAGGTCCTCGGATGGGCCGGGGAGCCACCGCCGGCGTGGGGCCGTAACGCGCCACCGTCTCCCTCCGTTGCGGAGGTGATGACAGGTGGGCCCGGTTCGTCAGCGGGTCTGGCCCGTGGGCGGGACACGGGTACGCGAGGCCGGGAACGCCTAGCGCGCGAGAACTGGGTCCGGGTACGCGCGGGGTGCACCTAGCAATTTAGATTCATTTTTCGAAAATGATAAATAGGGATCGAATTGGTTTTAGGCTTGGGAAATTCATATCTCCCTCATTATTTGGCCAAATGAGATGAATCAAGTTGGGTTATTTTTCTTATGGGATGAAATGCTAGAAAATTATGAGATGCCAGATTTGGCATACTTTTATGTACTATTTTATTTAATTTTGGAAAATGCCTTAATCTTGTAAAATTCATAAGTAATTCCTAGAGGCTCGAGAAAAAATGTGAGGGTTGTTTTTTGGCTTAGTTGAGTTATGCTCTGTCTAGGTGAGGTACAATATTGACTTGTGCACTTTGGAGATTTTTAGAGTTGTAACACAAGTGCATTGGTTGGCACTTTGCTAGAATAATTCATAGAAAATTATAGGATGATACTATGGCCATGAAACTTCATAAAGCATGTTTATATGCTGATTGGATGGTCCACATGCCATTGGTGCTGATGTTGGACTACTTTGGTAATACAAAGTATTTTCGGGACCTAGTATGGCGGTGGCTTGTGAATTTTGTGTAGGTTTATATACTTGGAGTTTTGAGGTGAAATTTCTGTGGTAGCTTAGTTTAGCTATGGGTGTGCTGCTGTAATGTTTGTAGAATTTTAGGAGCAGCAGAGATAGTACTTGCTGTTGAAGCATAGGGTTTGATGTCGGTTTCCGACAAGGTTGAGAGTGAGGATGCGTGGTGATATTGGCTAGTTCATGTTGATGCTATGAATAGATTATGGTGGTGTTTCCATTCTGTTGTTAAACATGTACATCATGACATCATTATACAACTTCATTTCACTTGCACGTTATTTATATGCTTGCATCGCATCATACAGGATCGCGGGAGAGCAACCTTCAAGCAGTGCCAAAGGAGCGAACGTGGAGGAGCGCGGGGAGCGGGAGCTGCGGGGGCAGCCGAAGGAGAGGATCCAGCCGATTTGCCCGAGTGTCCTAACCACGTCCCTAGTTCCTTCGTCAAAGGCAAGCCCAGGAGCATATTTCTCCTATGGTTTGCAAATATTTATTTGAGTCCTTTACTATCTATGATGCATTTACATTATAGGAGTTGCTCGGAAACATAGTTGCATTAGGACTACTTACCACGAAGGTATCCTATAGTAGGTACGGGGCTACGTAGAGCTTAGGCCTGCTACTTAACCGGTAGAAGACAGGTGATCGACCATCATCATGCGCGGATAGGTGGTTACTATCCCATGGATTGAGGTTGGTTAGGTGTTGGATATGAACATAACCATGTGACCATGATAAATCATCTCTAATATACTATGGTGCACGAGCGTCCTCGGATCATTTTGAATAACGCCTCACAGATAGCTTGGACGGCCTGAGTGCCTACCGCGAAGCCAAGAATCTATTTAGGCCGGGTTTCAATGGCCGGTATCCATGCCGGCGATGGGGGTGGGAGTAACAAGGTGCCGGTCGTGAGACCTTAAGATGGGGCGGTGTCATTTGATGGGAACGCTTACCGTTGGCCGGGAGTTTCCTTGGTCATGGTGATGAGCCGTTGATCCGCGTCTTTTCCGAGTAAATCATGGTGGCTAAGGCTGCTTTCGAGGAGCATGCCTGGTTTGTGTGAGGAATACCCCCTCACTGAGTAGTAATTGATTATAATCGTCATCGTTCCTAGATAGTGAATAACTTGACGAGCAGATTACGGTGCCGCAAATAAGATTTGAAACGCGAATTGGTTATGTTCTCTCATGTTGGATTTATGATTACTCAATCAATGCGTTATATGATTATATTTGATTGCTTCTACTTAAAATGATGAAGTAGTGCAGGTGCTAACATAGTTTGGTAGGCCCAACTTAATTGGATAAGCTAGAGAGTCCTTTTATCACTAAATGATTATTTTAATAAGCTCATCTTTTGGCAAAGAAAATGTCGGCTACCCCACATAAAGCCTGGCATCCACCAAAGAGTCTTTTCCTTATTTTCCCTTTGTCGGGTAAGTCTTGTTGAGTACCATGTACTCAGGGTGCAATTCCCAATGTTGTTGCAGATGGTGAGATGTTCTACGGCTATTGCTCGACATGCTTCCATCCGGCAGTTGGAGATGAGTAGATCGTGGGCTCGATCATTCCTCCCCTCGTATCTTTTGCTGTAGTGGATCTCGATGGAAATCGGCACTATTTTATGGAAAAACTTCATGGGTGTGTTTGAGAACGAGTTTAATTTGCTTCCGCACTTTGAATTTGAGAACTGGTTTGTAATAACTTATCTCGAGCACTTTTATGTAATAATTTGTGAACTGTTGTAATGATCTGTGATGGCATGCGTTGGAAAACGATCCGAGATGTATGTGATGTTGGTGAAACCCTTCGAGGTTTCCGGACTACCGGGATAGTATAATTGCCGTTCTTCGCTTAAGCCGCCTACGTGGCTTGATTAGTGAACAGTAATTATGTTAGTTGGTCGGTTCGTTACATTCATCATTTTCTCCGAAAGCACCATTCCACTCTATCGTATGCTTTATGCATATCCAATTTGATTTGCACATAGGCCCTTCTTCCCTTGCTTCTTTTTTAGTCTTTGGATGCTTTCATATGCAATCAAGATGTTATCCGTAATAAGCCTTCCAGGGACAAAGGCACTCGATTATCACTAATCACATCGATAAAATATCTCGAGTCGGTTTGCAAGCATCTTAGAAATAACTTTGTAAACCACATTACACAGACTTATAGGCCTAAATTGGGAGACTGTGTAGGATCATTTACCTTGGGAATTAGCACTATTGTAGTATCATTCCATCCTTCTGGAACTTTTGCCGAAGATGTAGCTTCCAGCACCTCCTTCACAAGATCATCCCCCAGCAGCTCCCAAAACTTCTTGTAAAACACGGCGTGCATGCCATCTGGCCCCGGTGCCTTGTAATCACCAATCTGAAACAAAGCTTTCCTGATTTCTTCAGGAGTAAAAGGAGCCGTTAGCACTGAATTCATGCCGTCAGTTACTGAACGGTGCACATCTTCAAATATTCTCGGGTCTGGCTCCTCCACTTCTGACTTGAACAGATTCTCAAAGTAACTTTGAACAATATTACACATAACTGTTCATCTTCCTGTCTCGCTCCATTCTCATCCAATAGGCCTTTGATCGTATTCTTCTTCTTACGTTTTGTTGCAAAATTATGGAAGAACCCTGTATTCCTGTCGCCTTGCTTGAGCCAATTCGCCCTTGCTCTTTGGAACCAAGTGGATCTCCTCCTGTTCTAGCATCAATTCCGGACGGACCATGATTTCTTTTGTGACTCGGTGTTTGCATCAGTCATCGGCCCTCTCCTTAATCTCTCCAATTCCTTCTTCAAATCCGAGATCCTTTTGGCCGGGGCCTTTAGGACCTCCTTATCCCATTGGTGAAGTTCTTCATGTACATCATTTACTTTTTCTGCAAACGAGGGCCCTTCGCCCCTCGCTTTAGCTCTGGCCCACGCTGCTTTTATCATCTCTTCAACGGTATCTTCCTGCAGCCAGCGTGCTTCAAATCTCTTATACACCGTCCCACCTTGGCTTGGAGCAAGGTAGTGTGTATCCATTACGATTGGTCTGTGATCTGACCTGATACTTTCACTATTCATCAACGTCGATTGAGGAAACATGTCTGACCACTGTAGATTAGCAACAACCCTATCCAGGTGTTCCCTAATCTGTCCTCTTCTCCATGTGTATAGATCACCAATGAAACCCATATCATTCAAACCACACTCGGACAAAACATCATGAAAAGCTTGTAGTTGTCGTTGAGTTCTCGGTACCGCCCCCTTCCTTCTACGAATTATATAAAATTTCATTGAAATCTCCCATGATCGCCAAGGAACCGACATGTTCCCCTTCAATGCACGAATGGTCTCCCAAGTTAGCATTTTCTCGGTTCCGTCGGGCTCACCATATAATCCAGTAAACCTCCAACCCCCATCTTCCTCCACAATTACATCAATGTAATACTTCGACGCCCCTTGCACCCTTATTGCAACTTCGCTCTTCCAAAGAAGCAACAAACCACCGCTCCTTCCATCGCTCTCATGCAGAGCCATGTGATCAAAACCAACCTTCCGCTTCAAGTTTTCTGCCTTAGCCTTATCCAGGTGTGTTTCAGACATAAAAAACACATCTGGGTTTATGCGCCCCCGGACCTCCCGGAGCGCACGCACCGCTTTGCACGAGCTCAAGAGCCCTCGGCAGTTCCAAGCTACGATTTTCATTGCGTCCGGCCACTCTCCTCGAAGGAGAGCGCCGATATCACATTGGTGTTTTCTGAGGTAGAATTGTCCTCCTGGCCCGCAGTACGTGGCCTCTTCTTTTCCTGCAATGGAAGTGGATCGATAGCGCGGTCGAAGCAACTTCATTTGCCTTAGTTCCCTTCATTGCAATGTCGCCCTCCCGATCCTCCTCATCCTCATTCCCCGACCGCTCCTCCGACTCATAGCTTTCATCCTCAAGCCCACCACCACGACCTGCACCTCTTCCACGTCCTCTCCCTCTCCCTCCACGATCTTCTCTCCCGATCACCAGTGATGTAAAAGGGACTCGCAGCCAGTCCCCCCATTCACAACTTTCTTTTGGGTGTACTCCATCGCCGCACTCGGCAACCTCATGACCCATGCATCCACAGAAGAAACAGAAGTTGTGTATCTTCTCATATTGTACCAAGTATCTCATCCTCTCTTTAAGCATAATAGGCACTATTCGTACCAACGGTTTGTACAGATTTAACCATACTCTTGCCCTGAGGAAGGGTGTCGAGTTAATCTTGCCTTCGGTGACCACCACGTTGATCACCTCTCCCACTTTCTTTGCAACTTTCTCCACCAATTCCTTCTTCTTCATCAATCCCTCTGGCACATCTTGGATTCGTGTCCAGACTGGGATCCTGTCCAGTTTGATCATGTTCACATCAGAGAAACCATCATATTCTTCCATCACCACAGCCGCTCCTCGGAACAACCACGGCCTACCCTCCATCACTCTTTGCCAATCCCCCAAGCAGTTGAATTGAACCACGAACAGGTTTGGCTTTCTGGCTTTGAACGTTACTTCCTTCGCCGGAGCCCACGCGTTCCTCATCGCGCTGAAGAGGGCCGCATGGCTGAACGGCTTGGTTGTATAAAGCCTAAATTGGGCTAACCACCGAGTCTCCTGTACCTGTTCCTCGAGTTCCTTCGAGAGGTCAAGATCTTCTTCTTCTTCCCCTTGTAGCTTCATATCCCCCAGATGCTTTTCCAGATCTTCGACATCATCATCCCGCTCCCATGGAATCTCCTTGCCCTTCTTCTTCGCATCAAGTCCCTCCATGCAGGAACCTCCACAGAGAACCTCCAAGCACGTAGCCTGAGATCACGTCGCAGATCGACGTGAGATGGTGTTGACTCTGGCGGCGCCGCCAGAGGAAAACGAAACCCTAGTTTTTAGGGGATTCTTGTTCTCAAGTCTTCATGGTTGTGCGAGAACTCATCTACTTTATTCATTCAAATTGCAAGTTGTTCCGTCTTTTCTAAATACATAGCTTTTTATTATGTATATAATCATAATGTATATCTAGGTGCACAACAAAAGGTATATAGGCTATAGCTAGAGAAAACAGAATGACAGAACATCTCCCAGAGTTTGTTATCTCAACTTGGCATCCATATAATTTTAGCAAAACAAGAAAAAATAGTCTTCAACAGTTTGGTAAAACAACTTGGAATCTAACTTGGTATATATTCCCTTCGTGCGAGCAAATATGCGTGCGCGTATACGACTTGGCATCCGGGGCTCTTCGTTTCGTTAGCAGGGCTCTTCGTTCGCTTAACGAGCCTCTTCGTCTCGTTAGCGAGCCTTTTTTATTTTATCAAGTCAAAAATGTCAAACTCTTGGAGAGGGACTTTTTTTTACTTGGAATATAGTTTTGAGAGTTAACAAATCACAAGATTTGCCAAGTAGAATTTGACAAACTCTTGGAGATGTTCTTATAATCTGGAATAGATAAACTTGGTCATAACTAGCTTTGCTTGATCCTAAATTGGAGTGATTTGAATGGTGAATGTTGGGTTCCAAGAATGTCTAGTAGAATTCCGTGACCATCTCGATCCATGATCTACACGAGCATTAAGAATTTCACAGATCTTGCAAGATCGCCTTCTGGTTAGGTTTCCCCCAAATTCACAAAGTCCAAGGTAAATTCTTGGTCCTTTTCACATCTTTGGCAAGGAAATCATGTCTCAAGAAAATTGCATGAAGTTTAGAGCCGATTTGTGCAAACTCTTAAATGTGGTTTGTTGCTTGTTTGCGCTCCAAGATCTGATAATGGTGTTGCCTTTCAAGATATTGTCTCTCTCCTGATCCATGCATCCAATGGTGTACGGAGTGGGAATGCATACCCTTTAGAACAAAATTTAACTTTCCGGTATGGTGGACGAAAGCACGAGACTTAAATCAATGATCATGAGATCAATACTAGTAAAAGACAAAGTTTTTTTTTCTTGTGCTTAGAGTCTTGATGACTAAGGATCTTACTGCTGTTGACGCCTTTTCCAACTGAGAATTTTAATTCCAACATTTCTCTTATGTTTCATGTGTAATTTTATCATTATTTAACTATAGAAAAATTAATTATAAATGTTTTCTTGTGAGCTGTTATTTTAATCGTACTTCGTTTTGCACGAAGATTTAGTCACTCTGGCGGATTCACAAAGACCTCGTCATCGGTGGAGAGATGGGACGCGTGCAGGAACACTTTGGCTGATTGCCGGAGTGGCATTTTTTTTAAACACGACTTCAAGTGTATTTCGAGAAGCAGCACGAAAATACAAAAGCTATAGGGATGTACTAGCAAGTTACTCCCTCCGTCTCACAAGTAATCGCATATTTTGACTTTTGTACTTCATTTTTGACCGCTCGTCTTATTTAAAATTTTCATTCAAATAGTAAAATAAACAAATCATTATAAAAGTATCTCTAGTGATAAAATAAGTAATAATAAATAAATAATATTTATTAAAACTTTCTGAGTAAGATGAATGGTCATACACGAAGGGTAGAAGTCAAAATGTGCAATTATTTGTGAGTACTCCCTCCGTCTCACCAAAAATTGCACATTTTGACTTCTACCTTCGTGTTTTACCGTTCGTCTTATTCAAAAAGTTTTAATAAATATTATTTATTTTTTTATGACTTATTTTATCACTAGAGATACTTCCATAATGATTTATTTATTTTACTATTTACATAAAAAAATTAAATAAGACGAGTGGTCAAAAAGAAAGTACAAAAGTCAAAATGTGCGATTATTTGTGAGATGGAGGGAGTAGCTGTCTTGTTGCAGAAAGATTTAGGCACTCTGGTGGTGATTTACAAACACCTCGTCATCGGTGTAGCGCTGGAGGCATGCTGGCGGACTACCGGCCGGAGTGCCACCTCGTCGTCAGTGGAGAGCTGGACGCATGCAGCAACACGAACGTCGCGGCCTTTGCTCGTCCTGCAGACGGCGGTGCTCCGATCCGATCCCGGGATCATCCATCGCCCAGCAGGTCGCGACCAGCCGGTGCTACGGACGCCGGACGGAGGGGCGGAGACAACGATGGCCATGTCGCAGCCTCGCAGGAATTCGAGGCAGAGGACCATCAGCCGGCCAGAATAGGGTTCATCATGCGGTTCGACCGTTTGACGCACGTTGGCGGTTCCGTTGGATCCGGTTTCGTTCTGACGTGGCGTGGACCCACGTGGGCCGACCAGGTGCGCCGCCGTACGTGAAGAGTCCATCCATCATCCATTCATCCTCCATCGCTCATCATGCAACTGCAGCCCCAGCCAATCCGCTGACTCAATCGCACGAGAAAATATCGGATCCAGAGATCGACCCAGCCATGGCGGCGCTGCCGTCGACGCGTGCTGCGCCGATCCGAAGGTTCATCTACCTCATCGTGAGCGGCGGCGTTGACAGCCACACGCTGCACCGCATCGACACGAGCCCTCTGTTCGCGGCGGGTGCGGGCGTGGTCGCGCGCGCACAACAGGGGCCGCAGTGGCCGCCGCACGCTACCCTGCCGAGCCCGTTGGCACGCTTCAACTGCGCCTCCGGCCGGCAGTTCCTTCCACTGGGCCGCGACGTGGAGAAGATCGTCACCGTGGACAGGAACCGGCACACCGTCATCTTCGACACGCGCACGGAATCGGTGCGCGCCGGCCCCGACGTGTGCTACGTCAAGTGGCATGGCTGGGGGTCCACGTGGGCCGAGGCCGGCGGCAGGCTCTACCACCTCGGCCGCGGCCCTGGGCACGAAGAGCAGGCGTGCCTCGACTTGACCTACGACCATCACCGCGACGACTGGTTCTGGAACCTCCTCTCCTCGCCGCCATTGGAGGCATATTCGAATGAGACCGTAGAGTCGTTCGCCGATGCAGGCGCCGGTGAAGCAGGTGCGGGGGCCGCCTCGGCAATCATCAGGATCTCGACGACGTGGAGTGGCACGTACGCGTTCGACGCGACACGTGCATCGTGGCGCGAGGAGGGCGAGTGGACGCTGCCCTTCCGTGGTCGCGCGCAGTACGTCGACGACTACGGCCTGTGGTTCGGCTTCACCGACGACCAAGAGTCCAACCTTTGCGCGGCCGACCTGAACGTCGCCGGTAGGCCGGCGTGTCGGCACGTTTGGGCCAACGTCGACGGCCGCGCAAACTATGCCTGCAATTGGTTGGAGTACTCCTACCTCTCGTATCTGGGCAGCGGCAGGTTCTGCGTGACCAGGTTCTTCGATGAGACGGACAAGGACGGGGGCCGTATCATGTCGGCCGTCGTGACGGCGGTGGAGGCCACGCGCGGCGCCGCCGCCTCGGGCACCGGGGAGATGCAAATGGTCAGGCGAGCGTCCGTGCGCTACCACAGCCCCGCGTGTGCTACGTCTTGTTGGGCCTATTGATGGGTATGTCTTAAGCCCTGAATAAAAACTTGTGTGTTTTTGCCTAAATCTTGTTTGTTGTGTTTGCTTTTTCATCATCCCGTAGTAGGACTACCTGAAGCCCTGAACTTATGCTCAGTTTTGTGTAAATTCTTGAGCAAAAACGAACGTGTTTGCTTTTGATCATTGAGGTAGCAATATCATATATACCCCATTACATTACAGCAACATTGTCCAAAAGAAAGGTGAGTATTGTGGGGATCTCCCTCAAAGTCTTTTCGGTAAAAAAAAAGACATGTGAGATTGGTAGTGCCGTATGCACATACCAGCATACACATCAGTTTTCTTTGAAAATTATGCCACGACAAGGGTGAGAGGGGCGATTCATCGATGACGCCTATGACCGTGTAATTTGCGGCGATAACGACTGCAGTAACACAATGTCCTATGACATATACAAGTCACTCCACAGCAATATCCTCTTAACACATGCAAGATGTCTGCATCCTCTTAAGATATCTGAAGAATTCGCAGACAACATCTCTCACATATGCCAGACACCCACAATGGCACATCCTCTAACATCTGCAAGATGCATGCTTCTACACAACTACAACTTCGTCTACATATTTTTTGCGCCTTTGACATCAACAACTATGGAGTATGTCTATAACAAATTATTGGCATCTACTGCGGTTACAATATTTGTCATCACTATCATCCGTAACATTCCCACTGCGACTGTGCCAAGTAATGACACCAGAAGATAACGCAAGCAACCGCCCTGGGTGTTAGACCATCCATCAGAAGGCACAGTTGATGATGGGGAAACATAGGCGTGTTTGGTATCTTGTTCCTGCCTGGCCGCGGCGATTGTGTTAGACCATCCATCAGAAGGCACAGTTGATGATGGAGAAACAGAGGCGTGTTTGGTATCTTGTTCCTGCCTGGCCGCGACGATTGGCTAGCCTGGTTGTGGCTAGTTGTTGCTCGACTCCATTTGTGCAACTTCACCTGTTCAGATCGTGTTGTTTGGTTGCCAGAGAGATATAACCACCTTCCATTTGGAACTTGGTAACGTTATCTCCAAAACTTCCTTCCTCTTGTCATTGATATTTCACTGAACACATGCTAGACCGCTCATGGATGGCGACGCCCCGCTCACCAAGCCCGGCGGCAGCTAATCCGGCGCCGGCGGCCACCCATCGTACCTCTCTGCATCTCGCCTCCCTCTATCTCGCAGGGCTCACGCAGAGGTGCATCGAGGCCACGGCGGCAGTCGCGCGGAGGGGCATCGAGGCCGGGCTGCTGCGTCGCGGAGGCGCATCGAGGCGTCGCAGGGTCGCGCGGAGGCGCATCAATACTGGTCGGCGGCGCATCAAGGCAACGGCGGGATCGTGCTGCTGCAAACCCCCGCGTCGTCTCCGTTTGAGGCGATCCGGGGGGCGAACCAGCCCTGCCGCTAGGGGATCCTCGCCGCGCCGGCCCTCCCGCCGGCCGCCGCCGCTCCTCCGGCTAGCGGTGGCGGCGGTCAGCCGCGGCGCCCAACAAGGCCACCCGCGGCAGCAGCAAGTGGTGGCCGGCGTGCGTACCCACGCGTGTACCCTATCTCCGGCCGCGCCTGGGCACCTCTGGGGCCCGGATCCGCATTGCCCTAGGCCGAATCCAGCCGCCAGAGGGCCTGCGCGCCATGGATGCCCCACCCCGGGGGCTGCTGCTTCGGCTGATTTTCGGCCGCGCCTGGGCACCTCCGGGGCCCGGATCCGCATCGCCCTAGGCCGGATCCGGCCACTGGCGGGCCGATGCGCCATGGCTGCCCCACCCCGGGGGGCGCTTCGGGCGAGACCCCGTGGCGGTGGCCGGGATCAATCTAGTACCCGTGGTCCCCGGCCCCTCTTCCCCGGCGATGACCCTACTGCAATGGTGGCAGGAGGTCATCTTCCTCGGCGTTGGCGAGCGGGCCCTGCTGCAGCGGCGGATGGCGGCGCCTGGGGGTCGCGATTTGGACCCCTCGACGGCGAATGGGGATGGCGGTGTTGGCACCGGCCATCTCGACAAACCGTCCAACCCGTCCTCTCACGAGGTTGTGGCCTAGATCAATCATGCATCAGGCACTCGGCTCGAGACCACGCTACTCCCAGGCGTCCCGCAAGCCGGCTCCGACGTCCACATCAAAGGACGCCGAGCTCGGAGGCCTGCGGCGACTGTGGCTGGGCACAGCGCCTGCCGGTCGCCTCCTGCTTTTCTGTTGCCTCGCTGCAGCTGGTGGAGACTCTGCCGATCATCTCCGGCTTCTCGTCGTCTGCAGGTTCGGCCTGGATGTGCTTTTGCAGGATACGGGTGTAAACCCTGCCTGCGTCGTTGATGATGGCGTCTGCGCGCGTTATTTACCTTCTTGAAGGCATCAACACAAGCACGCCTGCTCCTAGCCATGCCCTGCACTGCGGCATTCGGGACTCAGCTGCGGCGAGAAGAGCAAGCCAAGGATGCCCTCTCTGTTGTGATTTCAAGTAGAGGGTAGAAGCATTTATTTCATTTGCTTTAGTGTCCTGGTCTATATATAAGACTCGCTTTTTTTCTCTTTTGGCGATCCGTCATATGTAATAATTAGGCGCAGACATCCCGGATGCGAGGTAGGCCCGGATATTATTTATCCTATGCTAGACCGCTCATCCCCCCATTGCAGCTTTCCTTCCTACGTGGCGTCCCGCTCTTCCGTTGCCATGTCGCCGTCACGTCCTCGCTGCAGCAACACGGGGTGGAGGTGTGCGGTCACGGGAGACGACGGGGGAGTTGACATCGCCGGGTTCCCTAGACGGCCCCACCGCTCCCCTATCGTGCTTCCAGAGGATCTCGTCACTCGTTAGTGATACGGCTATACCCGATTCCCGAACAAGCTCCCGTTGTCGCCGCCGCAGGCGGCTTCTCAACCTATCGCCATAGCGGCTCGACCATACTTGCGACATCCTGGCCTACGTGTCGGCGCATTACCACGACGTCTGTGGCGAGGCAGACCATGTACGGCTCGCCAAGACGAATATGCGGAGGCATGCACGCTGTCGGCTAAGGAGGACGACCAGCTTTGTTGCAGCGGCAGTGGGCTTGGCACTAGTGACGAGGGCGAACGCTGACCTAGTGGTACGGTTGCGGGAGGTGAGCACAGGGTGAGGTGATTCCATCCTTCGAGTGAGCGCTCCACTGAGCCACATAGCCCCGAGAGTGGATAATACCACAGTTGTAGTCCGAGAGCGCAACCAGGCCGTTTGTGCCACAATCCCAAACATGATGACAGATTTCAATTACAATCACAATTGTCCACTTAATTATTGCCCGCTGCGACTGAGGGGAAGGCTGGATGTACAGATAGTTTCGATTACTAATAGAGATAGAATTCTAGATATGAGTCTGTTTAGTTTAGCTGTCAGTTGTAAAAAAAAAGCTATTGCAAGTTGCGAGTCGTAGAAAAACTGTTGTGAGTTATGTGCTACCAAAAGACAATGTAGATTGTTCGATTAAAATAACTATAATCCCAACCTCTTTATCTTGCTTGACAGATGAAAAACGTCTTTCTGTTTCATCTCATTTCCAAAAATGAAACATGAAAGCTATATACTACACGAAAGCAACTGTGTGTTTTATTTCTACCATCCTGTTGACTTTTTTTCAGCAAGCAAAAGCACTTCTAAAAGCTAAACGAAACACAACTAGGTTTAAGTCAGTTTATATTGTGCTGTAAATAGAGGCGGCCGTCGATGGAGAACTGGACGCATGCAGGAACACGGACGTCGCGGCCTTTAGTCGTCCTGCAGAGTGCAGACGGCGGCGCTCCGATCCAATCCAGGAATCATTGCCCAGGTCTAGACCAGCCGGCGCTGGTGGACGCCGGGTGGAGGTGAGGAGCCATCGATGGCCATGTGACCATGTTGCAGGCTCGCAGCCTCCCAGGAATTCGACCCGCGTTGCCTGTTCCGTTCGATGGGATCGGTTTTCGTTCTGACGTGGCGCGTGGAGCAGGTCATCCACGTGTCAGGTAAGGCGGCCCGGCCAGGTGTGCGTATGCGAAGAGTACATCCACCGTCCATCGGTCATCAACTCATCATATACCATCGGCCATTCCGCTGACTCAATCGCACGAGGCAAGATCGGATCCAGAGATGTACCCGGCCATGGCGCCGTCTACGCGTGCTGCGACGATCCGAAGGTTCATCTACCTAATCATCGGCGGCGGCAATGACACCCACACGCTGCACCGCATCGACACCAGCCCTCTGTTCGCGGCGGGTGTGGACGTGCGCGCACAACAGGGTCAGAGGCCGGGGACGGCGCCCCCACGCGCAACCCTGCCGCGCCCGTTGGCGCGCAACGCGCTTCGACTGCGCCGGTGCCCGGCAGTTCCTCCGCTGGGCTGCGTCGTGGAGAAGATCGTGGGCGTGGACAGGCACCGGCACACCATCATCTTCGACACGCGCACGGATTCCGTGCGCGCCGGGCCCGACGCGTGTTACGTCAAGGGGCACGCCTGGGGGACACGTGGGCTGAGGCCGGCGGCAGGCTCTACCACCTCGGACGCGGCCCCGGGTTCGAGGAGCAGAACTGCCTCGACTTCGAGGCCCTGACCTACGACGGCCACCGCGACGACTGGTTCTGGAGCCTCCTCCCCTCGCCGCCATTCGAGAGCTACTCGCCTATGTACAATCGCATACACTCGTTCGCCGATGCCGGCGTCGGCGAAGTAACCTCGGCAATCAGGATCTCGTCGTATGATGGCACGTACGCGTTCAACGCGCGGCAAGCGCATCGTGGCACAAGCAAGGCGACTGGTCGCTACCCTTCCATGGACGGGAGCAGTACGTCGCCGACTACGGCCTGTGGTTCGGCTTCGCCGACAACTCCGACCTGTGTGCGGCTGACCTGAACACCGCCAACAAGCCGGTTCACCGGCACGTCTGGGCCAACGTCGACGGGCACGCAAACCACGCCGGTAATCAGTTGGAGTTCTCCTACCTCTCATACCTGGGAAAGTGGCAGGTTCTGCGTGACCAGGTTTTCCAGGGAGAATATGGACAACGACGGGCGCTTCAACAGGACGGCCGTCGTGACGGCGGTGGAGGCCACGCGCGCCGCCGCCTCGGCCACCGGTGAGATGCAAATGGTCAGGCGGGCGTCCCTGCATTACCAAAGTCCCGGCGTGCGCAACTCCGTGCGCGTTTGGCCTTCAGGGCCTTGTTGGGCGTATTAATGTGTTTGGCTAGCTTTGTTTGGAATACTCGTACGCACGCATGGGGATGTGTCTTAAGCCCTGAACAAACTTGTGTCGTGTTTTGCCTACAATCTTGTGCATGTGTTTTGTTTACCTTTTACATCAATGATTTTAATAGACAGTTCTAATCCCTTAGCAAATAACAATTGAATTATGCCTAAGTTAAAAGGGTATATCTCGAGGAGGCATCAATCTAGTCATCAGAGCTCTGGATAATGGCTATGCAAGTAACTAAATATTATTTCCTTAATCAGTGCCACACTGCCAGTACAAATTTTATATTACCACACCGCCCCAACTTGCACACCTATGAGTGTGCGAGGCCATCCGCGGCCATGCTGCAAAAACACTTTCCACAGGCGGTCAAAACTCTCTTCCAGAGGTGGAAACCAACTTTATCTGCCAATAAAACTTTACAAATGCGATTTAAACTCTGGACTACGCTAATCCTAGTTGTTTATATTCATGTGTTGTAACCTGTGAACCTTTGTTTTAGTCAAATAATAAATCCCTGCAGGGGCCACGGCCCCTCCAGTTCCTTCAAAAAAAAAAAAACACTATGCATTCTCCATCCTGCTCGTTGCTGATGACTCCATCCTGTCCATCCTGCTCGTTGTTGATGAGCTTGCTACCGCCGGATGCTGCTGTTTTCAGAGAAGCATCCAACTCCGTCACAGCCCACTGATCGTATGCTGATCTTGTAGCCATCCTTCTCACTCACCATAGGAGTCTGCCGGCGGCAGGCACATATTTGCTCCACCTGTCCAACAACAAAAGGTAGGGAATGAAAATCAATAATTATGTTATAAATTGCTTGAGTTGACATATAGATAGATGGTGATATGAAGAGTCTTAGTGATACAGAATTGAGTACAACAAATGCTCAAAAGCTTGTTTATCGAGATACAGATACAAACAACAATTCTATCTGAAAGCCAAAGAAAAAGATGGCAAGAGAGAAAGATAAACATAACTGTAAAAAAAGTGGAGGTGTGGCAAATCAGTAAAACACTGGATAACAAATGAGCACAAAAGCTTACTGTTACACTTTGAAAGTCAGAAAACTGTATTTCCCATTAAGATTACGGTTTGATTAGGCTGCGATACGAGCAACAAATCCAGCTAGAAGATGCATGTTTTCTTTCTTCCCAATGAACTCTAGAACTTGGACAATCTAGGAAGTGAAGAATGGTGTCAATCTCTAAAACTGGTATAATAAACTTGAAGCCCTGTGCTTCTGTGCTCTAGCGAAAATACAGGATTGACAAAATTAAAGGATTGCCAAAATACAGGATTGACAAAATTAAAGGATTGCCCCTCTGTAGGTCACACAGGAGAGCATACGAAAACTGGCTGCTCAAAAAAGTCTTCCTAGATCAATTAAATATACAACTCTGAATTCTGAGAAAGAACAGAGAAACAATACCAACAAATGCAATTCAAAGATATTGATATCCGCCTGTCCAACAAAAAAGATAGGCAAATTTTGCTGTGGGACATCACGAAAAGAGCAAATTTGCTGCAACACACCGCCAACGCTCGGTTTTGCCGGGTACCATTATGAATTCGCGAATGTTTGCCAGCTGACACCGCCTCCATTAAAATATTCATTTACAGCATTCGGGAGAGAGAAACCGCAGTAAGGTTACATTTTTACCCCTCGTCGGTCCGAGTCCCCATCATCTACGCGGTCCGGTTGGACCAGCCTCGTCTCGGCCGTCATCTTTCTCCTTCCGCCGTCCCGTCTTCGTCTCTCTCCCCATCCTCAGAGCGCTCCCATCCTCATTCCCCATCTCGATGAACCCTAGATTGGAGCCATGAGCTCGCAGCCTCACCCCGTTCGGAGCGCCGCACCCATCTTCGCCATCGCTGATCCCTGAGGACCAAGCTGGATTCTTGCCCTTGGTTCCTTGCCATAAGTGCGGAACCATTTTCATCGGCGCGTGTCGCAGAAGCCTGGCAGCAAGGGAAGAGGTTTTACAAGTGTCCAAAGCTTGAGCATGTAAGTGTTCCTTGCCTTCCGATTTGGTTTTGAGGAGATGCAACACTTTTTGATTTTGCCTTTGATTTTTCATCTTTTTTTCCAGACCGACTATGCTTGTGGAGTATACTACTTTGAGGAACATTATATCAGTTACTTGGTCGCCAAAGGTGTTCTTCCTCGCGCTTGCAGTCAGGCTCTAGTTCAGGGATCCATGGCGCTCGAGGTGATGAGGCAAGGCAAGGAAAAGGAGAAGCCCTGCCAAGGATTTGAAGCCTGCCAAGATCTGTTGGAGACTGCAGTGATTCATCTCCAAACTTCAGAGGCACTACTGAAGTCAGTGCTAGAGAGCAACAAGGAACTGATGACCAACATGAATAAAATTGGAGAGCGGCTGCTTGTAGTTTGTGGTGTAATGGTTTTGTTCGGTGTTAGTTCTGTTAGTGTTGTTGGTGAAGTGAGTCAAAACATGCATGCTAGTTATCTTGTATCCAGTTAGTGTTGTTGCTCATGAACATGTATGCAGAGCTTAGCGAACCTTGTTTGAAATCAATGAATGATGGGGCAAGAAAATTGTGTGCCAAATTGTTGCAAAAACATCCATCCAGGTTTTACACAAAATAGACCGAGATTGCATAACTGAGTTTGGTTCAGTACATAACAGGTTCACTCAGGCAAAACAAAGTCTGCCATCATAACCACCAAATAAGTTCACTACATAACTCACCACCAAATAAGTTCACTACATAACAGGTTCATCACCAGGCATTTCCGATTCAACACAAAATAGACCCATCACACTACATAACATGCATCATGTGTCCAGGATGAGCTTCTTCTTGCTGATCCTCTTGCCGACCTTGCTTCTCTCCTTTGGCCCATCTGCATCTTCCCAGTAGCCTTGGGGGTCTCCAACTTTTTCTGCTTCTTCTTTTGATGCTTCACTTGAACTGTTGGGGAGGAAGTTTCAGCAACAAGCTCCAATGCCCTCTTGCGGCTGCAGTAATTTTCAAACATTAGAAAGTTATTGTGGCTAGCAGGAAATGAATTGTGACATACATAACGAGGCAATAAGTATTTCTTGATTTGTTTGTTACCTCCTAGTGTTTCTGCAAGGCTATTTGTTAGAGCTCTTTTGGTGCAATGTTTGGTGGGTTGTTTCCTACAGGCTGTTTGTCATAGTAGAAACTTGAGTTGTTTCTTGAGCACCTTCAATCAGGTTGTTGGTAGAGACAGTTATTGGCATTGCTCTTCTTCTTTTGATCTCTTGGGCTTTGGTGGTCTTGTGGTGGTGCATCGTAGTCATCGCAGTTTCATTACGAGGTCTTCATCATGTGACCAAACCTCCACACCTCTTGCACTCGGCGCTCGGCTTTTGCTTGCCACCTTCTTCGAACCTTTCATCCTTCTTGATCCGGGCCGACCCGCAGCTCTTTCAACCTTGGAGGCCAAAGTTTGAAACCCAAGTTCACATCGGCCATTGGCTCCTATCTCTGGTCATGGGATTTATGACATGTTCATATGCTTTCTTGAACCTATCAACGGAATAATAGTCATCTATGTAGTCTTCCACACTTCATTGCGCATGGAATGGATCAATTTAAGAGCATGAGTACATGGCAATCCAAATGTCTGTGCACCTTTGGATGTACCGCAAGATCTATTATCAAGGCCGAGTGTGCCTCCGAAGTTTCAACTCCTTTGTTGTGCCTTGAATCTCGCGGTGTTGTCAGGCCCTCTGTGTATGGCATACGTGAAATTCCTACTCATGGCATGAAGCTCTTTGGTGACATGAGGCAAGATCTTGTCTCTCCTTCAATGATGACCTCCTAATGTCCCGTTTCTCCATGATCATTTGCCGATGATCCTATCTAACAGGAATTAAAGCCAAGGACTTCTCATTTCTAATCCGGCTATTGAAGGTCTTCGCTATGTTGTTGGTAACATAGTCACCTTGCTTGCATGAGAGAACTTCCATACGACACCCATATGTGTTTGTGGTTGTCATCTATCTAGGTCATTGCCCTTGGTGAAGCTTGTTTCATGATGTTGAAATGGTGATCAAAGTGCCTCCGGCCGTAGGGCCGCACTGCGCCCTGGTATGTTTCTTGAATACTACTCCTCTATACCTCTTATTAAAGTTCTTCACTAGATGCCTCATGCACTCTATGCTCTACTCCGACTTGGGAAAACAGATGCAACTCACTTATCTATGCCTTTGCCAGCATCGTACAGGCATATAACCAAGCCGGGAGGGGTCCCAATTGCCACTTTAAGTTTCTCAAAAAACCATTGCCAATTTTCAGTGTTTGAGACTCAAAGGCACCAATTAAAAATCGAAAAAAAGCCAGTTGTGTCCATCAACAGACATGAAGCGAGAAGCTAACTGGCCTCTCCACCTCCCAAGTCAAAACTCGTTGAATCAACACCTAAGAAGGGTCTCGCATCCATTCAAAAACCTTGGACACGGCTCTTAAATGCAACAAAAATCCTTGTGAACCTCCCTTTATTACCGAGACGTGCTGTCCACTCAATGTCAACAATGCTACCAGGATTTGTCCTTAGAACCTCAACCTGAAATCTAAAAACATCTTCAAAGCTGTCATCCCATTTACCTTGAATTTGCTCTAGAGCCATCTGTGATCCATCCCGAGACAACATAGTATGAAAGTTGGATGTTGTACTTGGTCCAAATCCTAGCCCTTAGTTTACCGGCTTGAATTGTTGGTTCATCCTTCGGGATGGTAATGGCAATCGTCCTCACCGGGCATTGGTAGCCATGCAATTCTTCTCCTAGTTGGGATGTGCTAGCACAAGTATGTTTTCCCAGCTTCTTTATCGACAAGTAAAGGGAAGCATCAAACACATGTTGTAATCACAATGCACAAGAAAATGTAAAAAAAATGAACAGACACACGCTTAAGTCTTGCCATCTTGCAATTGGAGAAGCATGTATCCTCCACTTGCACCTCTTCTTCTTGCTCTTGTATCCTTTACACCCTCTATACCTTTTGATTCACTTGTAAGGAGCCGCAATTTCAAACTCTTTTAGCACGGCATAATGTCTAATAGCCCTCTTAAAGGTGTCCCCATCCTCAAATGTGACACCACATTCTATAGTTGGGTTCTCTAAGTTAGTAACATGCTCAGAAATCTCACAACCAGCATCATCATCAACATACAAATCATCATGAACAAGAGAGTCGAGTGTCAAGATCCTCGGATGCTTGTGCATCTTCTTGCTTACGGCATATAGTTGCCCTCATCATTGACCCCAACATACCTCCTCATCTTCTTCCCATGAAACATCATCATCAAGCATGCTTCTTCTTGCTTCTTCCTTGAGCGGTGTGGATTTTCCGCCGAAGTCATCGAGTTAGAAGAGTCAACAATCGTCATCATCACTTTGCCCTCATTAAGTGACTCCACATCGGCCTCACCTCCGCAGGCAAAAGAGTTTCAAGAGGATGATTGTTCGGCCCTTCATCATGACCAAGCAAAGGAGGCAGCAATGGGAGACAGATGCACTAGGCTCATTATCCAAGGACACACTCCGAATTATATGCAATAGGAATCATGTCATAAAAAGACACAAACAAAGGTAGCCGCCTTAGGTCCCAATAATTGTTAGTAGCTTCCATCGAGCAGCATCTCGAAGTCGATTGGTATAGCATGCTCTGGTACTCTTGTCGAAATATGTCAAATGGAAGCCCTGATTCTTCCCAATAGACACTTTGGCAGCCTACATCATTACTAAATCCATAAGATTCAAAGTGTCCCTATCAAGAATGAGCTGAAAATCTGCTGCAGTGTGAGCCACATGTCTACCGTCATCGCAAGCCTCGAATAGTGGAACACGCAACGCTATACGTAGCAGAACTACTATCCATCCTAAAATGGTGAAGAACAATAATTCATGAAAAACCCTAGCTTCGATGCGCAAGATAAACCCCCAAGTGCACTACAACTACAACACCAACCCCGAGATCGGAAAATGGAAGAGGATAAGGTACATACCCCTCAGGAACCCATGCATGCATTCACCCTGACGGTGAATCTATGCTCGGCGGACCGATTCGATTTCGCCGGCGAATCCATCCTCATGGATCCATGTCAAGACGACAGAGACGGCGCGTGGGTGGCTGGAGACGGTGGCGTGGGTGGCTGGAGACGGTGGCGTGGGTGGTCGAGATCGCGGTGCTTTGGGCGGAGGAGACTGAGACAGGAGCGCTGTGGGAGTGAGACGGCGGCGCAGAGGGAGAGTGGAGACGGCGTCTAGGCTTGGGGTGTGGGCCGACCGGGATAGAGAGAAAACAGGTCCGGGTTCGACCACATAATGGTCCGGCTCGGCCAAGGGTCCGGTCTGAGGGTATCACATGTCATTTTGTAAAGTTTCTCTCTCCGAATGCGCCAAACGAATATTTTAATGGAGGCGGTGTCTCGCCGGCAAACATTCGCGAATTCATAATGGTACCCGGCAAAACCGAGCGTTGGCGGTGTGTTGTGGCAAATTTGCTCTTTTCGTGATGTCCCACAAAGAAAATTTGCCAAAAAGATATATCTATGGATTCTTTGAAATTTCAAGAGTAAGCCTGTGCAATGTTAAAAAGACTTTTTCTTTGACAATACATATAGATGCAATGCTGACTAATAGGCCAATTTCAGAAAGTTTAACAAGCCATGGCCACTGCTGCTCAGTTGCGGAGCTGCCATTTTCCTATCCACATACAGTTCACTGTTAAATTGCTTACCATTCCATGGATTAAGTATTCAGTGGACTATGATTAAGTAGAGGCTGGTTTTTTTAATTGCTTAGTTTCATGAGCAATTTATATGTTTGAGAATGCACTATTCCACTGTCCTATACAAACATGATTCTGAAAGAAGTTCAGTTATCAGCTTTTTTTAGGAGTCATCTGGAGAGTTTTGTTTTCTCAAATTTAGTTCCCAAATTTTAATCATGTGCCTCAAATAAGCTTTTCTCCGATGTATGTATCATTGGGCATATATCAGGAACTCAAAAGTAAAAAGAATCCTGCCAATTATCAACCTTCACAGAATTTACCTGCAAATGGAGTGCCAATATCTGTAGGACTGCAGCTGGCAACAAATGCTTTTGATGGCACGTTGTAG
This sequence comes from Themeda triandra, assembly GCA_018135685.1. Lineage (NCBI taxonomy): Eukaryota > Viridiplantae > Streptophyta > Magnoliopsida > Poales > Poaceae > Themeda > Themeda triandra. Next base: position 1,502,521 of record JAENPR010000085.1, read on the forward strand.
CATGAGCCATCTGCAACTCATAAAGTGGCGTATTTTCTCGATGGATCTGTAGAGTGCAGGCAAAACCCATGTTGGTTAGATTAGTCACACATCAAACGGACTGACATTTGGCTAGTTGCACACTCACCGTGTGTTAGAATAAAGAAGCAGACCCATGGATGGATTGACAATATTTCAAGTTGTACTTCGTAAGATTCTGAGCTTACCTTCATGGAGGAGATGGCAATGGCAAGATGCCATTCTTGGTCTCGTGGACAACTTGGTGGGCACGAACATGGATAGCAGCATTAAGAACGGGATGGTTACCAGGTCTTGCAGCTTGTTGTAGGTGATCCTTTAGCACCAGCTTTCAGAAACTCTCGACCTGATGAACCCCAAGAACCTAGAGATAGCATACTTGTACTGCTTAACGCATAAGAAATAACGAAGCTGATTTATATAAATATGCAAAATATTTATATTGCAAGGTAGCATAACACATGGTTTATTGGATGCTCTTTCAAGACTGTTAAGCATACTCTATGATGCTCTAAATGCTAGCATGAGGTGGTCACTCACACCATATTCGTCCTGCTGCTGCTGCCGCTTGAAATAGCCAAATAGTGATCTTGTTTATCAAATAACCTCCAGAAAAGTAACATTAATCCGCTGCATTCTTAATGGCATTGACCTGCCCCCTACCAAATAACCAAAATATGTGAAGCCCTCAAATAATCATGTACTACAACGAGAGAAATCAAAATAGCATTTCAACAAACAACTGGTGTGCATGATCATGATGAGTCATGCACCTTTTTAACTGGAGACCGGCCACTACTGCATGTCTGAGAGCACGGTCCAAGCCTGTGAGATGGAGACCTCAGGGCAGTCAGCGCCTCCTATTTCACCCTGGGGCACCTCTTCCTCGACACCAATTCACAAAAAGACCGAGACGAAGGTCAGATTTGGGCATCAGGGATTGAGGGGGGGCCAACAGCTCGGACGCTTCTTCACAAAAAGACAATAGACAAAGGAAGGAAGAGAAGAGATGGAAGGTACTTCTCAAAAAAAAAAAAAAAAAAAAAAAAAAAAACCAACCCTAATCGGAGCAGGGACATGGAGCAACAGGAATTGTTCTGCGTGACGCTTCAGGGCACAATAGGATGGGCGAATTGCAGTATGCTCCGTCCTGTGTCACACTCACCTGGTGACTACTGATTGTAACCTTAATGTATTTTTTTATGAATAAAAATCTTGAATTGCAAAAAAAATAATAACAAACCCCGGTGCCAAAGCACTTTCCAAGAGTTGAACCAAACACAACAAGGTTTAAGTGTAGTTTATATTGTACTGCAAATTGAGTTCTACTAGGAATAGGACGTGTACCAATAAATCAGACTATATATATAATATAAACATATCGGTAGCCTAAAGTTAAGCCAAACTGTTCTAATTGTTTTACGGCTTCTTCGATTGCAGTAAGGTAAAGATCGGATCGTCATCGAGATCGATCCAATGGCACCGCAGCTGTCGACGCGTGGTCCGCCGGCGACCCGAAGGTTCACCTACCTCATCATGGACGGCGGAAATGACACCCACACGCTGCACCGCATCGACACCAGCCCTCTGTTCGCTCGAGGCGGGCGCGCACGACGACACGGGATGGAGGCGGCACAGCCCGTCGCTGCCGCTACCCTACCGCAACCGTTGGCGCGCTTCAACTGCGGTATCGGCCGGCAGTTCCTCCCTCTCGGACGCGGCGTGGAGAAGATCGTCAGCGTGGACAGGAACCAGCACACCCTCATCTTCGACACGGGCACGGATTCAGTGAGCGCCGGGCCCGATGCGAGATACGACAAGTGGCACCCCAGTGGGTCCTTGTGGGCCGAGGCCGGCGGCAGGCTCTACCACCTCGGCCGCGGCCCCGCGTACGGCGAGACGGTGTGCCTCGACTTCGAGGTCCTGATCTACGACCAGCACCGTCTGGATTGGTTATGGAGCCTCCTCCCCTCGCCGCCGTTCGAGAGGTGCACGAATGTGCAAATAGAGTCATTCGCCGATGCCGGCGCCGCCTCGACCATCAGGATCTCGGCGTGGAACAAAACGTACGCGTTCGACGCGGCGCTCGCGTCGTGGCACAAGGAAGGCGATTGGGCGCTGCCCTTCCATGGACGCGCGCAGTACGTCGCCGACTATGGCTTGTGGTTCGGCTTCACCGACGGCCGAGAATCCGACCTTTGTGCGGTCGACCTGGACGTCGCCGGCAGGCCGGTTCACCGGCACGTCTGGGCCAACATCGACGGCCACGCAAACAGGAATTACTCGTACCTCTCGTACCTCGGCAGCGGCAGGTTCTGCGTGACCAGGATCTTCAGGGCGATGGACGAGGACGAGCGCCGCATCATAGCGGCCGTCGTGACGGCGGTGGAGGCCACGCGCTCCGCCGCCTCGACCACGGGGAGATGCGAATGATCAAACGGGCGTCCGTGTGGTACACCAGCCCCGAGTGTCAATTGCCTTGCTGGGCATATTGATTGATGCGCGTCTGCTTGCTTGTTTGGGACGCGGGGATGTCTAAGCCCTCAACTTTGGTCGTGTTTTTCCCTAAAATCTTAGCATAAATCGCCACTCACCCATCCTATTGTACCCCAGAGCATCACGTAGAACAATTCATGCTGTGTCATGGTCCTGCTCTGAGTAGATTTGCGGGCTTTCGATCCATTTTTTTTTGGCAATAAAACCACAATGGATTAATCAGCAGCAAACTGCTGCAATACCACTATACGTAAGGGAGAATACTTTACATATTTGTTTTATTTCTGTCACGGCGTGCCATGGGCCACTCATGGCCAGGAGCGGCCGCCTCATCTGGATAAAGTCCGTCCTATCGGCAATCCCAATCTACGGACAGCCTACCTCCATGGGCTATTGAGGAGATCGATGGCATCTGCCGCAGGTTCCTATGGACGGGCAAGGAAGGATCCGTTCGGGGGAAGTGCATGGTAGCTTGGCCGGTCGTCTGCCGCCCACTGACCTAGGGGAACTTGGCATTCCGGACCTGCGGCTCACCAACGTTGCACTTCAGGCGAGGTGGCTCTGGTTCCAGCAGACGGATGAAGGACGCGCTTGGGCGCAGCTGGAGATCCACACGTCGCGTGAGGTGCGGGACTTCTTCCGTGCCTCCACATACACCATCATTGGCAATGGAAGGAGTACGGCCTTCTGGATAGGAAGATGGATTGAGGGGGAAAGCAGTGGCGGACATAGCACCCTCCCTGCTGGCATATGTCGGAAGGAGGCAAATCAAGGAGACCACAGTCGCGGAGGGACTGCACCGTGGACCGGAGGGAAGAACTTGGGTCAGGCAAATCTCAGGCGGAGTATCAGTCGCGGTCACTAGCGAGTACCTGAGGCTTTGGCACATCATTGACCAAACAACGCAGGAGCCAGAAACAATCGACCACATCATCGCAGCTTGCTCCTTCTCCAGGCAGATTTGGTGGTCCATACTCGCCTTCCTACAAGTGGACACTTCTAGGGTTGGCGCGGCCACCATAGGGGTATGGTGGGACCAGTGGAGGCAAAGGTGGCACGGCGACAAGCGGAAAGGTGCCGACACTCTGTTCGCGCTCGTGGCCTGGGAGATGTGGAAGGAACGGAACGCCAGATGTTTTAGAGGCGCCGAGGCTAGTGCCCAGCAAATCCTAAATGACATCAAGAGCACCGCAGAACTCTGGATCGAAGCAGGGGCACGGGAGTTAGAACGTTTAGTGCGTGAGTAGTCCGTTTCGTGTACTTTTCGGGAGAGACAAAGCGTGTTTCAAATCTGTACCCTTCCCGGGAAAAACTTGTAAAACTCTCTTCTACTTAAATACAATGATGCGCAAGTCTTTTGCGTATTCGAGAAAAATTTCTGTCACCAAAACCTTGGGGTATTCTACTATTTAAGGGTGCGGCAAATCTGTCACCAAAACTTTAAAGTGCGATTATGATCCGAAAAATGCACCCTAAATCTGTAGTAGTTGTCTGAGCTACGGAAAGAAAGAAAATTAGGCGAAGATGTTATACAATATATCACTTACATTGATGGATTTAAATAATATTTCAATCTTTTTTTTTGTGACTAAATAATATTACAATCATGTTCATCTTATTTATGCATGATCTGTTTTTATTAATCGGTTGTACAAAGGTATACAATATAATTTTCACAATTGATCTAAACTATATGCACAACATTAAAATTGTTTAGGCAGTGAAATAGACCTCAAGGGTTGGTGGGGGGGGAGGCTATATGTGGTATTGCTACCTCAATCAAAAGCAAACTCTTTTATGGTCAAGATTTTACACAGAATTGAACACAAGTTAAGGGCTTTAGGCAGTCCCATGGGGATGAAGAAGCAAACAAAACACACATACACAAGATTTTAGGTACACAAGACACAACTTTGTTAAGGGCTTAAGAAATCCCTAGCATATGAGCATTATTCCAAACAAGCTAGACAGACGCACATCAATACACCCAAAAGGGTGCCCAAAAACACGAGCCGCCCAC